>OZ038489.1:52747678-53347678 GCA_964036315.1 Acanthosepion esculentum | reverse complement strand
AAGACTGGTTGATGCCAATTTGCATCTGGAACAGAGTTCAAATGAGATAATCTAATAGAATTAAGTGAATTGCAAAAAATGTTGGGAAAAGGTTTAAGACAGAAACAAGAGGTTTTCATTGTTACTTTAAGAAAACCTGGTAGTGGTCCAAAGTCAATGAAAAGATTGAACGCATAGAAGAAAAGGAAAAGGGTAAGGAGTAACTTTGCTGATCTTCCCTCCTTCCCTCTCCCTCACCTTCTCTCTCTCTCTCTCTCTCTCTCTCACACACACACACACACACACATACATTCCTTTTTTTCCATTTTTGTGATTGGCTACATATTTAGCTTGGCTACTATCATGTTGTGTGATGGTTCTTTTGTAATTATTCCAAATTACAAAAGAGTCAAGTGCCCAAAATATAAACCCACATTATAGATATATGCTACTGATGTTGATTGTAAATTAACAAAATACTCAACGTCGATACTAAAGACTCTAACTCAACAGGAAATAATATGACAAAACGTTGACCTTCGTTTGTTTGATCTTTCTACGCCATATTTTTTTCTGCAGAGAAAGTCATCTGAACTTTTCCTTAAAAACAAAACAAGATATCACATCAGTCAAACAAACCGAAATTCCGAATCCCTGTTAAATTTGAACACCCACGTTTTGATATTAAAATAAATATTTTTATTTTTGTACAAATGTTTTTGTGCCCGAATCTATAAGGATATATATGAATTTGTGACATCCATATATATTTTTTATAAAACAGACAACGAAAATAGGACCATAATATGCGCTTGCACTATTTTATTACTTTTAAATACAAATTCAAACTTGTTTCAGTGTAGAAAATGTTTTACCTCATGCAAATGTATGCACCGAATAAGACTTTGACTGAAGATCAAAGTTTTTTCTCCATACCATCAATAAAAGTATCGACATTTTTATGTGATTATAGGAAATATCATTTTTAATGCCATGTACCCTCATAACGTAAGTGATCATGGATCTACATATATTTTTTGTTAACTGTTCATTGTCACGACTTCTTTGAAAAAGTTGATTTCTCGTTCACTTCTCGATAGTTTTGAATTTTAAGTAGTTTTGCCGTCATGGACGCTTTCATCCCTTTTCGGAAATACCAGCTGAAACCGCAATCCTCTCTTTGTTCCACACCAGCATGCTTAGCCGTCATAGCACACAGAAACCACTATCTCCGGCAATACCACCGTCACAGTTCTCGTCATAACAGGTGCCTATTTGCTACTACTCATAGCAGATATAAGCGAGTCCTCGAAGGAGCTTATTCCCTAAAACCTTGGCTCTCGTGATTACTGGCGTCTGTGTAATAGGATACTAAATAAGTGCAAGGTCTCTATTCCCCACTTCTTCAATCGATTTGAAGTGTTATCATCCTCTTTGTGATAATACTGAATGCTTTGCCTGTAAATTCTTATCAAACTCTACTCTTGGAGTATTCCTGCCTAACTTCCCACTTAGAACTGATTCTCTGTTGAGTGATATGCTCATAACCCCTTCCATAGTTTCTGCTATCATCTCTAACCTTGATCCCCACAAAGCATGTGGACCCGATGTAACCCTGAAATAGTCATTAAGAAGTGTGCTCCCGAACTGGCTTCTGTTCTCTCTAAACTGTTCTCTCTATAATAAATGCCACGCTGCCTCCTGCTTTCCTGTCTGCTGGAAGTCATCGTCTGTTGTTCCAGTTTTTAAGAACTCTGGTGAACCATCCGATCCATCTCTAATTATCGGCTTATTAGCTTTCTACTCTTCTGGGGAAACTCCTAGAATCCCTAATCAATGCTGAATTGGTTCATCATCTCTCATCACAGCGCCTTTTTTCAGACAAGCAATACGGTTTTCGTTTCACACGGTCAACTGCTGATGTACTAAGGATAATTGCGGAAAGAGTATATCGCGCTTTAGATAAAAACGGTGAAACCCGGGCTGTATCTTTGGACAACTCGAAAGCCTTTGACAGCTCGAAAGCCTTTCTCAGCTTGTGGAGAAGACCTGAATGCCAGACCCTGAAAAGAAACGGTATCTCTGGACACATTTTTGAGCTGATCCAGTCGTTCCTAACAAATCGTGAAATGAAAGTTGTCTTGAACGGACACTCGTACTAACGCGGGTGTCCCCCAGAGCTCCATCCTTAGTTCTACGCTGTTTGTAATCTTCATTAACGAGCTTCCCGATGACATCAACTCGGCATCTACGCTGACGACACTACCATTTACTCCTGCCTTGATACTAAGGCTGATCAGTATGATAAGGTCAAAATGGCAGTTCATATACAAAGCGACCCTAAGACGTCGTTATCTGGGGCAAAAGATGGCTTGTCAATTTTAACACCTCCAAAACTAAACTTCTCTCTATCAATCATCTGAGAGACCCCACTCTGCCTTCCATCAGCATGGCTAATGCTATCCTCCAGGAAAGTGACTCATTGCACCTTCTCGAGCTAACGTTCTCAGATGACATGAAATGAAAAGACTATATCGAATCCATTGCTAGGTTAGCAGCTAAGAAAGCCTGTTCATTGTGTCGGGCAACATAATTGCATATCTATAAGTCTACCATTCGTCCAAGCTTAGAATATTACTACCATATATGGTTTGATGCCCCTGGTACCTGGAGCTCAGCAATATTATTGGTCCTGATCTGGCGAGTCGGCTTCAGTCATTTGCCCACCGCTGTAAAGTTGCCTCTATGTGTCTTTTCTATAAATACTTTCATGGTAATTGTTCGGATGAGCTCTTCGTTATGCTACCTAGTCTGTACGAATTTAAGTTCAATACTGGCGGTGAGATCGCGCATCAATTTACAGTTGAGCTAGCTAGATGTAACCGTAAATTCTACGCTAACAGTTTCTTTTCTCGCACCTCTCACTTGTGGAACTCCATTCCGACTCGATGCTTTCCAGCCACCTTTAATCTGCAAGAACTTAAATACAATGCCAACCGCTATCTACTGTCCTCGTGATGTTCTTTGCTCTTTCTACTTATTACTCATGTTTCCGTTCCCAATTCCTCCACACCCTGTAAACGCATATGTGTTAGTGGCTGTAATGCCTTGCTTGCGGGTGACACATTAAAAAAAAAAGGTCTACTGTTAGAGTGGCCGCTACCCTGCTACTTTCACATGGGCATGAATGCGAATGTGAACGCAAACAGACTATGCCGAATTTTGAACTCGGTCCACCGATTCCACTTTCCGCATCGCTAAGTCAATAAATACAAACGTTTTGCTTATGTGAATATTTTGAATCGAATTTTAGATTGTGTGCTTCATAAAAATCTAAATCGATGTCCATGTAAACACAAATCTAAATCAACGTCTGTCTAGATAAATTTATATCATTATTAATAATAATAATAATATAACGCTTAGTGAAGAAGGCAATTTAAGAAAAGTAAAAACAGTGTTTAACAATATTTCGACAGTATGTCGACTTATGTTTAAAAATTGGATATAAATATTAAAATATTTAAAAAACATACAAGTTTTTGTACAAACGTCGTTTGTCTTAAGAAAAACGGCTGTACTGATAATCAACGCGACAAAGCGAATGAGACGCAGCCAGTGTGAATGAAACGTGAGTCACTTGAAGGCGATCGTGCTCATCGTGAAAGCTTCCGTCAGTTGATTAGTTAGTAAGAGCAATTAATCAAACAATTTCGTATAAATCTTATGGAACACTCCTGCCCTTTTTGTTCATCCACCCGGTGGGACGTTAATAGTTTGCATATGATAATTACAAGATGTCTGTCATAATTACAGTCGTTCTTGATGAGTTCTGTTGATATCACATCATTGTGTCGGCATCATGCAGATGAACATTAATTCTTGTTTCAAACATCCTGTCGAAATAGTGTCTTTTCTTTTTCTTTTTCCTTTCTTAAATCGCGCTCTTCAGCAAGTTTTGCAAAATATTGAAAGAGTTACGTCAATCATTTTTATTATTATTATTATTACATTATTTACATCCTGTAAAAATCTTCATATATATATATATATATATATATATATATATATATATATATATATATATATATATATCAAGACATTGCGGCAAACAAAAGATGTCAACCAGTAAATGAAAATTACTGAAGGATAACGCATTCAAGACAAACACGCCTTTACATATATAAAGTGCTCAATATTAAAAATATATATATATAGCAATAATATTGAGTAGATAAGTAAAAGTTCAAATGACTTATCTTCCGACTTGAAGTTTCGCAGTTATACAGGTCCACTGAGTAATATATATATATATATATATATATATATATATATATATATATATATATATATATATATATATATTGATGCATGTTTCATTAAATAATATAGACAAGTTTTGTCTATTTATTTTATGCAAATTTCTTTCATATTGTCTGATAAGCTTAATAACATTATCATTGAAAAACGAAAGAAAATCACCATATTGATACATGTTTTTTAATCCTATCTAAGCTTTCGGCTTACATAAGCCATCATCAAAGATGACAATTACATTACAATATATTAAACAATACACGGACATAGCAATAATGATAGTCTGTTTTTGTTCCCATGGAAGATTTCCAAGCAACGACAAAACTTTTCATACGAGACGCTGGAAGCGAAAATCTCACCGCAGCTCTTGATATCACACATGACCACGCGAGAGTGAAAACGAGAAGTATGGGAAGTTGTTTGTATAAACCAATGGCTTCTGTTATCAATTATAGGCATTTAAGTATATTTGTGGAGTTTTCATAGTTTATTTTGTTCAGGTTAGGTTTCAACTGATTTATGTATATAGCTTCAAGAATCTTTAGTTTTTATTTATTGTTTTCATGTTTAAGTATAGTTGTGTTTTCAACAAGGATTTTCCGGAATTGTGTATGTGGCCAGGCATGTTGTTTGAAATGCCTAAAATGTTAGAGTTATCATTCAAGTGTAGAGTCAAGCGTCGTGAAAGCGAGTTTGTGGTGTGACCAACATAAATATTATTTAATGCATTGGAGATACAATCTCCCAGAGGGCACTTGAATTTGTAAACTGCGTTGTTTTTTTGCAAATCTATAACCGGGTAGGGGGAGTATAGAATCATTACGAATAATTGAGTTGGATATACTAGATTTATTGTAGTATATGATTAACTTAATTTTTTTGCTAGGATCTGTCGTAGATATATTAGTATTTACCATTGTTTTAGTATATTTTCATCTTGTTTATAATTAGTATGCATTTGATTACAATATAGGGGATTAATATGTTTGGGATTAGTTGAAGCAGTATTATATTCTGTTTGCTTAGTATCGCGACTTCTAAGAAAGCATCTTATTTGTTCATCAACTATATGGTTTGGAAAGCTATTATTAATAAGTGTTTGTTTTATATTCTTTAGTTCACTATAAAAATCTGTTTTGTGGATTAGTTTCTGCACGATGTATTAGATTTTTTTATAATTGCTATTTTGTAATAATATGGACATTCGCTCTTGTAGCTAAGTGTATACGAATTTATGTTAGTAGGTTTTTTATATGGCGAAATAGTAAATTTGTTATGATTTGTGTTTATCAATATGTCAAGGAAAGGGAATTTTATTATTTGTATTGAGTTCATACGTGAATTTAAGGACAGAATTATTTTGTAAACGTTTTTGAAGTTGAAGTATTTCCCCTGTATTTTTAACTAACATAAGGATATCATCAACATATCTTAGGTAGATCGGTGTTTTTTTTTAATCTGTAAATATCTTATTTTCGAGGTTCGCCATGTAGAAATTGCTAAATGTCGGACCCAGTACAGAATCCATGGAGACACCATCACGTTGTATATATATATATATTATTATTATGATCTAAGAAAGGGACTTCAGTAGTACAAGCTAATAGTAGTATAATCTGTTTATAATATATATCCACTGCCTTGTAGAAATCTTCAGGAGAAGAAAAGGCTAAGGAGTAAACTCTACACAAATCCGGAGTGGAGCCTCTAAGGCGGATGGACGGCACTCTGTGCTACCTTCCGGCAACTCCTGCAGCCGCACTGGTACCAAACTGTATTGGTTCATCCTTTCCTTTGGACTCTACTAGCAAGGCCGAGAGGAGGAACTAGATGTCCGGGCAGCCCTAGGACACTCCATCGACGTCGCAAGACATCGGCACAACACGGGAAGTGACAGTAACCAGTCAAAAGCCCAACCCGATTGGCGTAGGCTACGGGCGCCTGGGGTCACCTCCGTCGGTGGGAGAGATCATCGCGTCTCACTGAAGTCCAAGACAGGAGAGGTCATTACAGACCAGAGCAAGCAGCTGGAGCGCTGGGTGGAGCACTACCTGGAGCTGTATGCGACCCAGAACGTGGTGACAGATGCCGTCCTGAATGCCTTACCCAGTCTCCCAGTCATGGAAGATTTGGATACCCCGCCCTTCGCAGAAGAACTCTGAAAAGCCATCGACTGTCTCTCCTGCGAGAAGGGCCCTGGGAAAGACGGGATCCCACCAGAAGTTCTGAAGAGTTGCAAGCCAGCTCTACTGCAGCATCTCCACGAGCTCCTGTGCCTGTGCTGGGAGAAAGGCTACGTCCCCCAAGACATGCGTGATGCCAACATTGTCACCCTTTGCAAGAATAAGGGCGACCGCAGCGACTGCAATAACTACCGCGGCATTTCCATCTTCAGCATCGTCGGGAAAGTCTTTGCCCGCGTCGTCTTACCAGGCCTACAGATCCTCGCCTCCCATGTGTACCTCGAGTCGCAGTGTGACTTCAGGGCAGGCCGATCTACAGTGGACATGATCTTCTCACTACTACAGGAGAAGTGCCGTGAGCAGCAGAAACCACTGTATATCGCCTTTATCGACCTGACGAAAGCCTTCGACTTGGTCGGCAGAAGCGTACTCTTCAGCCCCCTAGAGAGGAAGGTAGGATGTCCCCCAAGACTGCTCCAGATGGTCAAGTCCTTCAACAAGGACATGCACAGCACAGTCTGCTACAACGGCGGAACACCCGACACCTTCCCTGTGAGCAGTGGCGTAAAGCAAGGATGCGTCCTCGCGCCGACACTCTTTTGGATCTTCTTCTCCATGCTCCTCCAGTACGCCTTCCACGACTGCACAGGGGGCATCTACATCCGCACTAGAGCTGACGGCAAACTCTACAACATTGTCCGACTGCGCGTCAAGACCAAGGTCCGTGAGGTCCTCATCCGGGAGATGCTGTTTGCTGACAACGCTGCGTTGACGTCCCACACAGAAGACGGTCTGCAAGAATTAGTCAGCCGCCTGGCCCACGCCTGCAAGAAGTTCGGCTTGACCATCAGCCCCAAAAAGACCAACATCCTGGCACAAGACACCGCCTCCTCCCCGGACGTTGCAATCAACGGCACGCACCTCGAAGTGGTGGACTCCTTCACCTACTTCGGGTCGATCATCTCCAACTCCCTCTCCCTGGGCACCGAGATCAGCTCCAGGATAGGGAAATCCGCCACAGTCATTACCAAACTAAACAAGCGCGTATGGAACAACAGCTAGCTGACGGAGAACACCAAACTACAGGTCTACCGGGCCTGCGTCCTCGGCACCCTCCTGTACGGCAGCGAGTCCTGGACAACTTACACCAGTCAGGAAAAGAGGTTAAACATCTTCCACCTCCGCTGCCTCAGACGTCTCCTGCGCATTAAGCGGCAAGACAGGGTCACTAACACAGAGGTCCTCCAACGTGCCGGCATCCTTAGCCTGTTCTCGCTACTCGGTCAAAGCCCTCTCAGATGGCTGAGGCACGCACGCCGCATGGGTACCGGCCGCATCCCAAAAGTCATCCTGTACGGAGAGCTGTGTGGGGGGTCCCGCCCAACTGAAAGACCTCAGCTCCGCTTCAGTGATGTCTGCAAACGAGACATGAAGCTGGCCGACATCGACCCCAACACCTGGGAAGCCGCGGCTGACAAGCGTCACCTTTGGAGAGCCACAGTCAGAGACGGCGTCACGACTGCAGAAGCCGCGAGGGAAGATCAGCAGGCAGCAAAGAGAGCCAGGAGAAAAGCAAGGACAGCCTCTGTCTCCGTGTCATCCAGCTTCATCTGCACCAATTGCCTGGGAGACTGCCGCTCCAGAGTGGGACTACACAGTCACTAGAGGCGATGTAACTCCATCGCCTAGCACTTACAGTGCCGAACGAGAACGAACGATTATATATATATATATATATATATATATATATATATATATATATTATAAATAGATTGATCTTATCCTGAGAGGCGAACCTCTATTTGTGAAACTTCAAGTCATAAGGAACTTTTTAAAATTTAATTCATTGATCCTATTATCCTCAACAATCCAAACGCATTTTCCTTGCACACAGTTTTGTCTTTCATTCCGACTTAAAGAATCCAAGCCCAACAGCCGTCGACGAAACGCGACGTTTATAAGCTTTTCCATATTGTCTCGTCATTTCCACTATATACTATATATATATTTATATATAATTGATATTTATTTATTTATTTTTCATTGAGTCAGAAAATTCTGATTTTTAACATTTATCCTCACTTATTTCTACAATTATTTTATTATTATTCATATTTTGTATTTTTGTTTCATCATACCTAAATATATATATTTAATGATAAAAATATGCTTTTAAGTTATGCTATACTTATGGACAATAATCAAGGTTAAAGAGTGTGTACATACAAGAATGAACACTGTAGTCATCGGTGAATAGAAACAATCTGTTAAATGCTTGAACGCAATCTTCAGGGCCTGACGATTGCGTTCAAATAGGAAACAGACTATCGCCACTTCGTATTGACCTTTGTGTTCACTCTTATATTACATATATACAGTGCTGTTCGATAAAAGTGACACCTGATTTTTTTTACTAAAAATATTTTTTGTCTATTGTTTTGGGGGCTAAAATAATTTTTAATCTTACTAATATAAAGACCCCTTCCCAACCACCTAGGAAAAAAGTTTATTCACCCTAAGGTATTCTATTGATAATTATAAATTTGGATATAAATGAGATTCAGGAAAAAAATCACTCAGATATCGCATTCTAATGATTAAGCTGGTAAATTTAAAGAGTTTTTGACAGAATATTGAAAACTATATTACAATACACTCAGAACAATATTCTAGAGAATTCTAGAACAGCTTGAATTAAATCATTCCAGAAAGCCTCATACAGTATAAAAACAGCTTGAAATAGCCACTCAAGTCACTAACCAGATGAAAGGGTACAAACACGCATCAGAACCACTTAAGACATCTATTATTGCCCTCTCAAAAGTCTACGAGAAAAATTGCAGAAATTGCTATAACCTCGCAATCAACTGTCTCTCGAGTGCTTAGGGCACATAATAATGCCACTCCTGCTCCAAGGAAGGAAACAAGGGGACGAAAGAAAAGGATTGATGATAGAACTGGCAGGGTAATCAAGAGAGAAGTCGAGAAGAATAGGATTATAACTAGCCAAGAAATTGCAGCCAATCTAAACGAAGAGCAAGGTGTTAGTCTTGCCTCTTCAACAATCCGTCGGTGGCTGTTAGAACAAGGCTACAAATCTTGTACACGAAGGTTTAAGCCGCTAATAAGCAAAGTCAACAAAGCCAAGAGACTTGAATCGGCTCACTATTACAAAAATTTCACCGTAAAAAACTGGAAGAATGTTCTCCGATGAAATGAAAGTTGAGCTAAATTCAAAGGATAAGGTGAGTCACTTTTATCGAACAGCACTGTATGTGTGTGTATATATGTGTGTATGTGTGTGTACGTGTATGTGTGTGTATATGTGTGTGTGCACTCAAATTATTATTTATGTTCACATCGATATCTTTAGTATTTATAAATTTCAAAATGTAAAAAAATAAATTTGTTTACATTATTTAAAGATGTAGCAATTGGTTTTAAGATTTAATAGGTCCTCTGCTGAATATATACTTTTTTTACTACAAGAGATGTTTCACTCATTGTTTTATATGATGATCATCTTCTATGCCAGATGTTTTTGTGTTAATCGATAAAAATTACTACTTATTTACATGAAAGTTTATGAATTGGATAAAAGAATACGACGGGTGCGATATAAGTATTTTTATTTTCAATTGTTCTTTACCTATAACTACAGAATAAACTCTTCCTAACACTATGTATACTACGCCTCTCAAGAGAGAGGGACGAATCGAGTCGAGCCGATAGTAATTCACTCCAAACCAGACTGACAGTCATATTAACACCTTCCACATTTTGTATTATTATCCCGTGTAATATATCTTCGTTATTTTTACTCTTGTGTTCGTGTTGTTCTTCCTTGGTCCTAACCTGGACCATAACAATGTCTAAGATGCATCTCAGGCTCCGAAAGTGAATGGCTTTAAAACACTGCTCTTGTCTGGAGTAGAGCCCCATGTCTCGCTGTTGTAAAATCTTAAGAATGCTGCCACTGAAATTATTATTATTATTATTCCTGGTGTTGGCGTTACTGTTAATATTCTTAAAATTTTATTGTGCTTTATCGGTTACCTCAGGAAAGACATTGTATTTTAAGACGTTATTTATTGTAATATTCGTTGATTTACAGTACACCCTTCATAGATATATATGAGAAAGCTGTTATCATAACCGCTGGTGAAATATTTTTGTGTAGTTGCACTCGAAAATCTGCTCATTATTTTGTCCGTAAAAAATATTAAACATGCTTGTCAGCCACGAAATGAATATTAACATAATAGGTTTTATTTATTTTTATTTTTCCTGAAAATGAAAGTGTTGGAAATATACACGAATAAATAAGAACATATTTAACGAAAGATCTCCAACTTGATGTATGAATGTTCTGCAGATTCAGCCGAAAAGCAATACGGTGATTGAGAAATGTTCAGTAAGTAATAAATGATTCCAGAAGTTAGTAAGTGAGTGATTGAGTTGAATATTTTAACTTGAATTGCAATGAAGTTGTTTTCGTGTTGAAGAAATTGAAATTCTAACTTTAATGATACAAGCGTCGTGGACTAGTTTGGCAATTGCTAGTCGTGCAAAAATGTTCACTGATGAGTTTTGCTTGTGCATTGAATTTGTTTTTTAGTCATGCAGTATGCTCGCGAACATGTTCAGAAATTTTGGCGGTCAACTCACTTTAAACACTATGTGAGCGTTGTTGCCATTTTTCATATATCTTGACCAATCGGCAATAGCATTTACAAAAAAAAACAATTTGAATCCACTTCGTGTTTAGGATGTACAAAATTTGTTATCAGCAAGAGTAAATACACAGTAAATCTACTCGAATTTATTATCCAATGAAATCAGAATAGTATGATAATTAGATAATGGAAATTGGTGTACAGAGGTTAAACTCTATATATCAATAACGACAGTGACAACTGTTTTTACCTGTTGTTTTTCTACTTGTAATATCTTCCCTACTTTTAATTAATACATATTTTTCATTGACGCATATCAGTGCCAATAACCTTCTAAATCAAACTGTTTTTTATGACAATGCCTGCTCTTTTTATATATCATTTACAATCCCTTATATCCGAAATAGTGTGACTTGCTCATTGTTCATTACGTCAAATGACATAGAAACAGACTTTATTGCTCTAAAATTGTAATATTTACATTTCATGAATATAGCAAATGTTTATTATGCCCGTCTGTAGTTTAAGTTACTCTAAATTTACTCTGTTTAGTTATTTTGTTCTTTACATAAACAGCATATTGTTATCGTAAGCTCTTCCGGGATATTTATTTCCATTATTGTGTGACTAAATGTTTGTTTCTTCTCTAAATCTGAAAGATTTGCCTGATTTATAACTAACTGCCTTCTTTGCTAGATTGCTATACCTGTTATATAATTACTATATAAATGAACAGAAATTGTTTGCTTTATTTTAATTATACTGTTTATTTAATCTCGTTTTCATACAATATTGTTAATCGTAGCATCAGATTTTGATTTATTTTGTACCTCATTTTAAATTATTTCTCTTCCTTTTTGGATGTAAAGAGGAAATTAAATTCAATATACCAATCTATCCACTTCTGAATATAATATGAGCACTTGTTATCTTAGATCTTATAAACTCTACAAAGATGATAAGTTCAGAGTTTCAATTTAACTGTGTACACTTCAAATATTTTTTATGATCTACACTGTATTTATATTTATTTTTCTCGATGAGAACAAGTATAACAAAATTTACTTATTAGCAGCTAATTTTCACATCTGAGGGAACCTGCCTTAAAGTTATCTATAATTGGTCGTATAATAAGTTACGGTTCGATATTAATGTAACTGCTTAATTAAGATAAATGTAAGAATCTATTTTATGTTTTCGGGTTAGAGTTCTTCCGGTTTATAATTTCTATAGTCTTAAATAAGAGATATGTGTTCTTCTTACTGATATTATTGTTAATCATTAGTAATGACTAGTGATTTTCACGTGAGAAGTCTTCTTAATAATCCAATATTCGAGATTATATTTGTAATGCTCCTGATTAAAAGGTTTCGATTCTTCCTCGGATTTTCAGTTTTTCTAAAATACTTTAAGACGCCCCAGTAATGATGGATACAATCACTATATTCCTCAAGTTTTTAGTTCTTCGGAAATGTCACAGAACAATTTGCACAATTTCTAGTGGATCACATTTCCTAGAAAATCATATCTATTTTTATCCTCCTTCTGAGATAACTTGCTGCATTCGCTCATTATATGATTGCCAGTCTCTTCTCTGTCTCTCCAGATGCCTTATCTGTTATTTTCCTTTGTTTCTCAATGTATATGGCTGCAAATTTACTTTCGTTATTCTGAGGAGCCTATTTAGTCTTTATCGCTAACCTCTGCATTGGTCTATGTTAAGCATACCTTCCCAAGCTTTTTTTTTTTTGCTAATTTGTTTTTTATCAATTCATCATGTTAATGGATTACTGGATCTTCCTATTTTGTTTTTGTTTTAGTACCTTCGATTTTCTATGTAAAGTTTTAATTTGTTGCTCTTCTCGTCTCCTATCCTACTTTGAAATCTCTGTTGTTTTTTTTATTTGTTTTTAATTTTCTTTGTTTTTTCGACTTTCAACTTTTTCAGAAATTACCTTTACACCTACATATATCTTTTCTTTTTTTTATTATACAGGAGAGCTTCACGTTCCCTTGGATGTTTGTGGAGCTGTAGTAAAGCGAGAACTCGATTTCTGGGAAATTGATGAGTTTGAAATAAAAGCGTGCTGCTGGCGGCACTACCGAAGTTATATCGATAACCAGCGAATTCTCAATGATTTCAATCAAAGCTTACAAAGTGAACGATATAATGTCAATTATGATGATCTGAAAGGATGGAGGAAATTACAGATGCAAGTCTGGCTCATCCTCGATCATCCACGGACATCACGTCCGGCTATGGTAAGTAATATATATATATATATAATTATTATCCCAAAGCAATTATAGACAGATGTTATCTCTAATTTCTACTATAAATATTTTTATATTTCATTATACGAGTTATTTTAATTATAGTTTTTTTTTCTTTTCATATATTTGATAAGAATATTTATTGTGCCAGTGCGCAGAATGTCTGAGACATGGTTATAAAAGTCATCTTTAAAAAATTCTAAAATTAATAGCTACTCATATCATTTTATAAAATTATAGTGGCTTTTGCGTCCGTGTGTCCGCACATCAGAATAATTAAAATATGTCAAAGGACAATTTTCCTGTGAATAAAACAAACACGGGAACTATTGTGAAACACATCAGTAAATGGAAAAACGGTCGCATGATTTAAAACAATTTTTTTCGTGTTTAGTTAAATTTGCTGTCAGTTTGTTTTGAAATTCTTATTCAAAAATTTTATTTTAATTTTTATATTATTTGTCTGCTCCAAAAAATTATTTGACTTCAATTGTTCATTCAGTTAAGACTAGTAAATATTCTGAAAGGTCCAAAACGATTTTTTGTCCTCGAGACAGAGGTGAATCAGTCGTCATAATGACTTTTTGTGTAATATATTTAATTGTTGCTTGAATCAGCAACATCCATTTACAGTAGTTTAAAGTGTTGCATCAATTTGCTTTTACCTGATTAACTATTGTAAAGCAACGGTAATTAGGTAAAACCGATCACATTGTGTTCTTTTCATGTTAGTCGAGTAATAACTTTTGGTTTTAATCTCGGTTGACTGAGCTGAAATGAAAGTGCTTAGATTGACTGGTTAGGTTAAGAAAATGAAAGAAATAATGATCAAGACGAACAAATCCGCGTGTAAACTAATTACAGATATCGGATTATGTCTGCTCAGAAATTGATTTTTGGTTGAACAGACTTTTAGGGAATTAGCAATCAAAAATAATCCTCGATGAAAATGAATTAAAATCCAACTCAAGGTCAACCAAGTTGATGAATTTCGTTCATTACTGATTAGATTTACTAATTTAGAAATACATAAATAAAATAATTAATTTTAAGTTTAAATAAACAAAAAAAACACCAGACTCGACTTAAACTATTGGGATTAACAAAAGTTCTTTGATTTGTGCGATATACTTAGTCCATAAAAGTCACTAAAACTGCATTATAAATAACAACATTTGTTTTACTTAGTGTTTTATGCTATGGTTTATCAAATACAGAGTAAACAGCAAAGGTACCTCGAGACACCTTTATAGCAACAGTTCTTTGAAAACTGCAATATTTACACACATTTCAAAAGATTACATTACTCGTATAATAATAATGCTCCATATGCTTATCTGTGTAGTTGAAATCAGAATATCTACCGATCTTTCACTGTACAGCTTCTAGTCGAATACAGTATTCTGCAGGAACATGTATGTACCTAGATTTCTTTTACTGTGTTTATGTATTTTAAGAAAAGAATCTATTCTCATAATTTTACACTTAAAACCCAGTTTAGTTTGTGACTGCGTTTCCTTGTCGTTTCATACAGAAAATATCGTTTTTATTTAATTTTGTTTTATATGAGAAACAAACAGATGTTGAATTACAATAACAAAATTAACATAACATGATAATAATAGAAAATGTTAAAAATAATTGTGTTTTAATTCTACTTTTATTGCATCAAATTAACTGTTTTAATACTTTTCTCTTAAAAATAATAATAATATATATATATTTATATTCATGAATATATTCTTATATATATTTATTTACTAGCTGAGGTACCCGGCGTTTCCCGGGTGTACATGGCTGCAATTGTATAACAGTATGGCATTGTTCACATATATAATAATCAAACAAAAACAGAGATGAAGTGTCAGAGCTTGATTCAACTGCAAGGGCAAACACATTAATGCCCCCCTCCTTCTTCGTACGTTTACTGTTTGGGGTTGATAAAAAGTTCTTTGATAATTTTCCCTTTTAACGTTTCAATAATTCTTCGCAAACAATCTTTGCATCAAAGGTTGTTTGAATGCCCATTTAGGATGGAATCATATGAGGAAACTATTGGCTAAACGACAAAAGCCGATTTTGATCCTAGTTTATCGCAGATTTCATCCACTTAACAGAAATAATCTAAACCAAACATTCACGCAGGACAATTTGTGTCATGTGTAATTTACATAGCAAATCTGGAAAGCATTGGATGAAAAACTAGGGAGTCATGGCCGAAAAACTGGCTTTTTGAACAGTTTTCATGATTTTTCGTTATACGCGGAGAAGCGAGAAGGACTAAAACCGCACTATCTTATTTCTTGCATGATGGCAATTTTTTGCCACATGTTTGAAGAAATCTGATAAAAAATGAAAAAGTAGTACGAAAAACCGATTTTTTCAGTTTTTTTGCAATTTTTGTGTCAAGCCAATGTCGCAGAAAAACTATCAAGTACTCAACATAAACCTTGTAACATGAGCCATGTTTTGCATTATGTGCAAAGAACATCATCCAGTAAAAATTTTATTTGCGAGAAACTTTGCCTTGATTTTTGCAAAAAGTCGTACCACCATCAGTTTTATCGATTTTTCTACCAATGTCGACGGGCCCCGGAGATTGAAAAGTTAGTCTTGACTTAATTACATAAATCTGCAATACATGTGTACAATTTCATCGAAATCGATTGAGAAATGTGGACGTGCATAAATATCATACACACACAGACAGACACTATTGTGAAAATGTGGACTTGCTAAATAAAATCTGACATAGTGCATCATATTTTCTCGGCATAACACTTAGAATATGTTTGACTGACAACTTCTCTAATTGTTAAAGGTAATTTGCTTCGTTCATTAAAGATTAGCATTGAAAATCCAAAGGTTGCTAAACAGAAATTGACGCATAACTTAATTGCTTATCCAACAAATTGGTGTATTTTCAAATTTGAATTCTACTATTTGGCAGATTAGAACTATTTAATCTCTTCAAGTTTCCCAACTGAAATTTTAATTTCGCAAAACAAAGCTTAATTAACTATTGTCGATTGTTCCGGTATCTAGCTTCATGAGTCACATAACTGAACTGATCATTAGCATTCTAATGAATACTGCTTCTAGAAGAATTAAGTTAAAAAGATGACAAGTATAGTGTGGCTTTATTCAAGACACTGGAACAAGAAATGCTATATTTATGATCAGAATGCTACCAGAGCAAACAATACAAATACAGAAAAATCTATATTTATGTATCATAGAATTACAAAAAGGCATTTGATAAGGTATGAAGAAAAGACCTACATGAAAAATTAAGAAAGCTTGATTTACTTGCGAAAGAGATTCGAGTAATCTGTAATCTTTACTGGGAACAGACAACCTATCACATTTCTTACTCTTTGGCATATGCATAAATTATAGCTGAGTCAAAAACATGTAATTAAATTTTGTAACGCCTCACTACTATCTGTGAAGTCCTTAAAGGATGTGATCCCAATGACATCAACGAAAAGATGGAATAGGGAGAAATGTTTCATATCAAAAATATTAATTGTAGATATGAATTTAGTTGAAATGTATTGAAAACACTTTCAGACATTTCTTATTTATTTGAGTCGCAGAAGAATGAAGACCTTTTCGGAAAATGACTTTTTCACTTGTTATTGGTGAAACGCTGCCATTCACACATGAGCGATGTATACCTGTCAATATTTTTTAACTTGGAACTAAATACTCTTCTTGTATGTTTTCATAAAACTCCTTTAAACTATTCATTTATAATTGGCATGCGTATTGTCTGTAGACAGAGTTACTTATTGTTCTTATTTTAAAGTGAAGCGCTAAAAAATTAGAAAGAGCAGTACACTTATAGAAATAGACTCAGTCAGATTATCTATATGCGACGTCATTGGTAATGGAGTAATGTATCTGTGGCAGTGTAGCTATGGTAGTCATGGTATGTGGACAGGATTTATCACCGTTTGGCCATAAAATGAAGACGTAAAGATGGGATATGTTATTTCCGAGGTGTCAATGGTTCTAGGTTTTCTCTAGTAACAATAGCAAGAGTATAGCAGCAACATATGAATTCCAGACACTGACATCAGTTGCACATGAAAACTAAGGACACACAGGTGTTGCAAGAATGGAACAGTCTATAGTTGACAACCGAATGGAATCGGTATACAAAATCCCTATGCATAATTAATGCCACACAACTCATAAATCAACGCACTTATAACTAATATATTTTATTTCATGACATTTCGTAGTCGTTGATTAATGTGAATAGTATATTGATGTCATGGCATTGGTTTCTGCGCCTCGGCTGAGCCAGTGAGCATTGCCATTGCATTAGATAAGATTAGTGCCGTGTCACCAACTTAGACAAGTCATGTTTGCAACTGGCTCAGGCAGATGGTTCAGTGCGTGTGTAGAGGAAAACGATTGTCAACATGGTGTTGTGCAAGCACGTGGCGACTGTGTAATGGCATGAGGGGCATTCACTGACCATGGACAAGTATAGATATTCACCGATCTTGGTGCAGGCCAATTGCACCCATTATGCTAGCTGTTTCCCAGTAGTAATGGGTTTTTTAGCAACCACCCCTCGTTCTCGGATGGCACGATTTCAAGGAATATTTCAGTGATTTTCAAGTAATCCATTGTTCCTTCTGTTTGCCCCCTCCATTGATCATGTATGGAATATGTTGCAGCCCTCAAAAAAGTTTCTGGAGCCACATCCAACAAACACAATCCCGCTATACGCAGCCATGAAACGACTCCAGTACCACATAGAATCCATGTCACGTCGCGTAGCTACCATTATTCAAGCTAAGAGAGATACTACACATTACCAGATAATTCTCTCCAATTTATTTCTGGAAATTCTATATTTTACTCAACTAAATGTTCGGGGTGTTTCAGCAATATATCTGTCTTTCAAACTTCAAACAATCGTGTAAACGAATATGTAACGAAATCTGCTAAAAGCAGAAAACAAAGCGGATTTTTAAATCCTTTTTCGTTATTATTCTTCGCGGTCATATCAAGGTCAAACTTTGTCATATTAATGTAAGATGTTCCTCAAGGGTAACTCTGACTGACTATTTTCATGTTGATAAGTGAACAGTATTCATGAATGTTTGGATGTTATTGACTCTGTTTCAACACTTTCATATTTCCATTGTTTAATCTTGCAAGAAAAACAAATCCTGACCAATGCAATTGTCTTCAACACGCATCAAAATAGTTTTTGGTTGTAAGAAATCAGGAGAAATATTATCTGAACGAAAAAACTGATCGGAGAATGGCGTTCTTTTATAATCTATTCAAAACTTTTTGAATTGAATGTTTCACAAATAGTGTCGATCTTACACACACACACATGCACACACAAACAAACAAAAACAAATAAACAATATTTACATTCAGAATAACTGTTTTCTCAGAAAGGTAATTTGACAAAACTATTTCAAATAATCAGGTCATTTTCTGTGCCATTAAAGTTCATATATGTTTTGAACATTAATATTTGATTTTGTTAGCTGAATGGTGCAAAATCGTTTACGATGAATCAATTGAGTAAACAGAAGATTTAAGCGAACGAGGTGTAAGAACATTTATCTCAATATCAAAATAAAAAGTAAGATTTGATTTCAAGGCGACTATAATCTATTTTAGATTTTGCTATAAACTGACTAAATACACTGTTCATTTTCTCAGATTTATATTAAACGCATAAGTGTTTATGCATTAATAAGGTTCTATCTAGCGCTAGTTTTGTGTTTTTTTAATCTGAACATTCTAATCTGGTGCAAAAGAACAATATTGGAATGTATTTAGATATGGACAATTGGAGATGTTTATCATTTTATTCAAAATATTTCCTGTGATTTTTTATAGCAATTTTAAAAAATTGATTATTACATTTTGACAAGGCTGTTCCTTACTTCGGTAAGTTTATTAATTCCTTTATAGCAGATTTTTGAATCATTAATGCTCAATTTAATATACATCATGCATACAAAATCGGAAACACTAGCAGAAAAGTGCTTCATGGAATCTTATAATAGTACAAGATTTATATCGGAGCGTCTACTCAAATACGAGTATCCACTAAAATAACGTTTAAGTAATAAAAAAAACTGTCGGATTAAAAAAAATATCCCAAATTGCTTTGTTTGGATACGAAACTGAACAGATATATCTATTTGAAGAGTCAGAGAAAAATATGTGTTTAAAGGCACTATTCTTACTTTGCGTGGTCATCGACGCACTCTATAGCACGTCAGATCTAACGATGGTTTCCTCTAGGGAAATGCAAATTCGTATCCTGCCAGAGAGCACCTTTTTATATAGCAGAGTGTTTAGATATTTCTAAACGTTCAGCTTCAATGTCACATGATGCTTTATTATTCCTTAGTTTTTTAATAGCTTTCTTAATTTTCTCATCGGTAGGTTCATTATTGTTTATATTTGGGGACGGTCATTTTAATGATTGAATGTATTTTTTTAAGCATTTCACCCCTTGCTTGGAGTGAAATGCTTAAACTAGTACTCGAGTGTTACAGAGAGTGAAAGCAAGAGAAAAGACTGGGTACAGGGGAGATTGAGGAAAGGATAAAAGATGAACGGAGTTCAAGATAAGAGAAGATAGCTATTGACGCTGCATTTAAATTTTTGAAGATTGTAGTTATCACGGAAGCGAGTAAGAGGAAGGGAATTCCACTGTCGGGAAGTGCAAGAAAAGAAACTGTTGGCGTAGAAGTGGTGGTTTCATTTAACTATTTGGGCAGTAAAATGGTGGGATCTAGATATCAATTTAGTAGCATGTAGTCGGGGCACCAGGGAATTCATGTAGTCGGGGCAACAGGGAAAAAAGTTCGTCAGAGCAGTTTCCATGAAAATATTTGTAGAAAAGACTGAAGGAAACCACATCACGTCTGTGAGTAAGTGACTGAAGTCAGGATCGATTACATCGGAGATCCTCCTTTGGATTTTGTCGAGAACCTCGAGATGAACAGTAGGGGCACCAGTATTCAATGCACGGACGATTGGTAGATTTGTAGCTGCATAAGATGGACTCTGATGTGAAAAACCTTCTGGCACGACACTGTGACCCAACTTTTGTTTTAGTAGATACAGTTATTGATTCAATGTAGTTGTTCCACTTCAAGTCAGTGGAAAACGTGAGGCCAAGATGTGCAGTGAGACGCTCTCCTGGAGTCGAGCATCAACCATGATGATGGCGGGCAGGGAAGTTTCTCTGTGGTGGTTAAATAAGAGCAGTTTAATTTTAGAGGCATTAAAATTTACAAGCCATTTCCTGCCCCATTTAACCACCGATTGGAGATCCTTTTCGGGATCATCGGCCAGGTTAACTTTGTCAGCATTGACGGATTTACTATTGAGACAGGAGTAAATGGCAGTGTCCTCTGCATAAATGCGTACTTGGGAACTGATGACATCAGGAAGATCATTGATGAAGATCAGAAATAGGGTAGGACCTTGGAGAACACCCGGGTTCGTATGAAATGATCTGGAAGCGAATCCGTTCAGAATGACCTTCATTTCACGGTTTGATAGGGATGATTGGATTAAATCAAATAATCCCCCTGTAATACCGTAGCCCTGAAGCTTACGTAGAAGACCAGCATGTCAAACCCCATCAAACAACTTCGAGATATCTAGAGCCACAGCTCTAGCTTCGCCGTTATTATCAAGAGCTTGATATACATATTCAGTTATGGCCGTAAGCACATCAGCGGTGGGCAAAACGGAATCCATATTATTTGCCAGAGAGTAGGTCGTAAGATGCTTACCCACTTCAGCATTGAATAAAAACTCGAAGACTTTGCCGAAAATCGGTAGGTGACTGATAGGGCGGTGGATAGAGGGATCAGAAGGTTCTCCAGAATTCTTAAAAACAGGGACTACAGACGAGGACTTCCAACAAGCTGGAAAACATGATGTAGCGAAGCAATAGTTGTATAGTTTGGAGAGAATTGGAGCCAGCTGATATCCCATCACTTGCCTTATAGGGGTATAATTTAAAAATGATGTCCGAGATTAGACGTTGTATTTATACTGGCATCTTAAGTTTAGTGAAAAGTGTTTTTTGAAAAGGCTTGAAAACTGATTTTTGAAGCCAGAACATTTCTTGTAATGGTATTGATTATATAATGTTGTGGTGATTTTTCGCTTTACTCCACATTTTAACATATGGTCTATGCTGTTTGGCTTCATTAACTTCGTTTGTAATTTTCCAGATATACTGGTTTCTCAAAGAGTTAACTAATTTTTTTTATTTTCTTTGTTAACTGTTTAGTATTTTCCCTTCCCTATTTCCCCTTCTTTTTGTTTCTTTGTTGTATCAATTTTTTCAACTCAGTATTGTCGTCCCATGGTGTATCTCTTTCCTTCTAATTATTCTTGGGATGGCCCACGCGATTCACCTAATAAAGATATAACATCATCTGATTCCTCCATGTTGTTTTGATCAAGATTTATTGACATCAATTTGAGCTCTAGTTTATCACTGAATTCTAAATTTAACCTTTCATTTTTAAGGGCTTAAATGTTATACCAGATGATTTCTGTGATTTATGTGAGCGAAAACGAGTTATTTTGTTGTCAGTTTATTTGCAGGCAATCTCTGATCAGATTCAAAATAGGAGTTGTGTGCTCTAACATCTATCACAAACTTCATAATCCAAGAGTCTGGGATGCTGAAGTCAGTAATCATTTTTTACATTATCTAGGCAATGCCATGAGGTGCGTTGTTTCATGGGATGGTCGGACCATGTGTTAAGGATGGAATATCTTTTTGAGTAACAAAAGTTTAGCAAGAGTTCTCCATTGCTGTTTGACGCTTCCGTTTCAAGAAGTGATATTTTCTTACCATCAAAGAAGCAATGGCGTTCAGAAATAATTGAGGACGCATTAAATCACTATTAATTCAGTTTTCTGTCTTGTTTGGGTTTTCTAATATACAAAGTTTACATAATCCTGTGCAGATTATCCTTGTCTTAAACAATACTTTTTTAATTGGGGCATAAACTGATATCACTTGGATCTTACGGCAATGAGCAAAAATGTCGGCAGACATCAGTCATTCTGACGGTGTAAAATATTATTACAATATCTGGTGATTTGCATATTGCAATTACATCTTCATGCTGTCTTTTCTCCAAGTCGGAACGTATCTGTTGCATACAGACAAAATCATGGTTTGCTTTCATGCATTCTTCTAAAGAGAAGTGCATCCCGAACTCATCCGATCCTGACATCATCTAATCCTCACTGAACGTTGATATTTCCTTTTTTTTCCTTGAAGAATATTTTGTCTGGATTTTGTAGTCAATGTTTTAGTTGTTGTTGATGATACGTTAGTTGGTTGACAAGATTATCGGAATTTACACTGAATTAAATGCTAAACTACTCAGGCCTAAATTTAAAGATAATGCTTTTGCAGAAACAACTTAGAATGTAGAACTAAAAATGATTTCAGTGTTAAACTATTTCTTGTTTTAACCATCTTAACATATATGAACTTAATATACAAATAGATAAAACATCAGATTAATAAAGAAAATCTCAATCAAAAAATATTAAAAATTACAATGATAACTGATTTGAAATTTCTGTAAACATATGCAAATATTTTAAATCCTTCGTTAAGATTTCCAGTATTTCCGTCAATGTCTGCTTTCTTTATTCAAAGATAAAAGTTATGTTGTACATTTTATTAATATTGATTATTTTGAATTCTATGATTATTTATTGGCACGAAAAAAGTGATTCACGTTTCATTGTAGAATTAAATTTACTAATTATTTTGATGTTTCAATATGAGCAATTGTACACATTTATCAGAATATTTATATCATTTTTAATGCCATGTCCCTTCAGGACGTAGACGATCACGGCTTTATACAGATACTGTTTTTTTATATCTATGAATTACCATGCCTTCTTAGGAAAAATAGTGAAGTGGTTCCCTGTTGCCTTTTCCACAATTTGAAGATAAAGAATCCAGTCTATCCCGCTATTTAACCCATCCGTGGAAGAAGATTTGGATTCATGCCTTTCCCAAGGGCATTTGTGAGAAAGTGAACACAACAGCATTGATCGGATTCCACGTTCGGCGACGATAACAATTTCACAACTCACACCTCCATTAAATAAATGAGTGATATTTAATACGACAATTTTTCGTTAATGGAAGAAAAATTTAAATGAAAATGTTTGAAGTAATATGAAATAACATCAAAATAATTTTACAGAGTTATATGATCTGTCTGTCTATCTATCTATCTATCTATCTATCTATCTATCTATCTATCTATCTAGATCTCTCTCTATTGCTCTATCTCTGTGTATGAGTTATCGGTATTTTTATATTTCTGTTTGGATTCTTGAAGTGAATAATCTTTTGTTTTTGTTTCTATCTCCAGATATACGGCATTACATCATTCCTGTTTGTTGTCATGTCAATTTTGGGATTTTGCTTGGAGACATTACCACAAGTCCGCGGACCAACCAACATCACACGACAGTGTAATGGAGAGACTCGCGAAACTCTGAAAGTGATGCAGTCACATGACGCCTTAAACGTCATAGACGTCATTTGCACCATTTTCTTCACTTTAGAGCTAATTGCACGCTTTATATTCGCGCCCCATAAGTTTAAATTTGTTCGATCATTGATGAATATTATTGATCTTTTAGCCCTGGTACCACTTTATGTACAAGTAATTCTTCATTCAACTGACCCTGAATTCTGCTACCTAAATGAACGTCTCGTCATGGAAATTATGTTTATTTTGCGTATAATACGCATGTTTCGCATATTCCACTTGGTCAAGCATTATCAAGCTTTAAAGATTTTAGTATATGCCATGAAGGCAAGCATCCAAGAGCTGCTCATGTTGGCTATTTTTATGATCATCGCAATGCTTGTATTCGCTACTATGATTTACTATGCAGAACGCAAAGATGCAACTAATGCAAGTGATTCATTCAATACAATCCCTATGGGATTTTGGTGGGCAATAATCACCATGACTACAGTTGGCTATGGGGACGTGTATCCGACTTCAACGATTGGCTACATCGTCGGCGCCGGGTGCGCACTTAGTGGTGTACTCCTAGTTGCACTCACTATCCCGGTTATCTCCAACAACTTCACCCTCTTCTATACACATGTCAGATCACGCTCAAGTGAAAGACGGATTAGTCGGACTTTCCAGGGTAGTAACGATATTCACGAATTACAGGAAATAACAAATACCGGCTGTGACCGGCGTTCGTCCAACTCCTCCGTCGTTCTAGAGACATTTATGAACGGCAAAGTGGCCGTCCATAGTCTCAGTAAAGTAAACAGTCCATTCTACGCGACTTTCCCTTATGCCGACCGTACTTCTATTTCGGATACAGTTATGGAAGATGAAATTGACTCTGACCGAACCATAAGTCGAAACAGTTCGTTTCGAAATCTTGATCAGAATGATTCAGCATCCGAAGCACATTTATGATAATGGACCAAACAACTTTTTTTAAACTATAACAATAAACAAATACCAGTGACAAAGACAAAAATTTTTATTATTGATTTTTGAACTTCAAAAATTGGAAAACCCCCTCAGATTCTTAAGGTTTTAATAGAATGAGGGTAGTTTTATGTTTTCTACTTTATTTTTTATTTCTAATTTTTACATTTTTGATTTCTTTTATTTATACAAAGATTTCTTTTTGCGCTTTTTCTTTACAGCCAGGAGTCTACTTTTCAATTTCACTCCAACTCTAAAGTTATTGATAATTTAAACAAAGGAAGAATATTGTTTGTTTCTGAACCTTTCGCGCTATTTTTGTAAGTGTCGACTAAATTAGAATACTTTTCTTGTGTACACGTTTGATCATTCAACCAATTAGATGTAGAATTCGTTGAAGAACTAATGAAAATATATGGACCAATTTTGGGGACAATTACGTTCACTAATTTTCCATGAATTCATTTTGATGCGTATTTAAACATTTTGGTAACATTTTTAAATTGTCATGAACATTAATTTTAAAATAATAAATAACAATCATAAATAATTCTATTCGTCTATAAATTCCAATTCTATTTTCATTGCTTAAAGATTTCATTAGCTAAAAAATGAAAGATTTAAAATAAGTTTATATTTTTAGTTTTAAATTTTCCCTATCGGACTGCGTTTGTCTCTACTTCGCTCTCAGCTAGAATATGTTCTGCTTGAATTTTTTCAGGTGAGGAAGATATTTTAAGAAACAGCGAGAATGTTCCGATATTCTGTACACAAGTTCTAAGCATGAAAATCTATTGATATTTGACAGCCAAATTTTATGAAGCTTATATTTTATTATAACAGTTGATTGATATAAATTAAAATAATCAATACAAATGAATATTTATAGTAAACCTTACTAAAAGCTTCAGGTACAAATTAATTACTCGCAAAATATGCAATTTGAAATAATAGTGAGTGTAAAGACACAAATTCCACTAATGATAGAATATTAATTTTGTGTATTTGAACATAAAAAAATATTTTCTTGATCCTAGGACAAGACGGCAGTGCTTGTAATAACCAACGCATTTTTATTCATTTTAAACATTCCGTATTCATTCCTACGAAGTTTCATTTATTTGCCTAGTGTGCGTTGTTATAGTTCCACTTTGTTCGGAATAGTTCTGAATTCAGAAATGTTCCACATTTAAAAGTTTACAATTTTCTGTATCTTTGTTTCAAAACATTCTGAGAAACATCATCGCCGCTGTCGTCGTCATTATCAACATCATCGTCATCAGCAATATTGTTGAGTCAATGTTTTCTAGCACACATTCTCCTGAATTTCTGTTGAGAATATTCTTTTGAAAATGTGATATTCTTTATTTCTTGTTATCTGTGAAAGTGACAATTTTCACTTTGCTGTTTGCTGAGTATAGTCCTGAAGCAAAATGAAGAAGGGAAAATTCATGACATATTTTGTCATTGTTCTTTGCTGAAAATAGGCTGCTACGTTATTTTTGAACTGATTAAACAAAATTGGAATTCAGATAATGTAGGAAAAGGGTAAGATTTTGACGGAACAAAACTAGAATTTGTTCCCCAAAGAGCAGATGATCGACTTTGTTTAAAAATAAACACATTTGTTTTGAAACAACTTGTTAAATACATGCTACAGTTGCATTCTTCAGTTGTACTGAACAGAATTAATGTCACGATTTACAGTTAGCTGAGAAAGAAATTGAAAAATAATTTACAAGCAATTCACTACATTTTTCTAAAGTTTCAAAACCCGCTCTCTACATCTTTGTCCTGATTGATTATATCTGCACATAAATGATAAATCCGATAATGATTGTGAAGACAGTAATTCTAAACTTTGAATTGGCTGAATGAAAAACTTTAATCTCGCTGAAAAACTTATTTAGGGAAATCGTCTGTGAGAAATTCTGTTCAGATGAATGCAAGAAATTAATCAAAATACATTAATACCGAATAAGTATTCTTTTTATTCTCCCCATTCCTCTACATCCGTTAGTATTGACTCTTGAAAATAGAATTTATTAGAATTTAATATTTTATATATTCAGTTCCTTTTTCTATATTCTTTCTCTTCTCTCACTTTCTCACACTCTTTCTCTCTTTCACACTTTCCATATTTCTCTCTTTAAAATTCCGATCATTCATTGTAAAATAAACGAATGACACATTGGATGGCTTTTAAATAATACAAATTAATTCCTAACAAAATAAGAACGTCTCTTCCGTTTTCAAAAGAATAATTTTTCATATTAGTTAGTCATGGTTAGTAGTGTTAGTATTAATACAATTTTCGTGAATCGGTACTCCAGTAGTAATAGGCATTTATGTATGTATGTATGTATGTATGTATGTATGTATGTATGTATGTATGTATGTATGTATGTATGTATGTATGTATGTATGTATGTATGTATGTATGTATGTATGGCCGAGTTGTTAGAACGTTCGCTTTCTGACCATGAGACCCGGGTTCGAAGCTCAGGTCTGGAGGAGGCATTTTGACCAGTGTGTTGACCCAAGTCTTGTGAGTAAAATTAGCCTTGGGAGCCGCCAATGGTGGGAGGTCATAAATCATCATGAGCTGGCTTTGTTCATACTGTTGATCACGTGAGATAATGCGCTCTCTCCCAGAAACTGTAACTAAGGTCTGCTCAGCATAGTTGCAGTATACATCACAGGTTGGCTCTGTGGGTGTTAAACAAACACAAATGAGTCTGAGCGAGCGTATGCAATAGGGATTGACTAGCCGCCCTAGTAAGACGGCTATCCTCGAATACGAGTGGCCAGCTATTATTACATATGTATGTATGTATTGAAAGAGATGAAATAAGAAGTCTAAACTTTATAAGAAAATGGCTAGAATAGCAAGGAATGATCGAATAAAGCATAGTGATTTCGCAAGTTGAGATCATGAAATGTAATAACAATGACCACATTACTGGAAGTAATATAATGAATAGTCATTATATTATAGGTTACTGATGGATGCTGAAGAGTAAAATCAATGAAATTAACAAAGAAATTATTACTATAAAAAATAAATACATGACAATGTTACAAAATTTCTTTTCAATTTCTTGTGATTGTCTACTATCATCTTATCTAAATATTATTTTACCAAACGTTTTCTTTATTCTTGCCCCAATCAAATGCTTTCGGCTACTTTCACAAAATTTAATTGTATCGTGTTGCTTATTTTATTAGTATTTATTGTACGTTCGCTTCTTCGAGGCATTTTTTATAGAAAAACTAAACTGTAGAAAAGTAAATTGACTTAAACTTTGCGACCATATCAAAGAAAATAATGGATTTGTTAAAACACTATAAGAAAATATATCTAATCTGCTTGTTTCCTTTTGGCCACAGATAGAAATATTAATATTCAGCTTCGTTATTTTCTTTCTCTCTCTCTCTCTCTCTCTCTCTCTCTCTCTCTCTCTCTCTCTCTCTCTCTCACTCTCTCACTATCCATCTATTTATCAATCAATCAGTCTATCTATCTATCTCTCAGTATGGGTTTCTAAATAAGTCTCTACATTTTACATTTCTTTAACAGATAAAAACACCAAGTTGCCTTTATAAGTCTTGTCTTTGAATTGTTTCTGAACGATCATTAAATTCTTCTTTTAGAGTTTAATATTTTTCAAGTGTGTAGATTTTCAAAGCACAAAATTTCTGACCGAAAAATTATTTAAAGTTTCACTACCATATGAAGATTAAATTTTTACCTTAGAATTCTATTTATTTTTAGCTTACTTTTCGTATGTTCAATAATTTTTAGAAATTATTCGGTCAGATTTGGCTGACACTATATATATATATATATATATATATATATATATATATATATATATATTATAAATTTCCATTCGTGATATTTCAATGGAAAAACAGCTAAACGTGGAAATATTTTCCTTTACATTGTATGGATTTAATAACATGTTATTTATTTTATTGCTATTTTCACAAAACTCTTTCAATGCTTTTGTGCTTTATTGGTCTAAATGTTCCTGTTCAAAATCAGACAACTACAATTTTATCTTCATTGACTGCTTTATCAATTTACAGAAATTAAAACTGCATGTCGATGCGCAAATAAAACTAGAATCAGCATTTTACAAAAGTCTATTATATAATATTACATCAACAACAGTTTTTTCTTTTGCTTTTTATCTGAAAAACAAAATAAAATCGCCCATAATTCAACGCTGCGAATCAACATAGACTTTTTTATCTATCGTGTTGTTACTTTATAATCCTATCTTAGTTTTTGCACAAATCCGCAAATATAGTGCACCTAGTGAGGATCGAGCTCACTACAAGTCCCGCTTATTGACCTTTACACTACGATGTGGCTTTCAATTTTTTTCTCTATTGTATTGACTCAGAGTCTGTTTGACAGCCGTTTGTTTGATAATAGTGTTTTGCCTGATGATAATTTCTCGAAACACTAACTCCATATATATATATATATATATGTGTGTGTGTGTGTGTGTGTGTGTGTGTGTGTGTGAAGTGCACATGGCCTGACGATTGCGTTTAGCATGAAACACACTGTCACCTCTTGGAGTTGACTTCCATGTCCACTTTTATATTTACATACAATTAAATCTCTTAAGCCATAAATACAGCACACCTTAAAACTATATTTTATCATATTATATATATATATATATATGTATATGTATATGTATATATATATATATGTATATATATATATATATATATATATATATATATATATATATATATATATATATATATATATATATATATATATATATGCAGGGTGTCCCAAAAATGTATACATATTTTGAATGTATATAATGCCAGTGGTTATTAAAATATATTTCATTTTCAAAATTTAATAGAATCTACAGAGGATTTATTTTTTCTGTCAACGCCTGTTTTCAAACTATGACCGCTCCTCATACAGGTACTCATAATAACGACAAACAAACAACATACATTTCGATAGGTATTTTCTCGTTCAATGGTTGCCCTAAATCTGGCGATACGCTTATAATGTGCTCTTTCTCACTTTGTGGGGCTTATCGGTTTCTTGTGGACATTATGGTCGCTTCCCACGACTTCAAACTCATCTCTAATTCGAGGAATGGTAAGTTACGTACCTGCATATGTTTGAAACTCCTTGCTGAACTGTGTTTGAACTTCAGTGAGAATCGAACATTAGCAAATTGTTTGCGAGATTATCTTATTCACCATTTATTTATGGGTTGGTGAACAAGCTAATCTCGTCCTGATTTCTTTTGTATTGCAGTTGCCTTACTCTATTTTAATGATACACTTTTCTTTTGAATATTAATTATGTCCTAGAAAAAACTGGCGCTACTTTAAATTTGAAACTATTTTAGAGCTGTAGACTTTATCCGTTTTAATTATTAGAAGTGACCTAATAAAAATAAATATTTATTATTTTATTTAAAAGTATTAATATAATATGAATTATTTTTCAAGAATATAATTTCAGATAAGGAAGCTGGATCATGTTATTATTTTGTTTATTTTATACGATTTTGTCAAGCTGTCAACATTTAATAAAATAAAAAAAAACATTAACTTCAGTTAGTAAAATAAATCATTAAAATATTAAAACATTAAGTTCACTTAATTTTTCAAAATATTATCTGGATATATTTTGTATATCCTTGTGACACCTTACTTCCTGCAATACGTGCAATCAATTTGTAAAGACAAGAATGTGTGCTTATAAACTCAGATTAAATCAGAAGTAGATATTCCTTTCCCCTTTTTTGATATTCCTTTTTATAATATTAATGTCCGTATCTATCTATCGAAATTATGGGGACGAGCAGTAGAGTTATTCAGTTTCTCTTGGGCCAACTGCTTTCCATAAGATTTTCTCTGAGACTACCAAATGAAAAAATCATGTTCAATATTTGAAAAAAAAATTATAGCAATATAAACAATTACTAGCCTACGAAAATGTTCAGCTTCAAAATGTAATCTACATAGATTTAAGTCCTTTTATGCAATAAGAATTCAGCCGAAAAAAAAAAACTCAAATTTTATATTTATCTTTTAATGTATCATTGATTCTATAAATTTTAAAATATGTTCATAAGTTAACAGGATAATTATAATTTAACAGAACGGTTAAGCGACAAATTGGGCTTTCGATCATATCACGTTGAAACATCGGTTCCCGTACGATCACCGAAGTTAAGCAACGTCGAGCCTGGTCAGTGCTTAGATGGGTAACTGCTTGACCAGGTTCTATAAGCTCCCATGTGCGGGTGGTGTAATGGATAATGGCTTGGAATTATTAATCGAAGAGCCGAGTTCCAATTTCATCTGGGTTCGTTATATTCACTTACGTGCAAATACCATTGTGAAAGGTATAATTCCACCTCTTACCCCCCAGCTATTATTAAAACTTGTATCACTAAATCATTATTATCTAAAATAAAAAACATTCTTACAATCTAAAATATTTTCTGGCTTTAAATAACCTCTAAAGGGTTGATAAGCCGTAGAAAATGGAGTTCATTACTTTCTACAAAAAAAAACTCTAGTATTCTTTTTCAGGTACAGCAATAACTGATGCGTAGATACTTTTCTCTTGTAAGGGATGCACTGTTAATAAAACAATCAGAGTATATTCCCGATTGAACTGAATTACTTAGGTTACATATATTGGTGACTCATACAAGTTTGATCAAAATATCCTGTAGAATTTTGAAGGGCTTACCGTTGACTGATATAAAAAAATACATTTTTCAGAATTCGACTCATTTAGGTTAAGTTTTTGCCCTTGAGGAAAAATTAATCCGAATGAAAATATACTAGAGTTGCTGTTTTTGTTTTTATTGTAATTACTCATATCTACAAGCAAAATCTGTTTCTGTGGCCGACAAATCTTCTTGATTGACCCCTTCCTTCCTTCCTTATGATTTTTCAATTGGATTTTTGATCGCTTACATTGCGGCCTTTATTCTGCCAGATTTTCTATTTCCGTCCCTGCCTAGCTTGCAACACTTTTCCTGCCTTAGACCACCATCTGTTTGTGTTGCAGCTTCACTTCCAACACCACAATTCTCTCTTCCAGCCAGTTAGTCCTGCACTTCAACAGCCACCATAAAAGAATGGAGAATTTTAGCATTGATGACGATGACGATAAATGCGACGATGATGATGATGATGATGATGATGATGATGATGATGATGATGATGATGATGTGTTTACTGACTTCATTTTATTCCTATTTTATACTGTATCAATTTAAATGAAATATATGCGATGTATGAACCAACTAAACTGCTGCTTCACTATATAAACATTTTTCTGTTTGTATTTTCTTTTGAAAAAGCGTTATTATTTTTCGTGTCTATGCAAAAATAGATATTATCAGAGTATTTCATTTAATCGACTGGCTCAATTTTTTCGTACGAAATTGCGAATTGTTTAGTAACTAAAGCTCGTCCATCAGTCAGAGATTATTGCACACATTCTGAACTATTATCCACTTGCTGTTCTGTATAACCAATTTACTGCTTTGTTTGAAATTAGATAAGAAACATTGTCAAATTTGGATTATTTCATTATTTACATGAACACAACTGAAGCTATTTTGTTTGGTTAATTATTTTTCTAGAAAAAATTCAAATCGGAAACAAACGATATTCAGCCTTGAAAGAAAAATCAATTGAAACCGAATACTTGACTTTCAACCATAATGACAGTTTCAATATTTCTATTCTATCTCTCTCTCTTCTACTTATCTATCCTTATATATATATATATATATATATATATATATATTCCTCTATACCTCTCTCTCTCCCTCTCCCTCTCTCTCCCTCTCTCTCTCTCTCTCTCTGTCTCTCCCTTTCGCTTCACATCTTCAATGAAACTAGTTATTCTGAATGGAAACTATCCAATAGAAAAATATTCACATAATTTATGTGAATGGTAATTATTTTTACAAATTTTTAAAAATGTTTGAATCATTTATTAAACATATTTTCTTTGGCTAGATTCCAGATATTAATATGTTTTATAATCAATTAAAACGATATTAATTAAATAATGATTTTTCTTTAATACTTTATTTCTTTTCATAAGAATTACACTCTTATATATCGTCACTTATGCAATATGTTGACTATTGTTGGTTATTTATTAAATATGTCTTTCTCACTGACACCGATTATTAAGAATACACATTAAAACATCTATATACACATGGCAACCCAGCAAAATCAGTTGATACAAATAAATATTTTTACTTGAATTGAATTCTACATCAGGAATGAATTCAAGTCACAAATTGAAAATATGTATGTTTAATGGCCGAAATGCGCAAACCAGTGTGTATATTGTTGCGCACGTGTGTGCGCTCGCGCGTGCGTGTGTGCGTGCGTGTGTGTGTGTGTGCGTGCGTGTTTGTATGTGTACAATGGTTCTTCAAAGACAAAAAGAAAAAGTGATACAACACTTAAATGTTAAACAAAATCAGCAATTGAATATATATATATATATATATATATATATATATATATATATATATATATATATATATATATATATATATATATATATATAATCAAAACCCATTGGGAATTGTATGAGACAGATATTAAAAATCTAGGCTATTATTGCTTTTTATCAATTGATTTCAACATGTTTTTGTCGCCATTACTATGTCATGGTAATCTGCGACAATAGAAAATGCTATTTTGTGTTATGAATACCATTGTGATCAAGTGGTTTTCCTTGCTTATTTGATGAATTATTTTTTTAAAGATACCCAAACCACATTTTGCCTATTTTGTGAGTGGAAAAAGGTCTTAACGGTCATCTTCCTATTTCGATATATTTAGAAATTGTACTTCAAACTTCTACTTCAACATATTAGGATGACTTTGTTCAAGACATAGACATCTACAAAGTAAATAAACATTTATTCCTTGGCTGCAGCAAAACAATCACGCACTCCACCATCGTATTGTCATTTTTATCATAGATATACTGCACCATCCAGTTATCTTCCCTAAATATTTTTCTCTTTTTCCACGTTTCAGACCACCAAATCTTTAAGTGAACTATGAAAGCCTGATCAGTTGTTACTATGTCAATAGTACATACATTAACTTTATATAATTAATAATACTGATGGCTAAACACTGTTCAGCTTTTATTGAACGCAAGAGCTAAATTATATTCTCCGTTAATCGGGGGATTTTTATAAAACTTCTTGATTGAATTTAATCAATCATTAAATCATAATGTCTGTAAATTTTTAGATGTAACGTTACAGTTTACAACATATGAAATCTTTTTTTTATTCTTTTTTATTTTTGATTTTTATTGCTAAACAAAAAATATCGAGGGCGGCAGGGTATTTTTATTTTTTGGATTGATGGAAAGTGCAACACATTGACTAGAAAAAAAAAGAGTAATGTTCGTGAATTTCTTGGTCAAAATTATGAATCAGTTTTGGTTGTTCCCCCAAACTAACCGTTTATATGAGCATGGATTATATAAATTGGCGAAATGTTTCAGTAATGCATTTCATTTGATTTCATGTCTATGAATGTTTCTCTCTTACAAAAAGACGACTAAAGTAATTATTGTTATTTATATAACAAGAAAGACATAGTTGCTTTTTATTGTCCCATACATTTCTGTTATTGATTTGAATAGTAAAACTTGGAAATAATTCTCATTTTTCTTTGAATGGGCAAAATGGAAACTTATAAGTAAGTACAAAATTCGAGTGAAATTAATTCGTGTCACAGGCATGTTCATAAATAATCCCTCTAAGTGTGAGGCGTAGAAAATTAGAATGTGATTCTGTCTCCCGTTCAAGTTTTTGTAACAGTTTTCGTTTTATTCGGCCACAAAAGTGGAGAAATATTTCATCAAAAATTTTCATCCTTATATAACTCCGATCAGTAATTGTGTTTCGACTTTACTATTCATTGGTTAATTAATAAAAATGCTTATTTTTAAGCAAATGTGGTTTCGGAAAAAAGATGTATAAAGCTTCAAAACTTTTGAAATCTGAGTCAATTTTAGTCTATTTTCAAATGCAACACCACCACCATCTTTCTTTTATAATTTCATTTCTGCATGAAGAAACAGTGACTAAAAGATATAAGTTTAAGGAAATTAATCTTTTCATACTATTTTTACATAAATGCTGGAAAACAATAGATAGATAGATAGATAGATAGATAGATAGATAGATAGATAGATAGATAGATAGATAGATAGATAGTATTTGATATCACAAACCAAACATTTTACGTTGTTGCCTTTCTACGATGATGATTACGACTCTATTCCAACTGTTGTAATAAAGTATAATTAATATATGCAATTAAGAAAAATACGTTTTAATATTAATAAATATGTGAATTCGTTTTCTAAAATGTAAAGACTTCATTTCCCAACTCCGTCTAACAGACAATCGAAACTCTCCACATTGAAATTCAATGAAGATTATTGAATCCTAAAACAAGTATTGTATGAAATGCTTTGAATGCAAGGTATCATTACGCTGTGTTATGCTTTATGTAATAAAAGATAGCTTCGTGTTTCCAATGCTTCCACATCTTTCATCAATAATTAGCTGTGATGATTAGACGTCCATCCAATACTAAATCGTTTCCATATCTACTAATCCTTCCACCATTAAATGCCATTTACATTTTCATCTGCTAAACCACACATACCCACACATGCACGTACGAAAATATTTAAACGCATACAAATGCGCAGACATAAACGTTACCATTTTCATTATACAGACTAAATTTCTATTTAAATATGTTTGTCTTAACTCGGTCTTCTATTAATTTAAACTGTATACCACGTTCTCTAAAAAAAATCAGTAAACGCTTTCTCTAACTTTTCATTAATGTCATTTTTATGTTTTATTTTCCTGTTCTGTTTTTCTTTTTTGTGTGTCTTTGTACACAAAGAGATTTGTTTACACAAAGACGACAGTTATACTCAATTCTTCTCGTTATCCTGAGATCCAGTTTCTTAGATAAGGTTTACCTTACTTATTATAAAATTAAAGGGATGCATAGATTTCTAAGCTGAATAAACAGCGATAAAACTATGCATATTCTTACTCTAATTGTTACTAATGTCATTTTATTAATCACAATCTTATTTATTCATATTCATCGTTCTTATTATAATGCTTGAAGATAGCTTTTAAATGAATAGTCTAAATATAGGCCTTTAAAAATTATCTCTGCAGAACTATAAGTCAATGAAAAAAGATATAAAAACATTTACAGGAAGTGACGCTAAATAACTAGTTATAAATTATATGCCATTTATGTCATATAAAATTAACTGTATTTTTTTATTTTTTATAAGGTATATATGATTCACAAGGATCTAATAGTAACTGGGGGCAAATTCCACTTTGAAAAGATGTTCTGACGTCATGAAAACCAATGTTGAGGAAAAAATCACATTGAATATTTTCGCTTCTTTCTAACATTAGTTTTTTTTCTCCTCCTGCCTTCCTAATTGCAATTCTTTGTCTTCCTTCATTTAACCTACAACCTTCTTTAAGCTCCAAATCTCTTATTTCAAGATGAGTATCAAAAGTACCTCAACATAAAGTTGTCGATCTCCTCATATCTATCTATTCAAGAATCTATCCTATCTAGATTTTAATACATACTAAAATTCTTCCTAAACAATATACTTTGTAGACTTTAGCTTATAATTAAACAACACGTTTATTAAACTTATATCAAATCGTCTATATATTTTAAATATATTTTTATATTCTTAAAGTGAAATTACTATGCTGCTGTTTCATTTTAATAAGGAATTTAATCCAATAATCATGTCGCCTTTTCAATAGTACTAGAAAGAAGTGTGTAACAAAAATGATTTCAACGAAAAATACATCTCTGCAGATTCACAGCTGAATATAGAAACAAATTCAATCATGAAGACATAATTTTGATTTATTTTTCAAATTAATGCCAAAGATTTTAGAAGCATCTGATTTATGAAAACAATCAATATATTTAGCAAATCTTCGATATGGAATACAAGCAATTGCTTTAACTGATTTCTATTGAGAATAAACGAGAATGAAATGTCAGTAAGGAGATAAGTCTGTCTCTGGCTTTAAAGCTCTTTATGGGGGTCTAACAAATTTCTTGCCAGTAATTCATGGTTTGAGCCATGAATTTTAAATACTATAAAATACAGATGCATGAAGGGTGTTCTCACGGCCAGTTAATAACAACAGGCACTTTAATGCAACAAATGAGAATTCGAACATGATACGTTTCAGTTTCAAATTATAAATTTCATGATAGGCTCTGCATTATGACAAGAAGATAATTTCTATTTTCCTAATAGAGCAATGTCGCAGCTTATAAGGCTGACATATACAAAATGAATGTTTTTATTATATTCCCAATTTAACTATTTATAACGTGAAAGTTATGTTTTTGTAAAAGTATTAGAGAATAAATATATCAAGAACTTCAGAGCCGAGAGTTGAAAGTTCAAGTTGCAGTAAAAATTCAAGATTTCAGTTCTCTTTTTCTAGACTTTTATTGAGGAGTAAATTATTTTTTTCTTTTATTTAAATTTGTTCCAATTTTTCCCGCTTTTTTATTCTTTGACTGTGTATATTGTCGATCTTTTCAACAAAACCTCCTTATATACTTTTACTGTAAAACATATGATGAGAAATACATATGTATAAATACATGATTATTTGGTAAAGGAGTTCTACTCCGAGAGTTTATAAAAGTATCAAATAAGAAATACTTATATATAAATGCATGAACTGTCAAGAACCTCCCAAAATACGAACTGCATTGCTAATTAAGCGTTAATTTATTAATTTCTGGATTTCCATCTGCACAACTATAACGTATACATCAGATAAAGTTAAACCAAAACAATTGTTTAATTTAAATGAAGAAATGAGAAGACTGAATTTAATTTGGGGAAACCAAATTCAGATATTCAGGTATGTATGTATGCTCGGTCATTCGTTTTCTTGTTTGTTTGTTTGTTTGATAGATAGATAGATAGATAGATAGATAGATAGATAGATAGATAGATAGATAGATAGATAGATAGATAGATAGATTTATTCATTTGACATTATGGAAGTGGTTGTTGCACATATTTTAAGTAGATTTTATATACTTTTGAATTGACTCTTAAAAATGAATGTAAATTGTCCTGGATTAAGTGTCCAATAAATAAAACTAAAAAATACATTCTTTTTTGTGAAGTGAATGGTCATTTTTAAATTTCTTAGGATGAGACACACAGAATGTTTGTGTACATATTGGCGCTCTTATTATTAATTTTGTCTTCATCATTATTAGATTTTTTCCCCTGATCATATCGTATAAATCCGTATATCTGATACTCTTATTATTTGATTCAATCATTGGAACCTTCGTGTGATGATGCAAATATCAAACAAATTTGTTGTTTAACACTTTTGGGGTGTTTTGAGGGCACCTCATGAATTTTCTCCTTTTTTAAAATTTATCACAGACATAACAGAGGTCCGACGAGAAACATTTCTACATGTATCAAAGGACTTGAATTTTTTTTCCCCCTTCTCCAAAAGCAAAAAAAATATATTCGGTTCTTGGCGATTTAATCTAAAAGTCGCATCCATTAATATTATGAATGTCGAACAGACGAAAATTGAAAATACTTCTACCCTCTTTATCAAACGCACATCTAAGAAAGACAATATTTTCTCGAAAGAAAAGAAAATTGAATTTATATGGATACGTAACCATAGAAATGCTCATTAATATTTCATTAACATTGAAATACACAAATACTTATGAATCAAAGTAAAAATATGTTTTATTAAGCAAATATATATGTGTATGTGTGTGTACTTAATAGTAAATGAAATATATATATATATATATATGTATATATATTTTTTTTTTCACTGATACATCGGGATATATATAACCCTACACACAAACACGCATACATGCGCAGGCATCCTCACATACACACATTCGCTAGTGTACTGAGTTAAATCGTCACTTGCTTCCCAAATCATGTGGTCTCTTGTCAGACAAAACAAAATTAAGTACTTGCACATACTAATTGAAGACCCTAATCTCTTGTGAGTAAGTTCTGTCCTCTTTCAATGGAAAAAACAGAATTTTGAGATGAAGTATTTTCAGAATTGCAAATAATTTAATTGTGGTTCCTACATTTAAAACAGAATAAAGAAGCAAATTCTTAATTTCAATTTTTTACAACTTAGTGTAACAGATTGACTTGATCGGTTAAAAAAACTACAATAAAAAGCAACAAAAGTAGATAAAGAGAAAAACTAGTCAAACTGTTTGTAATTGCGAATCAAGAATCGTTTTGAAATTCCTTGTAAAAAATAAACCCAAAGTTGCCCAACAAAAAAAAAGCGATCACGATTTTGCATTAAAACTCACTATAGATCTTTTTAAAAGGTAATTAATTTGATCTGTTTTTTTTTAATATTCATAGTCATCAGGCCAACATATTGACCATCATTTGGCAAATCTGGCGTTATTCTCATATTTAATTAACTATTTTACTGTGCTATATGTTGTCTATACATCTACATTGCGAATATTAAAACATTAATAACAATTCATGAAAAGTTTTGAGATATTTAAACAAATATTATTTTCACTTTTAATCACTCACATGCGATTTTATTTAAAAAAAATTATTCACTGAAAGAATGGACAAGTTTTAGGGCTTCGAAATTTTTAAATACTTTTTATCGTTTTTCTCTTTTTAATTTTTTGTCTATTTATTGATGATGGTAACAGTGTTTGGAATTCAATTCGATGTTAAAAGTTGATTTTATCAGTTAAAGTTCTGCTCATACAAATACAAATTGAGTTTAGTTTATTTAGAAGTTTAATCTTTACCTTAAAAATCAAATTTGAAAATTCCGCTACTTATATTGCATAAATTATTTCCCATGAAAAGTTGTTATAGAAACTATTATTGCTTAGCGAATATTGTCTTCAAAGGACAGCAAATTACTGAGAAGAAAACTTTCAATGCATAAAGATTATTTTGATTACATCTTCTGGGATTCGTGACTTTATACTTAATCTAAACTTTCTGTAAGCATAGAACATATTTAAGAAGATTCATTCTAAACGCTTTGAGGTACCACTCATAACGCGATAGCGAACCAGTCTCACAAACCAATTCGCGAGTGTTATGGGTTCAGTTGTCACAAAGTGTTCGACTACAGTGGCCTTACGCCAGACTAAGCTAGGCATTCTAAACCCTTTATACATTTATAGCCATGTACATTTTCTTAGACATACTCCTTCACACAATGTTAAGAGAAGTAATGAAGATGACTACAAAAAATAAAAAATAAAAACATGCTTAGAGTTAATATCCGAGTAACATCATTTGTTGGAAAAAGCATATTGTTCACCAAAACTCAAAGGCATCACTTTCTGAGTTACATTCTCCTTCACACATTTATCTTATGTACAGATTTCAATTATTTCAAACATTTACATATTTTTATTCACATTTTGAACATGATTGAAGATATAGTATTTCACTCGTACGGATACATATATTCACATATTCGTATACATGCATAGATGAACACAAACATAAATTGATGTGTACATGTGACTGTAATATGTTTTTTTTTATGAATGCATAGGAGGCTAGGCCTTCTACTTGAAAGATTTAACTCTAGGCATTATGTAACATATTATTATTATTATTATTATTATTATTATATTTCACTGCAATGGTATTTATCAACAGAGAGCGACATTAAACTATATATGAATGTGCATGTACCTGCATGATATGGAATTAAACAATATTTGATTTTCCAAATATTTCTCGGATTTAAGCATACAATTTCCAAATGCTTTCAAATTTTTAACAATATGATTATTCAATCGCAAAAATACCGATTGTTTAACATTGCTGACGCTAGAACATGTTGCTGAATTATTTGCATTATTGCATGATATCAATCATACTTTCTTAATAACAGCAATTTCTTGATCGACAACTTGTACAAAATATTCTTTCCACCTTTTACCTGCCGCCTGACTCAAAACCAACAATTCAGTCAGAGATGATCAACAACTTATCAACAAATTAGCCCAGTTTAACCACACTAGAATTAATATTTACACATGAATATGCAAATGCATATATATGTGTGTGTGTGTGTTTGTATGTGTGTGTGTGCAATGTCCCAGTAATGATATATATATATATATATATATATATATATATATATATATATATATATATATATATATAAAGACATGTCTCATTAAATAATTTAGCCAAGTTTTGTCAACTTATTTTTAATAGGATCCTCTCGTAATTACGGACAAGTTTCTTAGTATTCTTATTAAAAGAAGAAAGAAAATTAACATGCTGATGCATATTCATTTTATTCCGATTACTTTCGACATTATCACAATGTCATCATCAAGCTCCTGTTTTTTTTCTAAGACAAAATTGTTGTGTTCATTTTACGTGTGAAGTGAAAAATACTAAGGTTATGTACTGTACAATTTTGAAATTTTATCATGTAGACACACGTGCAAACTTTAAGGGCGGTAACTAAGTTATTGAAATGTCTAAATATTTTTTTAAAAAAGAAAAAATACTATTTAAAGTTATTAGTCAAATCCTATATATTTTAAACTATCCACTGTAAACATTTTAAAACATTTGTGCAGTATTCATAATTCATTTTATTAAGGGTTGGTTTCAATTTTTTAATATAGATAGCATCAAGAATTTTTAGTTTATGCTTATTATTTTCATTAAAAAAGTATAGATGTATTTTCAACAAGAATTTTCCTAAATTGCGAATGTGGATATGCATGGTGTTGTAAATGTTGAAAAATGTTAGATGCATCATTCAAATAAAAATTCAACCTTCGAGACAATGTAGTTGTGGTATAGCCGACATATATATTACTTTTTTCTGTTGGAGATAAAATCTACAACGAGGCATTTAGATTTATATATAATGCTGTTTTTCTGCAGCACATTAGTTGATGGGGAGATGTCATTACGAATGATTAAATTTAATCATTTATAATGACACCGGAAGATATATTGAATTTAGTATAGTATATAATTAATTTTATTTTTTTACTAGGCTCAGTGGTCGGGTATATTAGTATTTATAAGTTTGTTTTGGTTTGTTTGTTTTTTGTTTTGTTTTGTTTTTTTGTTTTTTTTATATTTTCGTCCTGTTTATAATTAGAATGTGTTTCGTTGCGGTATAAAAGATTAATATGTTTAGGGCTAATTGAAGAAGTATTATATTCTATTTACATTATATTAAACTTTCTAACAGAACATCTTATTTGTTCATCAACGATATAATTAGGAAAGTTATTATTAATAAAAGTTTGTTTTATTTTCTTTTTAGTTCACTGTAGAAGATCTGTTTTGTGGATGAATTAAATTTTAAACGATTTATTAGGGTTTTTTATAATTTGATAATTTTATAGTAATTTGGACATTCCCTCTTATAGTTAAGAGAGCACGAATTTATGCTACTAGATTTTTCATGTGAGAAGATAGAGAATTTATTATTATTATGAGACATGTCTTAATGAAAAAATGCTGCCAAAATATACGCAATATATATATATATATATATATATATATATATTATACATATTATAAGATAAATATTTATTACACATATAGTTATATGATGCAAGTATATCTTTGCCTAAACATATACTCTCTTACACACACACACATACACGCATATATATATATATATATATATATATATATATATATAGTGTGTGTGTGTGTATATATATATATATATGTATATATATATATATGTATATATATATATATATATATATATATATATATATATATATATATATATATATATATATATATATATATATATACTCTTACAAATATGTGCAACATGTCCGTTTTTATTATACATGCAAGTCAACTTTTACACAACAAAATTGGTATTAACCAACCAATGATAGGTGAATTTTTCAAATATATTTATATAAACAATATCTATATCGTGTGAGATTCAGCTTATAATATCGATCTTTATTAAAAATATTGATAATAACTTGTCTAGGGGAGTTTCGGTTTTGTTATGCAAATAAAGTGCCACAAGTGCTGTTATTTATAATTAAATGCAAAAGATATAGACCACTGAAAGATATATTTGATTAACACATTAATATACCTTCTAGCTTAAAATTTGTTGGTTACAATCTGTACCATTCAAATAACGCTTTGTCCCAAAATTAATTCTCTACATATATCTTGACACTATCACCAACTTTGAAGGAACTTACATTTTAACTGCCTGTAAATATTACTTCCTGCCTGTAACATTACTTCACCTTCCCTCTGTTGTCTTACAAGTTCACTTGATTGACAATTTTATTCAAGTCACCATCATGTTCAACCAATGTAGCTCTACATACATCAATAAAGATTACTGATGAGAAATCAGTTTTTCCTTTACTTCTCCCCCCCCCAACTAATACGTTTAATGTTTACTTAAAGATAGTACTTCTGGTTTCTTTCATGTCTTTAACCAATTTTCTTAATATTTTGCCTCTTGTTCTGTTTACCTACGCAACACCATCTTTTCTTGTTGGGCCATCTCCTTTTCTTGCTTCTTACACTTTTAATTTTTTTTAATCTCTTTTTTGATATTCTTAGTGCCATTTTGTCATACCAATATTTTCAATTTCCTTTTTATTATTTTCTGATCTGTTCAATTTCCTACATTGTATTATCATTGCTCAATAACTTTACGATATTTTGTTTATCTTTAGAGGTTATATATTTCTTACAACTCATGGCAATCTTTATATGTGTGAAATTAATAAACACATACATGATTCATTTCCAATATGATGAACAACTCTCGAGTTGCATAATAAAATCACGTATCACCAAATATATTATAAATATTTGTAATAAAAATGCATATTATCAGTTGAAATTCACAAATTATATTTATCGGATAGATATAAATATATCCTGAAAATGTAATCAAACATCGGTTGGTTAATACGAATTTTATTTCGAAAACATTGACTTGCATGATAATATCTGACATTGGGTATGTATTGAAATGTACATATTATATATATATTGAACAAAAATAATTGTTATTACTTCTAACAAAGATAATTGTTATCTATTTGTCAATCCATGCATGAAGCTGAAAAGCTAACACAAAAAATCTTGTTAACCTCTATTGCTCTACTCGCTCTCTCTCTCTCTCTCTCTCTCTCTCTCTATATATATATATATATATATATATATATATATATATATCTTATTGACTCACTTGTTTTTCTATCTTAACACTGAGTCCCTTATTTTTAATATGTAGATATATGTTTATGTGTGACGTGTGTGTTTGTGCGTGTATATATATATATATATATATATATATATATATATATATATATATATATATATATATATATATATATATATATATATATATGCATATATATATATATGTATGTATATATATACATATATATACATATATATAAAGTATAAAGTATATATATACAAATGTGCCTACAAAGTAATCATAAATTATAATTATGTATATATATATATATCTACATATATGTATATATGTATATATATGTATATATATACATATATATGTATATATATATACATATATATGTATATATATACATATATATGTATATATATATACATATATATGTATGTATATATATATGTATATATATACATATATATACATATATATATGCATATATATGTATACATATATATGCATACATGTGTATATATATATATATAATGTGAAAAAGAGTGAATCCCCTATATACATGTATATGACGTATAAGTTCCTATGTATGTATTTGTCACTATGTAAATGCATATGTTTCTATAAATACATGGACTGGTGTATATTGACAAGTACACTTTTTAAATGGTTAACTCAGATATAAATATGAATTCAAAACCTTTGTTAAAGATATAAAGATTATTTGATGTTTGTATAACGAACAATAACCGTGTTTGTATGTGATTGTTTCCAGAAAAATGTGTGTACGTTTATAGTTCAAACAAGTTACGATATCCTCAATGATTTGTCCCATATTATGGGCTTCATTTTAAAATGCATAATAGTAATTTATAATAATTAGTTCACTTTCTAAAATGTACACTCACACATGAATTAATTGAAATAAAAAATAAGTTTATGTATTATTATACATAAACAAACACACAAATATCTGTGTAAGTATGTATGTGTAAATATGTATGTGTAAACATGTATCTATATGTATATGTGTGCGTGGAAGTGTTGGTAGTGTCAATAAACTGTTGTCATATTTTTGAAAAAATTTTATAAGGTTCGAAATATTATCTACTCTAGTGGTAGATCCGAGCCTTTCAAATTCTAAAGGCAACAATCTTAAGTATTGAGTGCAATCATTTATAGAACTCTATATTTGAAAACATTGAGAACCAGATACTAGTTCATTGTCTCCAAAGAGTCGAAACATTTAGTCATCAAATGATTACTGTTAGAACTTGTTAATGCTTTTTCCCTGATGCAATTTTACGCCTGTTGATATATTATAAGGACTGCTCTGGGCGGGCAGCCATCGATGTCAATTTTGTGTGGTTTTGATACATGATGCGGCTTTTTCATGTTGGCCAATGGATGACTGCTACTGTGGAGAACGAATTTGAGAAATTAAGTTGTCATAGTGAAATAAATTCATCTTCTGACGAATTCTGGCTTTTGTGTTTTCACTTTACATTATGTATCATTTCATATTTTTTCGGCCTATTATCTTCATTTTTGTTATTGAACAACAAAGGCGAAGATAATAGTCTGAAAGTTTGATAAAATAATGAAAATATTTTATCTGGGAATTTCTTTTAATCTTGTTTTGTTTGTTCAAGGGCATCAGCTGAACACACAACAAGGAGCATCTTTCATCAAAAGTTAACGTGTATTTGAGATTAACAATAGTTTACGTTTAGATTCTGTTGTCAATGTATGAGACTGAGGGATGAAAAGTTCATGGGCTGACTATGAAGGAATGATGCTATAGCTGTGAAATCTTGCATGCATTAATTTTAACTTCTTATTAATAACTGCATTGTTTCTTCCCACGTAAAACAATAATGTCAGAAATTGGAAGTGAGTTTTACAAACTTGAATATGAAAAGTAACTGATTAAGATGTCAAATGTTCCTCAAAGGATTCATTCCTCCGCCAGTTGAATGTATGTAAGCGACTAAGTTATGTCTGTGTGTGTGTACCGCTGCATATAAAAAGTGGTTAAGAGTTAAAAGAAAAAGAAAAAAAAGAAAAAAAGAAATCAACTTCGAGTGCCATCGATTTTGTGTAAATGACCGTAAAATCAGCTAGGAAGTTTTTAAAAAAGCGACAAGAAGTGCTTTTAACAAATGACACCTGCAGTGGTTTCCATTATAAAACTAAAGCCTAATTTCACGAGATAAGTGCGCCTAGCAATTGTTAAGACAAAGTCGATTAAATAACTTATAAGTTAAGCTCCTTAGATTCACATTTTTTGGATCATAAAGTTTACAGCAGCATAACTGACAAAAAATAAGTTACTCCAAATCGAATAAAAGGACATGTTGTGAGGTTCTACGTTGGATTTGTTTGAAGGGACTTCTTTTTTATATACACTTATATATATATATATATATATATATATATATATATATATATATATATATATATATATAGGTGTGTGTGTGTGTGTGTGTGTGTGTGTGTGTGTGTGTGTGTGTGTGTGTGCGCGCGCGCGCGCGCTTTTGTTTTTAACCAACAAGACTTAATCAGCCCCACAGCGGAAATATATAAATTACAAACAAATCATATACAACACAAGAAGCATAAGCAAAAAAGATAAAAGTCTTTCGTATACATTCCAGAGAAATGTTTGTATATTTCAAGGTACATATACGTATACAGAGATAAACATTTTTTTACTTAATTGGTAGGAGCGCTGTTCCCAGACATCTGCCTTGTTTGACCGTTGAAGGTGAACAGAGAGAGAACTTGATTTCTGTTTCAATTGACACCAAAAAAACCAGTTCTGGTACATAATTGGCGTTTTCAAATTTATTTAACTATTTTTTATAATGTTACTTTTACTTTATTTATTGTTAATTATCTTTCTTAACTATATTTTAAAGTAATTTTACTACTTAGCTTTTAATTTTTTTATTATTATTATTTTGTTTTCATACTCCTGCATAGTCTAGTACTAAGGATCAGAGGTTATCTAGTGATATATTTGTTACTATACCTACACAATTTCATCCCCTAGAATACGGAGTCATTCAGCAGTAAAAATATTCATTGTGCTTCTTCCATGAAACGGTCCTACCACGTGAGGTTGTCTTTGGAGTAGGGCTTTTTTTCTACACTACGCCACTAGTGATATGCGTTTGTTTCTCCAATTTACAACTATTTAATATTTTCTTAGTTTATTTAACTTAGATCTTTCTGTAAAAGGCTTTAACCTATCAACTGATATTTGAGATGTACATCATTTATTTTGATCAGATAATAATTAGATAATTGCTCAAGCACTTCAAATGGACCTGTACAGAACGCTTTCTAGAGGCTTTCAAATTATGTCTATTTTTATCCATACTTTTTCGCACGTTTTTAATTGTTTTATTATTGTTTTGATGATAATGCGGGTATTGTTGAAATCTAGCGGTCATATGATCCCTTGTAATTCTTTTGTGTTACTGGACAGTATGTGTATCATTCGTACTGTTTATGAACAATTGTGGTATTTATATTTATGTACCAGTAACGGCGTAAAAGAGTGTGGTGTTGTAGAGTTAGGCATACTACGAATACCTAGTAAGACCGCTGGTAAGGCTGAAACTCTTGCCATAATTAAAGTTTTAATGGTCCTGTGTGACTGTTCAACCAGACCGTTAATCTGAAGACTGTAGGCAGTAGAATCTCCACAAATAACCCACTATCAAATTGTCTACGCGGTCGGTAATTACATGAAATGGGGTGCCCCCATCGTGTTATCCACAACTGCGTTTTTAGCTGTAATCTCTGTCCACTTCTATGCATTTGGTATTGCGATCAATGCAAGTTAATAAGCATCTATATGGACTATTGTAGGAATCATTAGTATTAAACTGTATGTAGCGGCCCAAAAATATCAATATTAATTGTGTGGAATCCATCTGATGGGATTTCTATAAGCTAAATAGGTGTTTTAGTATGTCTATTAATTTTGGTTTGCTGACATGCTTCACATTCTGAAGAGATTTTTTATATCATCCATTTCAGACCAAAAATATAGGGCTTTCATCATTTTTGTAAATGCCCTGATTCCAGCATGTGCTATAGCATGTATACAATCAAATATAAAATTACGTAGTGAACTAGGGATAAATGGTCTCGGGTAGGATGTTGAGATATTGCATAACACGAACTGTTTTTCATTAGCATGGTTTTTTTTTTTGTTTAGATTTTGAAAGCTATAGATTTCTGTGTCTATAGCTTGTCCTCTGTTTGTGTTGCTAAGTCACAGAGGCCGACTGGATGCATCTTAATTTGTTGGTAAGCGGCAAAGAAGTCGACCTTAGAAAAACGGGTTTTATTTGCCAGCTTGGTAGAGAATACTTGCAGATTCGGAACAGGATAGCGATCAACTTTGGTAATGCCATTCAAAGCATGATAGTCGCCACTGATTAATTTAATTGTTCTCCTCACTTTATATCAAAAAGAATTTCGCGTGGGCTCGATACTATCTTTCCTCGTCCTCGGCTCACCGGTCAATTTCTGCGAAAGGTAAAAATCTAACATAGGCTGGCGATTTTCTTTATTTCTTCTTCCTCAGTCCTCCAAATTTGAAAGGAGTTATTATTATTTCGCTCTCACTACATCACTTCCCTTCCCAGATTTGACGGAGTCCTTTAGTACATTAATTGTAGTGGTATGTATTGTCTCTTTTCAAAATAACAGATCTCCATAATCCTGTCGATATCTGGTGAGGTATCTCTTCGTTCTGGCATTGCTTTATCAATATTAGGTATTTCCACCGTATCTGAGACACCTGCTGGTTTCAATCTATCTGTGGAAACATCGCTATTCATATCTTCTGCAGTTGTAATAGTGAAGTACTTATTATTGTGATTATCTACTTTATATGGACCTGTGTACGGTGCTTCCAGAGATTTCCAAACACTGTCAGTCCTAAGCCATACAAATTTACATTCAGTATTTACATTAGTCGGACTATTGTCCTCATCTTTGTCGCCATATTTGTCACAACGTTTCGGCCGTTGTACGCTCCGGCCTTCTTCAGGTGGTTGGAATTTCGAACTGAACCCTTTATTTCGATCACTGGGGTATACTGATAACTGACATCCATCAAACATGTCACGTGGAACTAGAACAGTCTACCCCAGTGATCGAAATAAAGGGTTCAGTTCGAAATTCCAACCACCTGAAGAAGGCCGGAGCGTACAACGGCCGAAACGTTGTGACAAATATGGCGACAAAGATGAGGACAATAGTCCGACTAATGTAAATACTGTACATAATACCTCATCTCAGAAATATAGACAAATTTACATTCGTTTAGGTCTTTCGAAATATAGGGTTTTGGTGATGAATGTAGATTCTCCGTGTCAAATTTTCGCATTTCACTCACCAGATCTCCTATTGTTAGGTTTCATGATTCATCGTTACTCTTGTCACATAGATCCATTGATAATTTTGAAACTTAGGCATTACACCCCGTCACTGCTGTATATGATGAGTAAGTTGATTCGTTGGGTGTAATTCTGATACCTAAGAATACAATTATTAGGGCTGATAGCCATGGTTCTTTCTTTGCAATTATCGCTGTTTTTTTTGCATCATGTGTGTGCGTTCAATCAATCCTTTCGTCTTAGGATGGTACGAAGTTTTTCTTAGTCTATGAAAACCGATGATCATTGACAGCACTGAAAACAACTCCGACTCAAACTAACTACCTCTGTCGGTGATGATATGTAAGGGTACTCCGAATCTGGACACCCATGTGTTAATGAAAGCATTAAAAGCGTTCTGTGCAGTTATTTCAGTTAGAGGGACAACCTCTACATATCTAATAGCCCTGTCAATCGTGGTTAATAGATACTGATATAGCAAAAAATATGAATCCGTCAGTTTTTTTACTGATGATAGTAGATCCACAATGTCCATATGCACTCTGTGAAAGCGATTAGATGGCGATTCGAAAGGTTGTCCGTCACCTTATTATGTTTAGTGTGTTTTGCTTGTTGGCAATTTTAGCACTCTTTGCAGAACTCTATGACTAAATTTCCGTCCGTAGCCAGTACTACGTAAATTTTAATAAGCTTTCCTGGGCTTCTGTGGTTCAAATGGTTTCGGAAACAATAGTGACACGTCACACATTATAATTTAGATTTTACTTGTCTAGTAAGGTTTCAAACTTCAATTGTTTAAGTTCTTCATCGGAATGCTGATGATTGATAATTTCCTGTAAATCACAAAGATCTATTGTAACAGCATCAGCTGGCCTTGATAAGCAGTCTGCAACGATATTTTCTTGCCCTCTCATATGAGAAATGTCTGTAATGTATTCACTTATAAAGCTCAAATGACGCTGTTGTCTGTCCGACAACAGTAAAGGCACTACACAGAGGTTTATGAGCCGTTAACCAAAGTGTATCCCTACATTCTATGAGGTTTTTAAACTTCAACACTTGATAGATATGCAGCGAGCAACTCACGATCGAAGGTGGAATATCTCTCTTGGGTCTGTGATAACTTTCTAAAGAAACCAGTGAGAACAGGCTGGTCCTTTATCATTTGATATAAAACGGCGCCAACCGCATAATTAGAAATATATGTGACCAGCTGATAATTTTATTTGATAACGTTAAAATCTGGGATAACTAATGCTGTTAAACTCAATAATGACTTCATTACAGCTTGGAAAGAAGCTAATTCTGCCGCAGTCAAACTCAGTTATTTTGCATTAGGATTCAAACGGTTACATTCTGTGAGTGGAAAAATTAAGTCACTAAACTTTGATATTCATTTTCTGTAAAGATTGACCATTCCAATAAATTGACGCAATCTTTTTGAATCATTGAAAGGAGGAAAACTGTTCAGGTCCTGAAGCTTATTAGCACTGGGTTTCTTTCCTTCGAAATATTAAATCCCAAGAAGTCAAATTCTGTAGCACCAAACATATATTTTGAAATTGAAATTTTAAGATCGTACTCATTCAGCTTCCGAAATACTTGGTCAAGATATTTAGAATGACAATCTTTATCATCGGAGTATATTAGAATATCATCGATGAATACAAATATACACTCAAAGTCCCGGAAAATGTCATCCATCATACTTTGGAAGGTACTTGCGATGTTACACAGCCCATAAGAAATTTAGTTGTATTTAAATAAACCTTGTTCTGTCAAGGTAGCAGTTTTACATACATCATCAGGATGAACTGGTATCTGGGGATATACTGAGGACAGATCAATTTTTGAAAATATCCATGTAATTTCGTCGCTAGTAATTTCATATTGGGTATTGGGTAGCGGTCCGGTTTCATAATGCCATTTAGCTGTCTGTAGTCGCCCACTGGTCCGTACGTGCCATCTGATTTAGGTTCCATGTTAAGTGCCGAACTACACTCTGATTTCAAAGGGAAAATTGTCGAAGCTTTTTAAATTCTCCCTTGGCTATATCAAATTTCTGCTTCGACAGCTGTCACACCTTTATAAATACAGGAGGATTACTTCCTGATTCAATTCTGGGAAATACTTTTGATGTTTTATTTTGCGTTAGTGTCTCGATGATGGTGGAGGTATCAGATTACGGTAGCTTTCCATAATCTTTTGAAATATTCCCCTTTCAGCCTCATGGATTGAAACGTGTAAAATACAAGTTGACAGCTTGGCGTTACTTTAGAGTTGGTAATTGTGGCGATCGACTTGTTCTTTTTATAATCCACTGTTAGTCAATACTGACTTAGGAAGTCATGTCTCAAAAGTGGTTTTGTAGTGTTAGCCACAATAAATGTCCACGTGAAGTTTCTCCTAAGGTTTTTTATCGCCAAAGTTTGCACAGTCTATCCGGAGCATTCTATTTGTACATTGAAAACAACAGAAACCAACGAGATACCCGTAGGATATAGAACTGTGTTTATCAGGTACTCCTTTGGAATAACTGATACAGCAGTCCCTGTACCCACAACGAATGTAATTTTCTTAGACCATAATTGTGTGGTTACTTCCAAAAATGGCGTGGGTGTCCTTAATTGTTGTATGGGTGTCGTCCTTATACTCATAATGCTGAACTGTGCCTCCATAATTGAGAACCATGGAACCACATTCAATTCAATAAACATGGGTGGTTTAATGGATAATGTTTGTATCGATTCGCTGACCTCCGCGGGTGCTTGATTCATCTCCTGTTCTTTGTCAGGCATATTCACTTGTGATGAATGCGGTAAGAATAGATATGTGTCACGGGTCACCAGACTATAGTGTCGCTGGGCTTAGGGGTTAAAATGAACAGTTGATTTACCCACGCCAAGCAGATTAATGAAGGATGATAATGACGAAGAAAAATATGGGTAATTTTAACAAAAAAATAATTCATGAATTTACACGCTTGAAGTTATGTCAGTAGCTCGCTTCAAGAAAATAAAATCAGAATTCTTAAAGTCCGTAGTTTTAACGTATTGTCGTGAAAAAGAAATGTTCATACAACAGAGTAAATGATTATTTACACTATTTACAATGTTCGAACTGCTGTCCTCATCTCTGTGGCCATATTCACGACGTTTCGGCCTTTGTACGCCCTGGCCATCCTTCAGATAACTGAAATTTCGAACTGAACCCTTTATTTCGTCCACCGGGGTAGATTGTTCTAGTTCCACATGCTATACCTCTTCCAGATGTCTCAGTATCAATTATCTTCCTTTAATCCAACTCTCCAAGTTTTTGTTAACCTCAGCTGTAGCCAAGTATTGAACTATTGATTCAACCAACGCTTTTATCCACTGGGCCATATGTCCTTGAGGACATCAGTGTATGAATTTTTGGAACTTATAAAACTAATATCTCAGTAACAATTCTTTTACTAGAGAACATATTGCAATTTTGTTGTTATTGTTTTTCTTTAGCACTCCGTATTACTGGTTCCTATATTGTATTCATTTCTATGCTTGGCCGGCTCATATTTGCTGATTTCTTAAGTTCTCGTATTTTCTAGTGATTCTTCTCTGTCTATTATTTCAACCTCATCCCACAGAGGGTGGTGATCACCCTTTTCCCTCCATATGCCTGATTTTTCTATTTCTCCTCGCGTTACGGCTTTACGATGTTCCTTTACGATGTCTTAAGGGGACGGCCTGTTTCTCCTTTATATTTCTTACTACCGCTGCATGGGATGGCGTACAGTCCTTAATCATGTTCTCCTCTATGAAAGGTCTTACTCTGAAGAGGTGTCTACGAAGTGTTGAACCACTTTTGAAGGTTGTCCTGATGTTATATGGACCACAGATTTTTTGTATTTTTCCGATAATCTCTCCACATAAGGTAGGCAGACCGAGGCTGTTTTCTGTGTTAGCCTCTTGCACCCTTCTATCCCAGTTTGTCGGAGCTGCAGTCATGTACGCAGGACAGTTGTTACGTGCTGCTTATACTGGCAATTTCTTGTTCATATGTCTCTTAGTCGCTACTTATGACTTTTGCTCGATGTTGTAAGCAGCGCACGATGCCTTTTTTACACTGTATGGGTGGTGGGAGTTGAAGTTGAGATATTCTCTTGTGAATGTTGGTTTTCGGCATACGGGTGTCTTGAACCCATGCTCTATTCGAGATATATTAGTACATCCAGAAATGCGAGTTTGTTGCCGTTTTCTCTCTCCATTGTGAACTGTATCGAAGATCTTACATGGTCCATGTATATATATATGTGTGTGTAGCTGGACCTCCTCCTGATGTGGTCAGAATATGAAGGTGTCATCAACGTATCTCAGTCATACAGTTGGTTTTAAATGATGTGGATTCTAATGCCATTTCTTCGAAGCATTCCATGTAAATGTTAGCCATTGCTGGTGATAATGGCAAGCCTATTGCTAATCATTCCTCCTGCCGATATATGTTTGATCCCATTTCGAAGTGTGTTGTTTGTGTACAGAAAGTCAGCATCTCCATCAGGTTATCTTTTGATATACTGGTACGTTCTCCTAGAGATAAGTTCGAGGCCAGTCTCTCCCTGACTATCGATAGTAACTTCACCGTGGGTAACTTGGTAAACAAACTCACTACGCCCAGGCTCACCATCTGGTTAGATTGGTGACTTGATCGAAAGAGTTGCGAGTTTAATACCTGGCTACAGTCCTCCGAATTTAAAGGGAGCGGATGAAGGGAGTTATTATTATTTCGCAGTCACTACAGCTCCTACTAAAATACCAATATATATATATATATATATATATATATATATATATATATATATATATATATATATATATATATATATATATTACCATTTTATTATAAAAATATATACAAAAATTTGTACCCTGAAATGAAGTGGGGGTGGGATGGTTCCAATAATCAAAATAAAAGAAACCAATGAATTCAAACAACATATTTCAGATGCACAGTATCGAACGAGAGAAACCAAGTAAGGAAAAAAAACAGTTACGATAAATAAAATAACACAGTCTGCTGAATTATTTTAAAATCATTATTAAGAGAAATGTTTGTAAGACAGGGATTTGGCTAGAAAGAAAGAAATGTTTAACGTCTCCTGCCAATACCTTATAAATAATGGACTATTTCGTTTTGATTGCGTAGAAAAATAAGACATGCTAATGAAAGAAAGAAGGAAAGATAAAAGTGTTTAATGTCTGTTTTGGTGAAATATAAAAAGTTAGCAATTTCAAATCTTTTTATTTGTACCCACTTAGAATAACGATATTTATGATTGATATTGCAATATTTTGTTAAAGTTGTTAAGCTCAAATAGTTAACGATATGTTAATGAAATTTCTACGGATATTTTATTGCCACGGAACTCGCTATGAGTTTATTCAATCATTAACTGAAGAATTAAGATTAATGAGAAAATGAAAATAATGTTACAAAAGCAGAAATGGGTAACCTGGAAGACAGGGCCTTGTGGTTGTTGTTATTGTTGTGGAGGTTAATTACTTTTCCGCCTCAGCAAACGTAAGTACAAGTAAAAAGAATACATTGACTATGAGTAAAGAAATGTATAATTTATTTATATATATAGAAAACTAGTAACTTTTACCTGCTGCTGTAGCTAAGGCAACAGGGAGAAAGAATGGTGAAACTAGAAATGAAATAGATATTGGTGATAGCTGTCGTTGTTGTTTCACTCTCAGCGCGTCGGTGTTGATATGAACGCTGGTCTGTGTCGCGTTTATCTCGTAGCTTGCCGGTGTTGACATCGAATCTAATCTGTTTCGGCTTTGTTTGAATTGGAGAATATATAGCCGTCAATCGGCTCTGAATTAAGAATTTGGTTTATGCAGCGGGAGTGGTTCTGACTGGTCAATAAATTATTCGTTTTATTCTGGTTAAAGCGGATGTATGCGTGGAGCCTATGTGCAGAAAACGTATTTACGTAGTCTGCTTTGGGTCGTCGAGCGGTCAACGTCTGTATAGAAAAATGTAAAATCACGACAATAAGAAACCGTGAAATTTTCACGGGTCTTTCTAGTATATATGATTTATATAGGTTCCACCACCAAATAAAAACTATAACCAATGTTTAAAATGCATTTTAATAATGAAAAATCTTTAAGTTTTTATTTTAGTTTGAATTTGAAGCTAATATATTAAATTTAATATTTCCAATAAGCAAAATACTTTGCTGTATTTCAAACTGAATTTAAATTGATTGGAATTATTTTTTTAATCACTAAAATCGGCCATAATTCTCTTTATTAAAAAAATTTTCAAAAATAAAATATACTTTTCTGAAACTTAATTTGAGGAATATTAACTAGTTTAAAGTTTAATTAATCTGAGATGAAACAAATATTACTTATTTTTAGTTCAAAATATCGCATTTTTTAACCCAGTGGCAGGTGTTTTTATGAAGTGTTCACACATTTATCGTGTTTGCCATATATATCGCAGGAGGAAATAATTGTAATAAAATTACATGACGGATACAACGTAACATATTTTTTTATATTTTTTTAACTATCCAGTAATCTTAAATTATTTTCATATTTTAAGCATTCTAATATTTTATTAAATTTTATGTACTTTGTTTTTATAGCTTTGCCCAAGAAGACGCCTGTTGAGGAAATATTAGAAAATTAACAATAAATAATAAATTTACGCTCTGATTTTCTGATAATAAAGTATATGAACGCCTGTATTTACAAAAATCGGCACGTTTATGCACGCACAAAAAAAATTCAAAATTCTTTTTAAAATATTGAGTGTTGTTGAATTGCAGTAAGCTTTTATTTAATAAGAACATCATTTGATCAATATAGAATTTTTTAAAATTTTAAAGTTTATAAATTATTATAATTAAATTTTGTTAAAAATGAGATCAGTTCTTGTAAAAATTAATTATTCACCCTTTTTTTCTTATAAATATATAGAATATCTTGTATGCATAAAAGCAATTCAAAGCATTTCTAATTAAATAATGTGTAAGTTTTATTGTATTTTTTATTTTACAATAAAGCAGATTTATGGTAACTGGTGGTCCTGTCTAGCAAAATAAATTTGATGATTTATTTGATGACTTATAAGTAATATAAACATTAAGCGCTACAAAAATGAATTCCTCAAAATTTTAGAAATTAAGTAAGGGGGTAACAGACGTAACAATAAAATATTTTTACTAAGACTTTCTAAAGAAAATATTTCTATAATAATTTTATTTATTTGTGAATAAGTTCTGAAATTTTCATTAAAATCCGTCAATTATCGGATTTTGGCAAGAATTTCCGAATAAATGTGTTTTTCACCGCAAAAAGCCACTCGAATTTCCCGTACTAATTTATGGTCCCTCTTTCATACCAGAGAAATAAGATTTTTAACCCAAATTTCGAAGGTCCTAAAAAGATTTTTTTTTACATAATTTGGAAAACGTGGACCTTCGTGACCACACAAAAAAAGGATTTTAAAAGGATGGTTTTTTCCATCGACAGCTCTATTTTAACTACCGTCCATTCTCTGCAAGGTTTGTTGTTTTAAAAAGCATTGATTAAAATTGTAATAAAACCTAAACCTATGATGAAAGTGAACTCATTCATTTCTTTTTGTTCGTGAGAATTTACAGCTAATATATTAAACACTATTTATTAGATTGTTTATTAACAGGAATAATTTTATATTTTTTGCAACATTATAAAAATGAATACAATTAAAACTAATGCAATGCAATATTTATCATTTACCAAAGAAACAAATATGAAAATAAGTTTTTATTCAGAAATTTATAAATATTTACTAAATTATTAAAATAAGTGAACCAACAATAACGAAATCCTTATTTACCTTTTGATAAAGTTTGAATCAATTGGCAATTAGCTGACCATTCCAATAAAGAATCTAACCAATATATAGTATTTATTATTTTTGTTGTCAAGTCTCAAGAAGAAAGAAAATGTATAAATTCACTTTCATATGTTCAGGTTTTATTACAAATCTAATAATCGCTTTATTAAAACAATAAACATTGCCAAAAAGTGATGGTAGTTAAAATAATAGCAGTGCTAATGGAAAAAACGGTACTTTTGAGACTCCATTTTCTTGCGAGTACGAAGGCCCAAGTTTGCCAATAATTTTTACATTAAAAAGAATTTCATCTTTCTTCTTAATAATAACATAAAGATTTCGACTATAGAAGTGTTTTAATTAAATTTTGCGAAATTTTCATCATGCATACGCTCATTTTTAGCGAATCTTTAGAGGTAAGTAGATTTATATAATTCTTTTTTTTAAATTTTGGTATATAAATATAAAGTTCCCAATCTGCAGATATTGAGGAGACGTTTACTAATAAAGTCAGCCTAGAATTAACGACTGCTCAGTTATTTCTTAATAAAATAACAAACTTAAATCTTGACTCAGGATGTTATTCGTTGAAGTCGCGATAAGATAGACTCTGATCATTTTACTACTCAGATGTCGACCTTTTGTTGAACTTTAATGATGGTGTACTTCTACTGGAGTGACAGCATCAACTATTTACACTGATCCTATAGATAAAGGGATTAAGAGTGGCGGAAGTGTGTCGCCAGAAGCTGGACAATTACTGAATCCTTTCAAGGAGCCTTCATAGTCTTCTACCTTCTAAATGAGATGCATTGAGAATCAAGTCGAGGATCAGATATTTTGGCATTTCTCTCACAAAGTAAACGTATCTAGACTTTTATTCGGAGATGAAGAAACTTCAAATCAACAGGTCAGTGCTATGTAAACTGAAATTCCTTCATTTTATATCAAATATTAATAGATCACATGTTTTAGAAAGATTTGGGATAATTTTATATTTTTAAGAATCATTCCTTTATTCTAAAAACGTAAAATGCTTACATTTGGGTACAAATGCATCAGTCTTCTTATAGTAGTTACTATATAAGAATAAATACTTGAGTGTTTGCGTTAATTCTCGACTATATCAATGTTTTAAATGTTTTGAACAAAATATTTTGTGAAAATAATCTGCTTCCCGCTTCCATATTAGACAAAACATACTGTTATATATATTTTATCTAGTGTATATATATATATATATATATATATATATATATATATATATATATATATATATATATATATATATATATATATATTAATCTTTTCAAGACTTTATCTAATAAATTGGGCACAGCTTAAAGAATACCTCAATGAGTGAAATCCATCCAAGTGAAATGAAGAAACAAGAGCATACGATTAATTTTCTGAAATAAAATTTGGTAAACTTTCTTGAATACTTTGTTTTGAGAGATTCAACAGTGGGAACAAAATCATGAGAACAAATTCATGGAACTTCCTTAAAATCAAGAAAAAGTAACACAAAGTTGACAAAGTTTGAAATGTGTAATTCTGCCATATCAAGAAATCGTTTCCGCAACTACAAACAAGAAGTTTCGTGAAAGTTCGTCCATTAAAAAGTTCAAAATCATTTTATGCCTTTTTATTTAAATACATTTTGTCTTTCGTCAACTTTATCTACGTCATCATCATCATCATCATCATTTATCTCTTTACGCCTATTTCTGCGCCAGGAGAACGTTCATTTAATATTCAATAAAATGACAATTTGATTACATAATCATTTCTCAAATACTGAAATTTTATAAATCGGTTTCGATTTCAGAGTTTAAATTATCTGCTGAAATTATTTCTTATGCTGTTTCACAAGAAACTATTTTACTCTACAAGTATTTATTATAATCAGCATTTTTTCTAATTTATCGAGATTTTGATTTGTTTAATCAACAAAAGAAATATGAATATTTTATCGTCTTCCTTACATATCGCTATTCAGTTTTGCCATGAAAGGTGAGTTCCAATTTTAAAAATTGAATTTCGATAGATACGTAAATAAATGTCTCAAAACATGAACATATCTTCATAGAAATTAAATCTTCTGCATTATACAAAAAAAATGGATTACCGTATTAGGAACATAAAATAATGAGTTATCTATTACTTCACAATACTTATTTTTCTATCAGGGAACTATATTATATAAAAATCTTTAAAGTATAAAAAATATAAAAATCCATTCTAGGATTATAGTTTGGAATTATATCCATTTAATGATACTTTTGACTTATCTAATTTCACCCGATGTGTTTTTTTTAATTATTCTGAATTTAAGGGTTATTGAATTGCCATATATCATATTACTATTCTGATAGGGAAAAGTAGTCAAAGGTTCAGAATTATTTCATTTTTGTACATCCATACTAGAATAATCTAACCGTTGCTAAAATAAAAAATAAATAAAAAATCTTTTTAAAAACACTCGAAAATAGCATTAAATTTAACATTTTTCGATTCTTCAATGATATCTTTATTTAATAATAATTTAAAAAAACACTTCTTAAGAACAGCAACGTGGTTAATTTCAAAATTGCAATGAAAAATTACAAAGAACAACTGTCAAAATTGCAAAGAACAACTGTCAGAAGAATTTATTTTTTTAGTTTTATTTAATCATTTTGGTAAGATTTGGGACCAATTTTTTGTAATATCCACACTTGAGATTGCATAATGTTTTACTGAAATAACATCCTCCAGAATTTTTCTTTATATAACTGTTAAAACAATTTGACCAACACCCCACAAATTGAAAAGTACATATGAGATATAAAAGGTGGGTGAAACAATACCCACATCCACCACCAAAAATATTTCCACAAGGTTTTCTAATAAAATAATTCAGTATATAATTTACTCATGAATGAATAACTATTGAAAATTACGTTTGAATCGGAAAAATCCCTGATTTATGGCAAATAATTTAAAACAGTGGGAAGCTATTTTTTGCTTTCATTTCAGAAAAAATCAACCATTTTTGTGGTACCTATCAAATATTATTTTACGCATTTTGAATTAAAATAGATAGTTGACTGACTGAAATATTTTAAAGTAGATTCACTAAAAATTAGCATACCATGATGAAATAATACCCCAAATTTAATAAAAACAAGGTTTCATAATCAAAATTTTTATGTTATTAAGAGGAAAGACCAAAGGAATTTTTGATTATTAAATTGTATTTTTTGATGTCATTTAGAACGTTCGAAATTTTAGATAATGATCTTGTTTTTTGGGACACCAAAGATTAGTATATGAAATTTAAGTACCTTTTTTGCGGTGAAAATCACATTGATTTGGAAATTATTACAAAAATCAAATAATTCTCGGATTCTGATAAAACTTCCAGGAATCATTTACAAATGAATTAAATTATTTTAGATATGTTTTTTAGAAAATCTTGGAAAAACTTTTTATTTTACATCTTTTACCCACCTCTTATTTAATTTTATGAAATTTCAAGAAATTAAACTTTGTAGAGCTTAATCTTTATATTACTTAAAAGCAGAACTCCTTGGAGAATTTAAATCGTCAATTTTTTCTTTTTTTTTTTTTGCAAAACCGAAGTTACCGAAAATCTACTTTGAATCGTAAAATAAAAAATGCTATTAAAACTAAGATATTATTTAATTAAAAAAAGCTTTCAACTGCTTTTATGATTGAGATATTGTCTTAAGAAAAACATTATTGTCTTAAGAAAAACTTTTTTTCCATGAATAATGAATTTTTACAACAACTGTTTTCATTTTTATTTTAATTAGAATAATTTTTAAAGTCTTAAATATTTTAAAATTCTGTGTTACTTTGTAGAGATTAGGTGAAATTGTTATTGAGTAAAATCTATGTTTACTAACCATCAATAGAAAAGCTTAGTAGAATTCACCGTGTCGGAGTTAACTCCTCCTTATTTTCCTGATTGTTTACTAGGGCAGGCTCTCCCTACATTATATATATTGGCGATTAATTGCCTCGTTCTCTTTTTCGCTTTGCATTGACCTCGTTAGACCTTTTTTTTTGTCTCTCTGAGAACGTTTGGAATCGCTAACTGCTGTTTTTCTGTTAAATTTTGATTTATTTTTACCGTTTTTTCTTACGTTCCTTTTTTACTGTTTTGCAAAACTTTGATTTTTTCCTTTTCAAATCTTTACCCTCCCCATTTTTATTTTATTTTGCTATTATTATTTCATTTTTTAATTTTTGATTTTCTCTTACAGTTTATTTTTCTTTTTAAATTTATTTTCTTCCCATACTCGCTTCACAGAGTTTATCTGTTTATTTTTCTTTATACGTGTTTTAATTCGACTTTATTTTTCTTTGTTTATTATTACGTGTTACTTTGTTCTGTGTTTTTCTTTTAAATATCCGTAAAGTTCTGTTTTATTTGTTAATTTGTTCTGTAATATATTTGTGTTTATTTTGTATATTCTGTCCGTTTTTCTTCTTTTCTTCTTTATCATTTTGTTTTAGGGTTGACCGTTTTTATCGGCAGTCATATTGTAAATTGTTACATTTCTCGTTTTGTATTTTATTTGTATAGCGCTTTCTTACTTTTCCTTGTATAATGCTTCGTTGTATTGTCTAATTTGTTGCTTTCTTGTCTGCCGTCTTTTTAATTTTTGTACGTTTTTTCTGTTTTGTGATTGTTTTAATTTGTTGTTTCGCCTTTAGGCGAACCTTGTCCATTTGTTCCCGTCTGTTGTACGTCCTTTTGTTTTGCGTTTTCTTTTGGTCTGTTTAAATTTGTTTCGCCTTTAGGCGAACCTTGTTTCTTTGTTTGTCTATTTAATCTTTTGTACGCCCTTCTGTTTTGTGTTTGTCGTCTTCTAAGTTTACAGTCTCGCTTACGGGCGAACCTTGATTATATTTATTTTTAATTCTTTCTCGTCTGTCGTCTAATTCTTGTACGTCTTTCTGTTTTTGCCTTTGTTCGTTTGACTATTTAAATTTGTTGTTCCGCTCTTAAGCGAACCTTGTTTATTTAATGTAATTTAATTATTTGTCTGTTTTTTATTCTGTTTTTTAACCATTTTTTTTTATTCATCACCCCCCCCTTTCCTTGAAAATGGAAAAGAAAGAAAAGAAAATACCTTCTTTCTTAATTTCAAAAAAGAAACCCAAAATGACTTCTTTCAAGAGATCTGTAAGGAAGCATTTTTTAACCAGCCCACCCAAAAAAAGACCCGCCTGATAAAGACCGTTTAGAGGAATACCCAGCCTTGAAATCTTCCTCTTGTGAGGACACCATTGCTGACAATGTGAATATTATGGAGGCCAATAAAGGCCAAGAAGAATCTCCAAATTATACGGAAGCCAATAATGGCAAAGGAAATACAAAACCTGGAAAATGTATGGAGGCCGATAACGGCCAAGAAAGAAAGAAAAAGGCTGCGGTAGCCAATAATGGCCAAAATTCTGACAAGGACACGGAGGTCAATTCTGGCCAAAAGAACAAAACTAATGATACCGCTGAGGCCGGGGTTTGCACTGTTGTTGGAAGTCCCCTCCAAAATGCATTATCGATATAGCGGAGTTCTTGGAGCTTTCCAAGAGTTACGCACACCTTGTCGTGGTAGGACCCCATAGAATTAAAGGAGATCGAGAAAAGAATAGTGTTAGTCTTCGTCGTCGACAAGCGTTCGCGGAAAAATTTGTCGTTCGACGAAAGACACGGTGATAAAAACACTGGAGTCCCAGGGGTTTAGGCCACTAAGAATTGTTAAGGACTCTGGCTTTTTCATGTGGGACGTATTGCTACCCACACCCGAATATTGTGTCAAAATAACAAGCAGAGAGATAATAAAAAAAAGATGTAATTCTGCGAACGGAGTATAATGGAAGAAGGACCGTGTAGCGATATACGAGGTCCCTCCTCAAGTTAGCGGCTTTCTTGTCGCAGAATGGGGAAATACTAGGTGCTTCCTGCGATAGCTTGACCGGGGCATGGAGTTTCGACATAATGTTTGACCGAAAAGCCTTCCTCTCCATCCCCAACTGTCTGGAAGTAGGAGGCCTGAAGTTGCCGGTCATTGTTACCGGCCGCAAACCGGTGTGTTGGAAGTGTGGAGAAACTGGTCACCTCTCATCTTCCTGCCCAGAGAAGAAGGCCTCTGGAAGTCAGGCCCCAGTCGACCAAAATCTCCCTCTTACCGCGTCTTCAGATACCGCCACACCTGTATTGGGCATACCAGCTTCCAGGACCGGAGTGGTGAAACCGCCAGTTGGGTCAACGTCTAAGCCCCCATTCCCCGAAGATCTTTCGCCTGCTGCTAGTGCAGTTGTGGAGAAGGGAGAGGGGGTGGCAGGTTGCTGGCAGGGCCATAGGGAAGCACCAGACAGTGGGTCCTCATTCCCCTGAATCCCCCGGAATGGATGACACTGACAATCCCACTCCCTCTGTTAACATTAAGGGCGATGCCCCGGCCTCTAAACTTACCCAAAGAAAATTCCAGAAGAAGTACGACCCATCCTTCGAAAAGATAGAGAAAATCAAGCAATTAAAACAAAAAATGGATAAACAAAAAACCTCTTCAACTAAAAAGGCCACGCCCTCCACCTCCTCTGTCCCACATTGTCAACCATCGACCCCTCTCTGTAGGGATCTTAGTCATAAAGACCTCCCCTGTTAAAAAGGATACTCCCTCCATATCTTCTGCCCAACATTCACCAGTAAAATCTTCTGCCCATCCCTCAACCCCTCTCAGTAGAGACCCCAGCCCTTGCAAGCAATCCTATACACCTCACTGTACTCCCAGTCCTTGCCCCATTAAAACTCCGGAAATGCCCCCTCCTCTCAACAAAAGACAAAGAAGTCCATCACAGGACTCAAAAAGGAAAAAGGTGCCCCAAAACATATATAACTCAGGGGAAGATGTTTGCCGCATTTTCCCAGCACAAGCAGAAAAGGCCAGGGATTATGGAAACAGGATCAAAGATTTAAAGTATCTCCTCTTTGTCAAGCAATATGCTGACTGAGACATCGAAGATCAAAAACTTTCCACAAGCCGATCGAGTTTTGACCGTGATTAGAACTGGAACGGGCGCTCGACAAGCATGGGCTATGCTTGATGAGGCAATAATCTCTTTTAAGATGTCCCCATCGGTAGCTATCCTGCAACACGATAAATTAAAGAAGATGAAGCAATTTTGTGCTGGGAGGGTCCCTATTTTTGTTCACCCCTCCCTATATAGAGCACTAAAGTTGACTTTCCCGTGGGATATAGGCGGTCTCTCCCAAGACGGCACCATCAAGACTGAAATGGGCCACGGGTCGATGGGGGAGGCTGTCGGTATCCTGGCCCCGTCCATGTTTAATTAAAGTAAGCAACCCTAATCGGTTTGATAATGTCTCTCTGGTTAGCTAGTTTGAATGTCCGAGGCCTGAGTGCGTAGTCTCGCAGGGCGAGGCTCTATCGTCACCTTCAGCGTCTTGGGGTGGATGTATGTTGTGTGCAAGAGACCCATTTTTCTTCTCGCGATCATGACAGCATTCTATCTAGGGGTTTTTCCCTTTCCCTCTATTCAGCATGTTTTGATGTACGCTCGAGCGGTGTCTCTTGACTGGTGAGCAAATCTTTGAAGGCTGCGTGTACTCTTCGCAGATCCGGCGGGCAGACTTTGCGTGCTGGATGTTACCATAAAGGATAAGGCTCTGCGTCTCATTGGGGTTTATGCGTCCAATAACCATTCTGAGCGCCCTGCTTTGTTTCGGCAGATCGAGACATTCTTGACGACATCTCGTCAGGTAGTTTTAGCGAGGAATTGGAATGAAAGTCCTTGACTCCGATTTAGATCGTATAGGGTCAAATACGAGTACTAACAACCGGGACGTGAAACCATTTCGGGACTTTATCGACGGGTTTGATCTTGTCGATAAGTACCGGTACCACCATCGGGGGGTAATTTGGACTTGGACAAATAGTGGCAACTCGGCTCCTGGGACGCTTGCTAGCTACCGCGACCGAGTCTTAGTTAGGAGAGTCGATGTAGGGCTCTTAGAGTGTCAGAATATCCATTATATAGTTTATTCGGATCATAGGCTTGTCCCGGTCCGGGTAAACTTAAATAAGCCTACGGTTAGGTTGGCTGGCTACTGGAAATTAAACTGTTCATTGTTTGGTGATAGTGATAGTGGGGAAATAGCCTTAGCTAAGGCAGAGTTGTCCTCCTTGCTTATCAAGAAGGATCAAGCTCTGGTAGTTAGGGATAGGTTAAATAGAATGTCTCCTGAGGCAACGAATATGGCCGCTGAATTGCATGCAGAGGAGAATCGGAGCGCGTCTCGGCGACATATCGCGTGCGTCACATTGCCGGATAAGCGGACCGTGACTACAAACGAGGGCATATGTGAGGCTTTTCGTGAGTACTTTCAGGAACTTTTCACCAGGGAGCCCGGTCTGAGCCCTGCTTAGTTCGACGCCTATTTAGCTGACTTTCCCTGCCTTGAGGCAGCTGAAGCAGCTAGGTGCGAGGATCCCATTACGGAGTCAGAAATCTGGGAAGCGCTGAAACAGATAGGCCTGGACAAATCTCCGGGATTAGATGGTCTTCCGTACGAAGTGTACTTGAGGCAGTCGCCCATTTTTGTTCCCTTGCTGGCACTGATTTTCGGCAACTAGATGAAGCAGGGGTCTATGCCTCAACGCTTCACCAGGGGCGTAATCAAGTTGTTACGTAAGGACAAAAATGCTAAACACTGAGTTAAAGATTTTGGCTAAGGTCTTAGCAAACCGTTTGTAGGTTGTCCTCTCTAGTCTGATTGGCTCCGAACAGACTTGTGCTGTGAAGGGCAGGACTATTCAGGACAACCTTCATATGGTACGCTTGATCATCGAGCAAGTCGACAGTGAAGCCGCGCTGATCAATTTAGATCAGTCCAAGGCCTTCGATAGGGCTGACCATCGATTTCTCGAGGCTATCCTTTCGGCGGCCGGTTTCAGGCCCTACTTTTGCACCTGGATCAGACTTCTGTATGCGACCCCCGGTGCGCTGGTGGAGGTGAACAGAGTACGATCGGAGCCTTTCGTATTGTCTCGCTCCATTCGTCAAGGTTGTCCGCTTTCGCCTTTGCTTTACGTTCTTGCGTTGGAACCTTTCCTTCGCAAGTTAAAGACGAATCCGGTCCTACGGGAAATTTCCTTACCTGGTGCTACCACCTCGCCCAGGTATTCCGCCTATGCTGACGACGTTTCCGTTCTTGGGTTGAGCAGGGCCGAGATTGACGAAGTCAGCAAAGAAATCAGTGGTTATGAGATGGTGACAGGGGCCAAGATCAACCGCGATAAGTCTGTTGGTTTGCGGTTGGGTGCGTGGAGTAAAAAATCTTTAAATGCATAAACACAGCTAAAATAGGTTGAGGAATACAGAAATAATACTTCATGATTATTCATCAAATTACATAGAGATATTTTATTAAAGTTCTGCACAACTCAAGAAAAAGAATGAGATTATTTTTATTTATTGCAGAACTGGCCTTGGTTTGTGGGCATTTTGTCTACTTCTTTATTCAACTATCAGTGGTAAGCATATTTTTTTTTCATCTTTATTCCAAGAAATGTATAGTTTCTGTTTTTCGTTAACTCCCAAAAAAAACAAGTTTTTCTGAATATTCTTTCCATGTTCCTTGCTTTCGTAAGTTTACATTCCAGTTTTATTTTCTGGGCAATGACTATTTGTTTGCTTGTTTTTTTATGTGCAAAAACGTAAAAAATGAATCAGCGAGCAGTGTTCACATTCCAACAGAGACTGTACATAAATCTGTCTTTTTTCTCCTCAAACACGAGTAAGGTAGGTTTTTTTCGCTTTGGTGGAGCAGTCAGTCTTGAAGAAAGAAAAATCTGAATTCGAAACCACGGAGGGAGTTACGTGAGACCACTCCATTTTTGGACAATTCACAGATATTAACAAAAGGGGTGCTGTGGCGAGCCATGGCCGCTTATGTTCTAAAGAGACATGACAATTAAATAAAAAAGGACTGTTTTCCTTTGTGGCTATTTTTCATCCTTTCACTTCTTGTTCATATTAAGAAAGGAATATTCAACATCCAATTCAACCCAAAGTTACCAACAAAATTTATTTGTTCGGAAAAATACACTTTTAAAAAAATATAATTTCCTTACAAATTCAGAGAAGTGATAGTTTGAGAATTGCTATGTCATTTCAAGGACAAATTTCAAGTGATATGCGCGAAAAATGTGATCGGCGAATCGAATTCAAGTGCTGGTTGCGTTCATTTTTTTGCAAAAATGCTCTTCGGAAAGGTATGAATTTATCTCTTCTTCCCCACTTATGACAAATTGGACTCTCTAGCCGTGTTTAGCAACCAGCCTAGGAGAAGGATAATTCTGAATTTAAAACATCCAGAAAAGTCTTCGGGAGTCAGCAAATTCAAAATCAAAATCCTTAAGACAATTCGTGACTGTATTCAGCAACATCCTCGCAACTCCTGCGGTGGTTCTAGAATCAAACAGTATGTATTGACATTTACCTTTCGATTGGATCATTTCAGCGACCTGAATAGAGGAAACTTACTACATGGACAATAGTCTATTCCCCATATCTACTTAGGCCTTGTACATTCAGTATACTATTCTATGGTCCATCTAAGATGACTAGAAAATCGTTTCAGTAACCACAACTAAACATTCATGTGTAATACTATTGTGACAGATAAATAAATACGGACAAAGGTATTGAGTTCATTCAAGTTCTGTAGCATTCGATAAAGAAAAGATATTAATTTCCATTTTATGGCATTTTTAAATGAAACCTCTTTAGGATAAATGATATTGTAATTGCATTGATATGTAAGGAAAACGTTAGACATCTTGAACAATGTCACGATCTTCTGATCAAAGTAAAATTTATAAAATTCCCTTTACAGCTCGGAGAAAAATGAACATTTACTTTAAATATTTACATTGTAAGATGGAATAAAATCATAGTTTGTTGTCTGAATAAAAACAGTCGGGAAATTGAATTGTCTGCCACAATACTTGACCTATAACTCTGAAAAAATTTTAAGCTTAAAAGGTATTTTTCTTCACAAGAATAAGCGAAAAAGAAAAAATATGTTCTCTCTTTTTTTATAATCCAGTATTTTTTTTCACAAAATTCACTGTTAAAATTGTTATAATTAGATTGGTTTGCATTCGCATGTTTTTTTTTCATTTTTTTTTTTTTTTTCACATCTGCAATGGGATCGATATACTCGTCCGGATGAGAATAAAATTACATTGTATTCACGTTAAAAAGTACACAATCATCGAATAAAGAAAAAGGAAACATATGCAGAAAAGGATATTTTATAAACAAATTATGAATATATTTTCAAAAGTTATTTTCAATCAGATCTTAGAATCAACTATGACAAGTTCTAATATTGTCTGAAAGCTTTTTGAAATCAAAAGTGTTACATGTCATTTTTAAGAGGCTTATGGAAACGTAAATTTAGCCAGAGATTGTAAGTTATAAAAAATTATGTGTAAAAAAAGTGCAATCCTATTCTCCTTACCACTACCTAAGAGCGAAGATAATGAGGTGTCTGTATAGGATTTTCCTTGATAAGCCTCGGGTTTAAGCCTGTTATGGCGACGCTGTGTCTGGCTCAGGGTAACAAAAATCGAATGTTCTAGAAAAACAAGGATTGAGAGGGAAAACTCATCTTTTGGGTTGTTTTCCACCAATCAGAAGAACGGAATTTGAAACCCGCGATAATTTGAAAATGTACCTTCGTCAGCTAGTTAAAATCACTATACATTCACACCTCATCAGTGGATAGTCAAGCACATCAATTAACATTTTCAGCTGAGAGCGAAATGAGCTTTAGACTCAGTAACGACACGTGGTCTATACAAATTCCGGGTAATATGGTCAAAGCTAAAAACTGACAATGTGTTCTGAAACTACCTCCAATCAGATACAAACGATGCCTGCCTCTTCCTCAAAGACACATCTCTAATACCATAATTCTTTATTCGCCACTCCTCATTCTTCAACAAACACTTCGTTACTATGATCAACCCGTGACCTCCGAGAGACAAGGCCTATTCGGTAGTGACGTGACGTCACAAAAGTAGTCCATGCAGTGAAACAGACAGTAATCATAATGTAACGAATAATTGTAAGAAAAAAATTGGTTTTAGAAAACTTTTAAAAAATACATTGTTTTACAAAACAAATAAACAGAATTGGATTTTATACAGAACTTTATTTCATATTAATTTTTTTAAAATAACCGATAAGAAAAAAAAATGTTGCTGAATGTTTTGTTAAAGAAATTAAACATCATGTTAGATTTCATTAAATTTTAAAGACTGAAATTCGTTCATTATTTTTTTATTTGTTCCAAATTTGAAAACATTTTTTAAATCATTATCAGTATTGTTTTAATTTGCATGTTTTTATCTTAATTTTAGTAATTATTCTGTAAAGTTACAATATCGTAATTATTAATGATTTTATTCATATACACTCGGACAGCAACAACTCAATTATGAATTAGGAAACAAATAAAGAATTAAATAAATAGACGAGCAAATTACATGTAAATGATAAATAAACGATTAAAATAAGAAACAAATAAACTAAATACATGAAAGGAAAGTAAATAAATTTGATACAAAAAAGAGATTTAAAATTCAAATAATACTTATAGAAAGTAGGTTACAGACAATTCATTTTAAGAATGAAAATGAAATTCATTCATGATTTCAATTGTTTCACATTTGAACATTTTTTATAAATCATAATCAGCATTGTTTTAATTTGCATGTTTTTATTTCAATTTTAATAATTATTCTGTGACGTTACAATTTTTGTAATCATTAAGAGATTATTACAGTAACAACTGAATTATGAATTAGGGAACAAACAATTAAATAAGCAAATTATAATTAAATGATGAATAAATAAAACAATTAATCATAAACAAGAAACAAAAACACAAACAAGAAAATAAATTAGATACAAACAATAAATAGATTTAAAAATCAAATAATACTTTCAGAAAAATAGGTTACTGATACAAAATTTAGCTGAATGAAGTTTTCTTTTTCTGCTTAACTTGTTACTTGTAATATTATTTTCCCTAGAACAAAAATTATTTAAAAGAGCATTTGTAGAGCTCCAGACAAACATTCTTTGTATTTTTTCTATATTGTGACCCTCATCACAAGTGTCAACATAAAAAAGAACCTCATAATCTGCAAAAAACATTCAATGTTATATGCATGGCTTATTTTATTTTTCTTTGATTTACTGAATGAAGAAAAGAATGATTTTTTATCAGCTTATCAATGACTACATAATTATTCAGAACAAAATTTATAGTTTTATCATTAGGATATAAGAGAGAACCTCTATTAATCCCCTGAAAATAGCTGCTTATTTCAGGTATTTCTTCCACATTATCTCTTACACTTCCAGATATTAAATCTTTGCAGCTATTGCATTTAATTTTCTTAAAAACTGCATTACACCAATAACTTGCTAAGTATAGTATTACAGGTAGAACTTCTCTGCAATTATTTACATCATCCTCTTTAACATCAATTCTATATTTATATATATATAACTTTTCCTCCTCTGTCACTTCATCCCAGTTTGGTTCATGTAAACTCTTTAAATCAATTTTAATGCATTTCTGATTAAATGGTAAGTTTAATTTTAAAACTGATTGCATTCTAATAATTTTTTCACACTCAAACACTTGCCATATCGAGATATTATACTGATCCCCAGTAAGTTGTTGATATTGACCAAACCTTGCCTCAAGGTGATCAGTTTGAAATTTGCCTGGTAATATGTATAGCATTTTCAGTTCTTCTATGCAATACTTGGTCAGTTCTAGAAATGCATAGGTTGTATGATGCAAAGCAGTGAAGTTTTCCTTTGTTAATTTGCCATTTCTTCCAGAAATGCTATTCCAAGATTCTAACCAGTCACAGAATACAGAGGGAAATCTAAAATTTTCTTCATTCATTCTAAGTGGATTGCAGTATTTATTTCTAAGCCGACAACCTTTATATGGCATTTTAACATTCATTATTGTCCACCAAATATAAAATATGTTTATATATTCTGCAAAATTAGGCAAATATTTCTGTTTTCCTAAGATCAATAATCCTTGAATAGTGTATTCATTAAAAATTTGCAGAACTAAATTAGCATTTTGCCTTTCAAGATTAGTAGGAGAAAGTGCCTTTGAGGTTAATTTATAACAATATTTTAAAACTGACTGAGATTCTAAGGCATGAAGTTTCTGTAAGGTAGAAAATGTGGCACTTTGGATACTATCTAATTCATGATTTCCATCATGACAAAATTTGGGGAACAGCATGCATTTATTTGCATCTTTTTGACTAAGCCAATTGTTTCTAATGTATTTTAATATATGGACCGAGTCAAAAAGGAAGAAAAGAGGTCGAGACTTTATAACTGAGGGTGGATATACAATGGAAAGCTTTGGAGAACTGCAAAAGAAAGATATAGCTTTTTTATTTATAGCATTATTATCTGTTATGATTGATAATACTTGAAAGCCTATCTCCTCTAAACCAATTATTATATGTTTAACTATATCAAATAACTTCTCAGCTTTAAGACATTTAGTTGGCATAACATGCACAACATTTTATATTGTGAGAATACACTGCTAATCCTAAAAGCAAAAGCACTTGTTGCAGCTTCATTGCTGTTATCAGACAAGCCAACACTATTACCACCCTTATAATGTTTTAGATGAATTTCATCAACAAGTAAAGATACTGTGATGTCCTGCACTAGGAGCTTAAATTTATTTTTAATATACATAAGAAAATTGTTATGTTGCTCAATCAAAGGATTCATGTATGTTGATAAGGTTAATCTTTTAATGGTTGAATAGCTAGGTAAAATTATATTTTTGCTGTCTCTTAACAATCTGTCCCCTTTAGGGGAGCAGTTATATAACAATGAAGAAAATATCATTTCTGTTGAATAATCAAGCTTATTTTGTGTCATTAAATTTAGCTGCTCATATATAAATTTGATTGCATTAATGTTTGATTCTTCTTGCACCAATAGTAGAAATGACATTACCAATTTTAATATAAAACTCATATTTTGAGGTTCAAGTTGCTGTTGTTCTGTGTCGATTTTTTTCATGTTTTCTATCAGAATTTCAAGAGTATTTTGATCAGTTACGTGTTTAGAAATCTTATAATCCCCTATTGAATGTATTTCCACATCTCTACAAAAAACATGTACTGCAAAATCAGATTCAATTACAAGAGACAGATAGATTTTTGGATATGGGGATTTGATGATGCTGAATATAATAAGTGTCTTTTGCTGCCTAACAAAACTCCAGTAATTTCTATCAAGGAAATTTAATTTCCCTTCTAGATCATTATTATGGAATTTCTTCTGCATTTTATATGCTAAGTCATCATTAATACTTTGATTTAAAGCACTTTTAAGAGCAGAATTCTCTAGTCACATTCTCCTGGAATCTGGTGACTCTCTAGAAGTAGTCAATGAAGATAAATATGAGGGACAGTTTGGGAAAATTCTAGGAATAGCACCATCATGAAGATATATTTTTTTAGGTTAACTGCAATTGTGACACCTGTTTTTTCGTCAAAAGCTGACGATTCACTCCTTATGTCCTCCGGTCGAAAATGTAGTTCACATAAAAACTCAAAAAGATTTAAAAAACCAAACCTATTTTAAATTCTTGTGAAAATCTAAGGAAATCAATCAGCAAAAATCTAAAAAATAATATGAAGCAATAACAATTTTAGGAAAAGTGGAGAGAATTCAAGAAAAGATTATTAGTGACGAAGCTATGTAGAAATAAGAGAATTTTTAACGTTTATTCATTTCTTTAATTTAAAATGATGAATGCAAAACATTTTTATGAATAAAACAATTCTAAAAAATTGTTAAATTATTAGAATTATTTTTATGCCTAAAAAAATTCCTTTATTAATTTATATCGAAAATTTCTTAAAGTTTATTTTTATAAAAATTAGATTTCAGCTTTTAAAAACTTTCGCAAATTTCTTTTAATGTGTTTTGTGAATTATAAAGATATAAAATTATTTTAATCCTCAAAGTTTCAATTGAGTTTAATAACTTTTTAAAACAAGTTACAAAGCTGTTTTAAAATGTGTTGTGAATTAGACATAAAATTCAATTCAATTAAAGTTTCATTTAGTCACGAATAAAACAATTCTAAAAAATCGATAAAATTATTTTTTATGTATATAAAATATTCCTTTCGAAAATTTCTTTAAAGTTTATTTCTTAAAAAATGAGATTTTAGATTTTAAAAACAACACGTACGAGAATGAATGTCTCTCTCTCTCTCTAAACTTTCTCGCTAGATTTATGTCTTATTAACTTTATGTTATGAATTACAAAGACATGGTATTAATTTTATCATTAAAGTTTCAATAAAATTTACTTATTTTTTAATACAAAAAATATACTCACTCTGCTGAATTTAGTAGATAAAAATGATCTCTTCTGATTGTATGAATCCAAACATCAGATAATTCTTTATCTTTAGTTAAAGAAAATACATATACTTTAGGGCCGTTTTTATAATTCCCTTTGCAATTTGGTACAATGCATCTATAAGGCATTGTTTTTGTTTTAATTTAATTCAATATTTAAAAGAAAATAAGTAATTTAAAAATGCCGCCGTAAAAAAACTGCTACACAAAACAAACGACACGCTTCTTGCAAGTCGGACTCAATGTGATGACGTCACATTTGTCAACAACGAAATGAAACAGGCCTTCTCTCTCGGTGGTCACGATCAACCTCTCGACTCTTGACACGTCAGAACATTAACAACTATGTGTGAACTTTCGGTGTATCCATTTATCAAGGCCATTTTTTAACTATCAAAGTGTAAGCCCCACTTTCACATAACTTTCTCTTAAATTTTATAAGGCTCTCAAAAGAATATTTTTAGCAAGCCTTTACACCCTTCTTTTCTTTCCACGTAAATTTATAGTAAATAAACAAATTCTTCTTGTTCAATGTATGGGAAAATCACCATAAAAACTTATTTTATGTAACATTTAAGTTTTGGATTTTTTTCAAGTGCAGGGATGATTTTTTATAGAATGTACTTTTTGTAATGCGTTTTTTTTTTTTTTATTTAAATTTTCGTCTATTTTGATCAGCTATAACCAAAAGATTCTTGGCAGACTTAGTATCAATGTTGAGTTAGTAAAAATTATTGAAGTTAACCTAAAAGGAAAGCCTTTCAATATAGTTATTATAATATAAGAAATCTTTCTATTCCATGCTAGACAACGCCAAAGATCAGTGCAAATCACAAGAAGTTATAATTATCATGGGAGACCTGAACGCTAAAGTAGGCAGGGAGAGGGTAGGGGAGATAACTGGCAAATTAGGACTAGGAAATTGCAACGAACGGAGAGAAAAAAAGATCCTATGGTGCGCGGCCAATAACCAGGTTGATCCCAAGAACATCCAAGACGATTATAGACATGAAGAAGCCCAAGGGGAGAAACTAAAAAACAAACTGACTACATAACTATCAACAAAAGATTCAGGAATGCAGTTGTTCACTGTAAAAGCTATCCAAGTGTCAACTGCAGAAGAGACCACCTCCCTGTTATAGACTGAAACTATAGAAACTGAAGAAGGCTAACACGGCACCCAAATTACAATACAACAGACTCCTGAACAACCTCAACCCGAAGGAAAAATATATGGATAGTGTGACAAAAAGATATGAGGGGCAAAAAGGAAATAGAAACTCGAAATGGGACACACTGAGAGAAGCTTTAGTGACATCAGCAAATGACATCATCCTAGAGGAGAATGGACGAAGAAGAAAAAAACGAATGGATCACAGATAAAGGAGATATACATAAAAAAACATAAGGGAACTAACAGGACAGAACACATACTCATCAACAGGCTGCATAAATTCCAAGGACGGAACGCTCATATTAGAGAAAGAAAAAATGCTTCAGCGCTGGAACGAATATATTGAAGAACTACTCTACAACGAAAGAGAACAACTGACAATACACAAAAATACCAATGGGCCGGAAATACTAAAAACCAAAGTGGAAGCTGCACTGACCAAATTGAACAGAAACAGGGCAGCACGGCCAGACGGAATTGTAATAGAGATGCTGGCAGCCTTAGATGATTTCGGCATAGACAAGATTACAGAAATAATAAATGAAATCTGCAACATACCTGAAGATCTAAGCAGATCTATTTTCATAGCACTGTCTAAGAAACCCGAATGTTATCAGAAAGAGCAATACAAATGCAAAACGCGTACCTGTGTTTTATAAACTACGCAAAGGTGTTCGACAAAGTACGACACAAAGATCTGTTAGAGCTCCTCAGCAACCTTGACATATTCGTGAAGGGCATTAGAATAATAAAAAATATCTGCTGTCAGCATACCGCCTGCATACGGATAAAAATGAGTTCAGCAGATATATAAAAAATAGAAAGGAGTGTAAGGCAAGGATGTGTCTTTTCACCGAACTTATTCAACTTCTACGGCGAGGCAATTCTGAGAGAAATGGAAATCCTACCAGGATTCATCATTGGCGGTCACAATCTTAGCAACATAAGATATGCAGATGACACAATGCTGATAGAAAACATGGAAAGGAAACTACAAAACCTCGTACAGACTGTAGCGAAGGAAATCTAGGAGAAAAGACTAAGCATAAACTAAAATAAGACAGAATGTATGGTCATCAGTGTAAAAAAAAATGAGCCGAAAATGCAAATTACAGATCGGGGACACTAAAATCAAGCAGGTACAGAAATTTAAATATTTGGGAAGTGTTCTAACAAAGGGCGGAAAGTGCGACACTGAGATCCGAAAACGTATTGGGGTTGACAAAGATGCATTCCAAATGCTAAGCAGAGTATCAAAAGACATGAAAGTTTTGTTAGAAACAAAGAAAAGAATACTGAACTGCGACTTGATAGCTGTCCTCCCGTATAATCTCCTCAAAGATGAAGAAGAGAATCGAAGCAACAGAAATGTGGTTCTACAGAAAGATGCTAAGAATACCATGGACCGAACATGTGAGCAACGATGAGGTTTTGGAGAGAATAGAAACAAAGAGGAAACTTATACTTAACATCAGGACGAGGCAGCTGAAATTATTTCTGGGGCACGTAATGAGAAAGGGTAGCTTGGAAAATGTGATACTCACAGGACGGATAGAGAGAAAGAGGGATAGGGGAAAGCAACAGGTGACATACTTAATGGGCTTAAAGTGGATGGCGGAACTGGGTCTGGGAAAATAACAAAAAGACAAAACTTACTAAGATCTACAAGGGACAAGAGGAGTTGGAGGGCCATGATCTCCTACGTCCTGAAGGGACCCGGCACATAAAAGAAGAAAAAATGCGAAAAGCAATATGATACCGTTGTAATGATTTTTTTCGTTTACTTGCTTAAAATAATTTAACATTTCCAAAGTCAATTTTCTTTACATAACTGTCTGAATCATTAATATATCAATATTATATCATCAACAAATTCAGAATAAACTCTTTGCTGTCCTACATAAAAGTCAAAATTTTTATCCTAGTTTAGTGAAAATTTAACTTTGTTTTTTGAATTTATTATACATATACCTGAAAAACAAAGAGCCTAAAATCTAAGTGGTTTACAATGAATAAAAAGATTGGACTATTTTTGAAAGACGAATACCACTAAATTTCTACTTTTTCTCTTTGCGACTTTTGGAGCTACTTTTGTAATAATCTTGGCTAACAATTCAAATTTTTGGAGCGCTAGTTCATTATAAGTCTTGGAAAAAACCTCATGAGGTCGATAAATGAGTTCAATATAAACTTTCGGAAACAAAGATCAGTCAGAGTTTAAATATTTGTCTTTCTCCTGTTGTTTGACGTAGGAAAAAAAGATATTTTTTTTTAAATAATCCTTTGCATAGAAAACAGAATTTATTGGGAAAATTCCAAACGAAGAAAATCGTGGCGAGATACAGAACAACCTTCAGAATCTCAACCTACAGTACATCTCATGGAAAAGAAAATTCTCATATTTTTGTTGAGAGTCAAAAGGAATTCTTTATTACAAATTGCTCGAAACTAAAAGTGAATGGTACAATGGATGACAGAAAAAAGAAATCAACCAATGATTTTGCTGCATGAATGCTCATCCCTACGCAGCTCCGTCCTCAATACACACGCGCACACACACATATAAGTATAAATTTCCAGCTTTCTAAAACAATAGCATGATATAGCCAATGGAATCTTGCCTACCCCGAAGTTATCACATAGTTTGGTTCTTGAAAATGTCTGAGACTGTCGAAAGTACTTGAACAAAACAAGAGAACAAGCATGAACTTCAGACAGTTTATAAATTCTTTTGATCCCAATATACATCTTATTCTAAAATTGGTAAAGTACAATAAAACATTAAACAGACGGACATTGTCGGTTGAATATAATCAAACTTGCTTCTACATATATATATATATATATATATATATATATATATATATATATATATATATATATATATGTGTGTGTGTGTGTGTGTGTGTGTGTGTGTGTGTGTGTGTGTGTGTGTGTATATACGGTGCTGTTCGATAAAAGTGACTCACCTTATCCTTTGAATTTAGTTCAACTTTCGTTTCATCGGAGAAGAGAACATTCTTCCAGTCTTCTACGGTGAAATTTTTGTAATAGTGAGCCCATTCAAGTCCCTTTGCTTTGCTTATTAGCGGCTTAAACCTTCGTGTACAAGTTTTGTAGCTTTGTTCTAACAGCCACCGACGGACTGTTGAAGAGGCTCTTCGCTTAGACTGGCTGCAATTTCTTGGCTAGTTATAGTCCTATTCTTCGCAACTTCTCTCTTGATTACCCTGCCAGTTCTATCATCAATCTTTTTCTTTCGTTCCCTTGTTTCCTTCCTTGGAGCAGGAGTGGCATCATTATGTGCCCTAAGTACTCGAGAGACAGTTGATTGTGAGGTTATAACAATTTCTGCAATTTCTCTCGTAGACTTGCCTGCTTTTGAGAGGGCAATAATAGATGCCTTAAATGGTTCTGATACGTGTTTGTACCCTTTCATCTGGTTAGTGACTTGAGTGGCTATTTCAAGCTGTTTTTATACTGTATGAGGCTTTCTGGAATATTCTGGAATACTCTAGATTTAATTTAAGCTGTTCTAGAATTCTCTAGAATATTGTTCTGAGTGTATTGTAAAATAGTTTTCAATAGTTTGCCAAAAGCTTTTTAAATTTACCAGTTTAATCATTAGAATGCGATATCTGAGTGACTTTTTTGCACAGTTTTTTCTGAATCTCATTTATATCCAAATTTATAATTATCAATAGAATACCTTATAGTGAATAAACTTTTTTCCTAGGTGGTCGGGAAGGGGTCTTTATATTAGTCAGATTAAAAATTATTTTAACCCCAAAAACAATAGACAAAAAATATTTTTAGTAAAAAAAATCAGGTGAGTCATTTTATCGAACAGCACTATATATATATATATATATATATATATATATATATATATATATATATATAACATTGTTTCTATTGTAATCTTTCCTAGACGTGTTAGCGCTGTCTTCAAAGGATTGCTGCAAAAATGGAGGCGTTTGTATGCTGAAAAGCTTCTGCGTTTGCTCGCCGTAAGTGAACTTTTTGAAAACATTTTTAATGTGTAGTTAGTTAATTATTTTCGTTCGCTATTATTACCCATTCTCGCTCTTTCAATACTATCTCTTCTACCTTTATCCTAACGTTATGGCTTTTTTCAACACGCTATCTGAACTCTTCTATAGACTACGTAAATTCTCTTACTACAATCGCTTATTTACTCATTTAAACAAACAATGAAAACCACAATGATCACAACTGGTTATTTTTGCAATTAAAACTGCAATGTAATGATTGAAAGGAATTTGTAGAAATAATCTCTCGTAAAAAGCGTTATGGATTTTACAAATCGAAAATCTGAAGAAAATTTTCACTTGAAATTTTTAACTGCAGACAAATACTTTCATAAACGAAACTTCATATCAAAATTATCAACAGAAACCTTAAAACTTTATGAAGAGAAATAAGTACAAAATTTATCAATATATTTTCTATATATATGTGTGTGTGTTTTACAGCAAAAACCAAAAATTACCTCTACATAGTATAGACTATTTCAAGCCATTCTGTAGGCGGTTATCATCAGCCCCTAAGTGTCTGCCTCAGAGCATTGTTTTAAATTTATTTTCAATGTCAGTCCTCCTCTAGTAGACGCCTTGTTAATGAGAATGGTTTGTGTTAGCGATTAGTGGGACGTAAGGTATCTTATCCCGGGGAGGAAGCGGTCTGGGGTTGGAGTTTATTTATGGCCAGGATCTTTCGTTGTTTGTATTTTAATATCAGTTCCTACTATGTGGCGTTTCTTACGAGCCCCAAGTGTGTTTTTTTTTCTGGGACTCACAGTAAATAGTTTTTGTACTACAGGTGTCCAATATTATCAATAAGCGATGGGGGATTTAAACTTAAACTCGTTAAGATTAATGCAAATTAATTGAATGATAGATTTATAGATTGTCGGTAATACCAGAGCACCCAATGGAAAAAAATCACGCTGTCCAACACACTTATATGCATACATATCTTCATACATACATATATGTACATTTACATGTCCATACATATATGCCACTATACGTACACATGCATCTCCACATATATGCACATGTATTCTTATGTAATTTGGTATTAATTTCTATGTCTACATTTAGTGATTAGTTCTCTCGTTGATTTTATAGATTGCATCGATCTTTATATTTTATTATCCTGTTTTTTTTCTTCTAAACATAGCTTGCACCTATCCGTAAAACTATTGGGGATTTTCGCGAAACCTAGAATTTTCCAATTTACTTGAGCATTCAAACCCTTTTCCTTCAATTCCCAATTTTTTTTCGAATGGGCTGTTTAGAGTTTTAATTTTGGATTGGTGAATGAGTGTCTATGTATATTGATTTTCTTTTTAAATTCTCCTGCAGAAATGCCGATGTAAATATTATGGTTTGTCGTATTTTCTTTCGGTTAAAGGTTGCTTGTTATACTACCATAGTGGATATGCATTTGCCCTCTACTAGGTAGTTATCCTTAATTCTACAATTACAGGGGATTTCTATGTTAGATTTAATTTTTTTCCCCGTGGAATTTACTTAAAATGTAATTGTTATGGGAATTAATAATTTGGTACATATTATCAGTGTAGGAGTAGCTAATTTTGACTGATTTCCTGTTGAATATCATATTTAGAGAATTTTTTTGTTGAAGTGTTTAGTAATTAAGTTTAGGAAGTACTGTCCGATGTTGATACTTGACAGTTTGCAGAAGTGGGGTTGAATCAAGTGATTTTTCTTTTCCTATTTTTACACCTACATTCCACTTTTCGTGTATCGGTATTACTAATGGTGGTCGCTTAAGACAGCTTACTTTTGAAACCACATTTTGGACGGCCTTTTAGTATATTTCTTTATTCTTATTAAAGATTTTTCATTTGACTATAGTTTACTAATCCTGGTGCAAACGGTAGTGGTATTTGTCTTAGGATTGTATTGGAGTGGTTAGAACCGATATTAATATAGTTGGCGGTTTCGTTCTCTTTATGGTAAGGTTTAAAGGTTTCATCATTATGGTTAAGGGTGATATCTAGGTAGTCAACTATTTTAGAGGAAATTTCGATCTTAAACCCTAGGAATCTCGATTTTAAACCCTTGGAATCTGAAGGCCCTAATAATTTTCTTTTGTAATTTTGCTGTTAGTGGACCATTACTATTAGGGATGAGGATGAGTCCGTCATCCTTACACAGCCCTATTAGTTCCTGTTTTACGAATCTACTAAGCACATCTAAAATGTAAAAACATACTAGGTTTGCAACTTGGGCCGAGTCATACGCTCCCATGGGGACATCAAATTCGTCATTGTAGCACTTATTCCAGGTGGAGTTATTCAGAGTTAGTAGTAAGATGATATTAGTTTCATCATCCGTTATTTCTATATAGTTCTTTACAAAGTTGATACTATTGACCAGGAGGTCCTTAGTGATAGAGGAATAGAAGTCAATTATATCAAACTTAATGAACGTTGCTTTATCCTTATTCCTCATATTAGTGAACCATTTAATAGTATCAGACGAATCCTTCCAAAGGTTAGTACGGGTTGTGATTAGTAAGTTGTCGGTTATTTTTTTAATTATATTTTTTGAGATTAGGCCTAAGTCCTGTTTTTATTGAGTTTATTAGTCTATATTGTGCACTGCTAGTGAAGTTTGGTTTATCGTCCTCAAATAAAATTCACCGTTTTTATCTAGAGCATGATAAACTATTTCCGCAATTATCGTTAGTACATCAGCAGTCGATTTGGAGAAACGAAAACCGTATTGCTTGTCTGAGAAAAGACCCTGTGATGAGTGATGATGAACCAATTCAGCATTGATTAGGGCTTTTAGGAGTTTCCCCAAAAGAGGCAGAAGGTTAATAAACCGATAGTTGGATGGGTCAGACTAGAACAACAGACGATGTCTTCCAGCAAGCAGGAGACAGCGAGGTATTTATTATACAGTTTAGAAATAACAGGAGCAAGTTCGGGAGCATGCTTCTTAATGACTATTACAGGGATACCATATGGTCCACAAGCTTTGTGAGGATCTAGGTTAGAGATGATAGCAGAAACCATGGAATGGGTTATATGCATATCACTCAACACAGAATCAGTTCTAAGTGGGAAGTTAGACAGGGATACTCCTGATGAGTCAAGGGTAGAGTTTGAGAATTTACGGGCAAAGCATTCAGCTTTATCAACATAGGATGATAACACCTCAAATTGACTGAAGAGGGGGCGAATAGAGACCTTGCACCTATTTAGTACCCTATTAGAGAGACACCAATAGTCACGAGAACCAAAGTATTTAGAGGCTATGTGATGCCTCATTCTCTCAGCAAACAGGAACTTTGCTTCTTCGAGGACTCGCTTAGGTTTGTTACGAATAGTAGCAAATAGGCGTCTGTTATGACGAGAGTTGTCACAGTGGTATATCCGGAAGTAGTGGTTCTTGTGTGCTATAGTGGCCAAGCCTGCTGGTGTGAACCATGGAGAGGATTATGGTTTCACCTGGTATTTCCGAGAAGCGTCTATGCCGACATTGACGCAAGAAGAAAGCTCAGTGACGCAATTTTCAATTGGGAGGTTGAAGATGCCAGTCCAAAGGTTGTTACGAAGAAAATCCGGGAATGAGTCACAATCAGCATGCTTGTACCGGAAAAAGGTTTTATGGACAGGAGGTTCCTGTTTATTGGATGCTTGAAAGGAGATATCAATAACTACCACACAGTGGTCCGAATTACCAAGAGGGTAATATTGTTAATTTCGGCATTATTGAGGATAGGAGGTAAAAATAGATCCAATAGAGAAGTCTGTTACTCGGTTTGGCTACGGAAATCCACGATTTGAGTGAGTGATTAGGCAACGGAAAAATGTAATGTCTGTATACCGGCAATATCAGTACCAATATCAGTACCTTTAGAATGTTTCAACTACGTGTCGTGGTGAGCATTAAAGTATTCGGAGACAAAAATGTTCGCAGATGGATGGAGAGAAAGTGCCATTTCTATACTGTCAGCTATTGCGTCTAATATATTGCAGTCGTAGAAAGAGGGTGGAGCGATAAATGAAAAAGAGATAGCTGACAGAGTTTAGTAGCGAAAGACGGAAGCACATTTGGTTTGAAGTGATTTGGTATGGCAACTGCAAGAGGGGGTAGGAAAGAAAAGAAACGACCAAATAGACGACAGATTCAGAAGAGTAAACTCAGAGCAGAGCAGAGAGTTTTGAAGTGCCGACTCAAAGAAGCCCCAATTCATGAGAAGGCAGGCCTTAAGGACCTGCTTAAAGATATTAAAGAAAGGATCTTTGGTTCTCAGCTTTAGAGATTACTAAGAAAACGTCGGAATAAAATGTGAAGGTCTCGAAGATCATTTTACAATAACCCTTACGCTTTTGCAAAAAGAAATGCTGTTCACTGAGACTAAGAACGATAAACTCGACATACCACAGGAGGAACTCGAGAACCACCTGAGGATGATGTATTCTGATGCCTGGAAAGATATTCCAATCTCTTCTATGAATGACCTTCCTAGACCCCAAGATCCAGAGGCCATGTTTAATTATAGGAGACTAAAGCTGAGGAAAATTTGGGAATTCGTCCACAAATCCTGTGTAATATCCTACAAGTTATATAAGAATTTTCCAACATGGAAATAAGGTATAGTACCACAAGTATGGTGCCTGAGGGAGATGGCCTTTCGATACCTAAGGAAAAGAATACAAAAGACATTGCAAATTTCCGTCCCCATCTCCTTCTTGAATGTAGAGGGGAAATTATTCTTTAGGGTTATTGCCCGCGGTATGACGGACTTACTGCTAGATAACCATTATCTAAACACAACCATGGCTCCTGTGGCCGTCTGGAGAATTCACACATTATCTGGAACTCAATCCTATCAGCCAAACAAAATAAAACTGAGCTTCATGTCCCTCGAATTTTTCAATTTCCCTAGTAAAGTTGTGGAAAGCATAATGAAATATTTCAGGTCAGCGTTTATGCAGTTCACCATTGGTAACTACACCACCAAGTGGCAGACCCTCGGGGTCGGCATCATGATGTGATGTGTGATTTCACCGCTCCTTTTCATTATGTCCATGGAACTCATATTACGGAGTGCAGCGGAGACAGCAAAGGGAGTGATGACTAAGAAACAAATGGTCCTTCCTCCTTCCAGTGTTTTCATGGATGACATTACCATTCTGGACCCGTCTAAGTTCGTTGCCAATGAACTACTGCAGTGCTACCATAAGCTCTTCACGTGGGCGAGAATGAAGGCTGTACCCAAGAAAAGCCGGGGCTTATCATTACTCAGAGCCCCTGTCAGGGACATCCACTTCTGCACTGGGGGTGACATGATCCCGACAGTCAAAGAGAAGCCAGTGAGTAACCTCTCATAGCTGTATGAAATTCCACTGACTGATCAGCACTGAGATAAAGAGGTGCAGAAAGTGGCACTAGATGGACTTGAATCCATCAACAGAACCCCGGCAAACTGAACGCATGGTTTGCTGCCCCGGCTTCTGTAGTCGTTGCAGATGTATGATATTACTTTGTCTCGCATTGAGCAGACGCAACAGTGTATCAATAAGTACCTGCGCAAGTGGCTGTTTCTTCACAATGGGATTCTATACCAATGCCGGAAACCTGCAACTTCCCATCTCCTCATTGATGGGGGAGTTCAAAGTCGGGAAGGTACGCCTTCATATGATGATGTTCGACTCAACTGATGAGTTCGTCCGCAGAATACAACCAGAGATCTAAACTGGCAGTAAGTGGTCATTTGTTTGTAGAAGCCACCCAAGAAGCAGATTCCAGTCTGCAAACCAAGATTATGGCGGGGAGGGCGACACAAACCGATCGAGCTAGCCTGAGCAGCAAAAGCAACCAGTTGCTCTCCAAACAGCGTCCAAAAAGAAAGAGAGACATAGTGATTGAAGAACTCAGCAATTTCAAGGGAGAGCAACGAACAACTACTACTGTTTCTCAGTCCTTGGACTACATGGAGTTATATTGAAGCTATCATGGAATACCCTGATTGCAATAGAGCCATTGGTAATATCATTCCTTCAGTGATCTACCATGAAGTGTGTCCTCCTAGTAGAATTAACGGTTCCATGGGAGGAGAATATGGAGGAAGCGCACGAGCGAAAGAAAAACCGCTACGAATCGTTGTGATCCGTCTGCGTGTAAAAGAGTAGGTCATGCCATGTCCTACCTATTGAGGTCGGATTCTGTGGATTCCTTGGACGGTCAATCGTTTCCTTCCTTTTGAAGTTTGGTATAATTGGCCGGTGTCTGAAGAGTGCTTCACATCGTATCCAGACCAAAGCTCAACAGGCATCGAGTTGCATCTGATCAAGATCCAAAATAAACATATTTAATTAAAACCATGCTCGCAACACAATGCTACTTCCGACGTGAAACACATCAGTTTACCTTCCATTCATTGTACGTCATTGATAACGGTCACTACGAGGGCGTTGTGTTTTGTTTAACATCAAAAGCAAACGTTTTATTGAACACAATATTGAAAATCTGACTTGCAAATGCATAAAATCGCAAACCGGCACGTCTGCAAAGAAAAACATTACCCTATGGAATGGCAAAAGCTGCAGGTCGCGCCAGGGGTGGCGGTACCGCCTTAGCCACCGAAACTTTGTTACTCCCCCGTTTGACGGTACACGTTGTTTTTACACGTATATATATATATATATATATATATATATATATATATATATATATATATATATATATAATGTCCTACCAATGAATTCTAATAACACTTTACGGAAAATATGAACTATGAAGAAACTGCTGCTATCAGTCTGAAAGCAAAAACTTAATTTGGAGGACACATAAGAAGGAAAGCAGTCTTGAAGAATTTAACACTCACGAGGCATATTTAAAGCAAGACAAGCAAAGGAGAACGGCAAAAGTTTGGGTAAATGAATGGCAAAATAAGGACCCCAAAGACAAAGGGAAGTGTTAAAGAAGTAAGAATGAAAACAAAAACAAAAAATTGTGGAAAGACATGTTATACTCTGCTTCAAATTATTTATCTTTCTAATTAAATCTACATATATGTGAACGCTGAGAAAGCAGGGGCTCCGAGCATCACATCCGGTTTACAAACAAATACCCTCAAAAAATGTGAACACAATATAAAAGGCGCCAGTCACGAACGTTATCGCCAAAGAAAAAACATGAAAAACATGAGTCACCACATTTGCTTTTTAGAACTGAAACAGAATCGCGGTGCACGAGCAAGCAGTCAGCTACACCGACAAGCTCTCAACTGACGCGACAGAAGCAGGCTCTACCAATTCTACCTGCCCTCCAGGTCACTTCCCTTGCTCACAAAGAGACTATCTGCTTGTATCCTATGTATCGACAATACAAATAATTCTTTTGCCTCAACTGCGGCACTGTTGTTTCGTTTGTTCTCTCGAGCCATATGTGTGTTTATAACAGACATAATTGCCCACATCTTGAAGGGGCACCTCACATATGGAGAGAGAGCGTGAGTGTCTGGTGATTTTCCTTAAGCTAACAGTAAATCTGCTTACTTACCCAGTATTCTAGTTGATGCTAATAATATGGTTGTTTTGTTGTTGGATTTTACTCTTTCTCAAAGTTCTTCCAGTCTTTAAGAAAGGCTCTTGAGATCTGTGTCCAGACGACTAACAACTACTGCCACCTTAATATTCCACAATTTTCCCGTTTTTTTTTTTGTTTTGTTATTTGTTTTTTTTCACTTCCACGTTATAGTCTTCTACACCAAAGACATGTTTCGCGGATTGTAAGGCTGTGATTCAGTAGGAGTGTCGTACCTACAAAAAGCTAAAAGATATTTTCCTGCACACGGACCGATGTATCCAGGAAAAAAGCATTAGTTAACTTAGAAGTTTAGACGCCGTAACGTAAATAACGCGCGAGCGTAGTTTCAGTAAAATAACAAAACCAGCAAACCAGAATTAAGGATTCAACTTCGGTCAATCAAATGGAATATAAAGAATCTAAAATTGTATTAAAGTTGAGCCTATCCTTACCGATACAAGCAGAGGAGAATCAGAAATTAAACAGCGGTATAGCGATCGACGCACTACAACCACATCGAAATGAAACAGCTACTCAACACATCGGCACCGTAAAATTCCACTCACTACTCCTGAACGAGGAATTTGACACGAAAACTAACGCCTCGTCGATAGATAATTGAATTTATTTGTAAGTACGAGCTTCTCTTACATGTGTGCTTTCCGTTCCTACAACGAACTAATTGTTCTGACAGAGACTACTCCTTTTTCTTTTCCCTAGTGTTCCACCTAATAAAATGCTGTTATTGTTTGTTCTACAATGTTTGTGTTTATTCTATTCTATTGTTAGAGGCGTTGCTATCTTAGGACCGACGAAACAAATCGTAGCTATCACACCCTCTACAGGATTAAGTAGGACATTTGTCTGTACAGTCAGATTAGTTAGGTAATCAGGTTTTAGAGTAAATCGGCATGATACTGGCATGTCTTGGGATTCTTGGAACTGCTTCGTTGAAATTTGTAGCAGCAAGTTAAGTAAAAGATTTCTTTGTCGGATGAAAGTGATGGAAGTTGAATGCACTTAATAATATTCAGCTTGTGAAGAAATAAAGAAATTCTGTTTCATTCATTTATTCATTCAGTAATTAATCAGATCATTAATAATGTAAAAACAAAGATTCATAATAACGAATTTATTGCAAATAGTTTAACTGATTCAAACATATCGAAATAGGTCGTTGAGCTGATTAATGACAAATTGACTCTTTTCATTTCAGAGACTTCTACGGGCGCCACTGTGAGTACCAGTTGCTAAAAAGAAGTTGTAACAAACAAATTAAACATGGGACTTGGCTGCGATCAAACTGTGATCTATGTTGGTGTTTTGATGGCACATTTCGTTGTCAACTTCGAGTTTTCAGAGGATGCCGTGAGTAAAGGATATAAAATTCGAATTCTCATTTCATGATTTATTTTCCGGATAAAGATTTCTATTTTCCCGCAAGCCTATTTCATTTCAAAGCAATTATTAGACACTAAACAGATTTCAAATAAAACAATAATTCTATTTGCAATTTACGTATGGGTCTAGCAACTCCACCCCGTAAAAAAAAACTATTTTCCACGGAAAAGACAGTAGCAACACATAGTGTGATAAACCCCTGCACTCCATAGGGAAGTCTACATATATATCATCTCAAACACTTCATTTACATTTTCTATTCTTGATTTTTTATCTTCGAATATTTAATGAATTTAAAAATAATTTTTAGATATTTTAAAACACAGATTAAGTATTAAATCATGCGTAAAAACGCAACTTCGACATAGAAAGAATAAATTTTTTAATGTAATTTTTTCTTATTGTAAGTGATAAAACAGATAGTTTCCTCGCTAGTACGACGTTTTGAAATGGTTATTAAACCGATTTATATCTATTGTTACAGCTGTAGCATTTCATCTATGGAATAAATTTCAATTTTTGTATCGGTACAATAATGCTTTTTAATCCGATGCCTTTTTACAAATAATCGTCGTATTCTCGAAAAAACACATTTAAGGAAATACTCCACAAACACTTATAATTGTCATAGTATGTTCAGTAATGGCATCCCAAATTTCCAGGAACCGGTTCTATAAAGGGAAGTAATCTTTAGAAACCTATTCTGTTTATTTTCTTTTCAATCTGAGAATGGAAACAAGTCACTTTATAGTATCAAAAAGAATTAAACCATTTTAATAATTTAATAGAAAACATTTATTTATTAAGATATCTCCAGATTGAAATTCTGTTTTCATCACATTTCTGTTTGGGAGTATGATGCTTTTTTACTCTAGTGTCATCAGCTGTGTTAGGGTTTCTTAGCCACATTCGAACTGAATCGCTGCAGTCCCAAAGATCCAATGGAAGACCTATCAAATTTATGACTTGAAGATTTGCCACATTTTTAACTTCAAGACGATTTCTTTTGTCAGAATAAATTATGTTCATCACAGAAAATCCTCTTTCAGCCTCCACAGAACTCACAACAATGGTATTAATTATATTTTAGCTATTACACATGTTTTTAGCTATTAATATATAAGATTATTTTCGGATAATCTAACAACCGGTTCGTTAAGCTTTTATAAGTGTGGTGAACAGCCCCGTAGAAGCAAGCGAGCCAGAGTGGCTTGTATCTGGTGCATAGGAAAATAAGGGCCTTACCTTAACGTGAGGCATGTGACATCAGCAAGTTTGCTCCGTGAAAATGGCATTACTCTCCTGTCCAGCCATTTTAGTAGTACGTGCAGTAATGAGGGTTTTTGTACAGTTTGGCTGCTTCCACCGATAGCAAGTCGTGTGCTGTTTGGTCAAACTAGAGGAGGCAATTTGCCTATGTAACTGAGAATAGAAGCAAAGAACACCTATTGGTTGGCCAACCGCTGTGTTGACCTGATAAAAGAGGGCTGGAGCAGTGAAAATGGGAGGAAGCGACAGCTTTACGTAGTGACGTGTTCAGAAAGCCAGTACGGTGAATTGTACCAGCGGTATTTTGATTGGTACAAGTGACATTGCAGCAATACAGACTCATTTGACTTACAATAATTTAAAAAATCGGTCCGCGCGAAATGGTAGGATGCCATCACTGGGTATATTATATATGTAATATCATAGTACATATAAGTGTATTATAGATGTAATATCATAGTATTTTATATAGTATATTATATATGTAATATCATAGTATATATATAAGTATATTATAGATGTAATACTATATATAATCAACTATGTTAACATTAAATGTAATTCGCATTTGTTTTTCCAAATGAAAATGGTTTACTAATACTGATCTATTAATTTGGTAGAAGAAAATATATAAATACATTTTTTTATTGTAGGTGATTCCGGGCCTAATTATGTGCTTGAAACAGATGATGTTCTTGATTCCAGAAGAGAAATTTATATCTATCCATCTCTCTCTAACCATAACAGCGCATCGCGTTACTTTACTGGCATTGGCGCTATTCTTTCATCAATAATCACCTTAGGATTCTATTAACAAATTTTTCATTTCTTCAGTCAGTTGCGAAAGTCTCTTCTGCGTAATCTTAGCTCAATTGTATGGCTTTTCGTTTGCACGCCTGTGTGTAAAATACCTTCTATGACTATCATCTGAATATTACTATTATCTTACATAAGTAAGCTCGACTCCTGAAAACTTCCAGTGTTTTGGCCAGGTTCATGCTTCTTCTTCCTCTTTTTATTTGAGGGTTGCTTTCTCGTAGGTTGAGAGAAGTATAGAAAGAGAAGTTTAGAGAGGCAGAGAGAGAGGGGGAGAGAGAGAGAGAAAGAAAGATGATTTTAAAGGAAAGTGCATATGCCTTATTTTGATTTGAATTCTTTTTATTTTTGTTTATATATTTTTATATTTTATTTTTATCGGATCTCACTAAACTAAACAACATCGAAAATACAATCGAATTTACTTAAGAAACAAAAACAAATAATACATCAGCTTTCCTCGTTAAACCGTACTTGGGTATGTATATCAGCATCCTTCTCGATGTAAAATTGTAACCGATGTTTGTTGTATTTAATTACCCTCCCACTACGTATATATGATTTCATCGATAAAAAAAATGTAATTTGAAGAAGTACTTTCGAACGACGAAAAGGGCAACATTTTATCATCTTTTTTTTTTAAATATTCATGTAAAAAATGAAAACATTCTATTATATTTGTAGGATTCTTGTAAAAATTTAATGAAAAATATACGCGCACCAACTTTAGATTTTCCCTTTGTTAATTCGGATATGCTTTTAACTGACTCTGCTACGAAGGGTGTTACCAATCAAGAAAGGCTGAAAAGCACGTCGTATCTACAAACAGTTTCTCCTGCAAATGGGGACACAGATTCGAATCTTGATGGAGGGCTTATATTTTTCTTTAATAAGATTTCTCGAATATTCAGATCGGTAGACGAAAATAAATATACTGTTTGAAATAACGAAGTGTCTACACAAATATGATTATCCAATAAAAATAACGTTTAAAGTGATAAAAATTCAAATTAGTATAACAATCTGCAGAGTATAAGGCTCAAAAGCTAAAGGGAGCTTACTCATAAAATATTATATGTGATTAGATTACTTCCCTTAGATGCTTGTCCGTATGTATGTGCTGTTTTGTTTTTTTTAGTTTTATTTTAATGTTCTTTTACTTACTGTGATAACTTAAGTTAAGGGTAACTTCATGGACATGGACTACTTTCCTTTCACTTGATGTTATCTTCCTTTTTATAGTCATACAGTGCGTAAGTAGTGTCGTACTTGTCATTTAAATGAAATGTATGAAAAGCTAATTTCTGCTATGCTTATTTTCCAACCACCAAGACGGAGATATGAACAGTAGGCAAAAAAAATTGACCACATATTAAAAAAATTGTATAATTAAAAGAAAAACTTACATGTTCTTAATCAATAAAATTATTGTTTTGAAGATGCTAGAATAGTATTTTGCAATGATCTGTTGTTGTTTTTATTCTGTGAAAAGTTGTTTTGTTTGCTTTGTTGTTCTTTTTTAAATTTTAACAGAACACCCAATAACATCCTGATAAATTATTTTTTAAAATATTAATGAATTTATTTAAATTTATGCATATTGCCCGAATGGATATCATAAAGTTAATGGTAAATTTGCTTTTTAACACCCGCGCTAAATATCTCTTAAAATTTTCCCAAATCGTCATAATTCTGTGTACATGCTGAACTTGAATTAACAATTAAATTATGAAGAAACCTACCGTTTTGAAGTTATCGACAAGAAAAAATCGGACTTCTTGTTGGTCATTCGTCCCCCATTACTGCCATCGTGATCACTGATTCACTGCGTAGTACTTCCGCTGGCGGAAGAAAAACTTTGGCCTATTTACTTCTTTTACAGACTTTCCTTGCAGAAAATCACTATGCGCTACCATAAAGAAAGGTAATTTTTTTTGGTAAGTGTAGTTTTATGTATAACAAAAACAGTAAAAAAATACAATAGAACCTTTTTTCCGTGTTGAATAGCAATGACAAATTAAAAGAACACATTAAATAATTACAATAAAGCTTTTTTTAAATTAAAAGCGGACAAATTGAAAAAAAAAATATTAATTAATACAGTAAACCCTTATTTCTAGCATTTTTTTTTTTTTTTTTTGTAATTTTATTTTGTACATAATTATGCTCTTTACAAAGTGTTACGTTTATGGGTTAAGTTTAAGGTTCGGTGTTAGGGTTAGGGGTTAGGTTTGGTTTCTTTCTGTGTAAGAAAGGGAACAAATTAAAAAAAACATTAAATAATACAATAAACCGGGTTAACTTTAGAGTTAGGGGTTGTTTTGGGCTTCTTTCTGTGTAGAAAAGGGGACAAATTAACAAAAAAAATCAAATAATACAATCAGCCCTTCTACGTTATCAAGTATGTGCATTAATTTTTTTATTTTCAATTCTAAAATATAAAAATGCTTTATTTTTATTATTTAATTTGTTCTTTTAATTTTGTCATTTCTATTCTACACAGAAAAAAAGGTATTATTGTATTATTTAATTTGTTTTGTTTAAAGTTTTACTGTTATAAATAAGACTAAGGAACGTATTGCATCCCGCAAATTTGGCTCCAAAGATTATTGGCGCCTCTGCAAGAGCGTTCTGAACAATAACAAACCCTCCATTCCTCCCTGTTCAATCAGTTTGAGGTTCTGACCACCTCTGCCGACAAGGCCGAATGCTTTGCTCGGAAGTTTTCTTCCAATTCTACGCTAGACTCTTCCGGGGTACCCTTGCCCGATTCCCCTCCCAGAACTGAGGCCCTCTTGGACGGATTGCACATAACCCCGTCGTCGGTATTGGGCATTATTTCTAACTTAGATCACCACAAGGCTACTGGTGGTGACGGGATACCAGTCATTGTCCTGAAGAAATGCGCACCTGAACTGGCGCCTGCCCTCTCTAAATTATACAACCGCTACCTCAAGGAGTCCTGTTTTCCTGACTGCTGGAAGTCCTCAACCATTGTTCCTGTCTTTAAGAACTCTGGTGACCCCTCCGACCCTTCTAATTACCGTCCTACCAGTCTCCTACCCCTCTTCGGCAAAGTCTTCGAGGCCATTATCAACACCGAAGTGATTAATCATCTGATATCCCATGATCTGCTCTCAGACAAGCAGTATGGTTTCCGCTTTGCCCGATCTACTGCCGATGTGCTTACGGCCATCACTGAATTTGTCTACCAAGCTATCCATAATAACGGTGAAGCTCGTGCTGTGGCCCTTGACATCTCCAAAGCATTTGATAGAGTTTGGCATGCCGGCCTTCTTCGCAAGCTCCAGGGTTATGGTATCACAGGTCGATTGTTTGACCTAATACAATCATTCCTGTCAAACCGGGAATTGAAGGTCGTTCTCAGTGGATTCATCTCCGGCTCCTATCCCACTAACGCAGGTGTTCCTCAAGGCTTTATCCTAAGCCCTACTCTGTTCCTCATATTTATAAACGACCTTCCTGACGCCATAGACTCCCAAGTCGGCATCTACGCTGACGACACCACAATTTACTCCTGCCTCAAACACAAATCTAGTGATGCTGACAAAGTTAACCTGGCAGCTCAAATTCAAAAGGACCTCCAATCGGTTGTGAACTGGGGCGAGAAATGGATGGTTAACTTTAACGCCTCTAAAACAAAACTGCTCTCTATTAACCACCACAATGATCCATCCCTGCATCCCATTAGAATGTCTGAAGACCAACTTCTCGAGAGCGCCTCTCTGCGGCTGCTCGGTCTCACGCTGTCCGCTGATCTGAGATGGAACAAATACATCGAGTCAGTTGCATCATCCACCGCAAGGAAAGTTGGTTCCCTGTGCCGAGCCAGGAAATTTTTCTCCCCGGAATCGATCCTCCAAGTCTATAAATCGACCATTCGCCCTTGCATGGAGTATTGCTGCCATATATGGTCTGGAGCCCCTGCTGTTTGCCTCAGGGTACTTGATAAGATCCAGAGACGGATATGCAATGTGATTGGCCCTGATCTGTCATCTCGTCTGCAGTCGCTCTCTCACAGACGCGATGTTGCCTCGCTCTGCCTTTTTTACAAGTACTTTCACGGTAATTGCTCCGAGGAACTGCTTTCGCTTGTCCCTAGGCCTCGTGAATTTAAACGTCCTACGAGGCTGGCATCCCATTCCCACCCCTACACAGTTGAAACTGTTAGATGTAGACGTCTCTTCTACTCCAATAGCTTCATGTCTCGCACATCTCGCCTATGGAACTCCCTTCCCTATTACTGTTTCCCTGACAAATACAATCTCCAACGGTTTAAGTGTAGCGTCAATCGACATCTCCAGTTGCCTTGATCTATCCACTTCCCTTCTCCACATCCTTTCATCTTTCATTCCTATCTGCTCTCGCTCCAAATCTTCTGTAACCCCCTTGCCTTGATCGACCCACTGTCTTTCTCTTTTTCCACATCCTCTCCTTTACCACTCCTATCTACTCTTCCTCCAACCCTTCTATAACCCCTTGCGTGATAGTGGCCTCCAGCCTTGCTTGGGGTGATACGCTTAAAAAAAAAAAAAAAAAAAAAAACTTATCCAAAAGAAAAAAATTACGATAATGCGTAGTGATTTCAAAAACACATATAGCTGTAAAAGAAGTAAATAGGCCAAATTTTATGATTGCGCCACCGGAAATCTTGAATAGTAGTCAGGGCAGAATGTATTAAAACAATGCCTCTAATGGAGGACGAATTACAAACAAGAAGTCCGATTTTTTTTTGTCGATAACTCCAAAACGGTAGGTTTCTTCATAATTTAATTGTTAATTCGAGTTCAGCATGTACATTTACACGGAATTATGACGATTTGGGGAAAATTTTAAGAGATATTTAGCGCCAGTGTTAAAAAGCAAATTGCTGGTAAATTGTGGTTGTCTTTCCCGAGCGCTAATATCCCTTAAAACTTTTCAAAAATCGTCATAATTCCGTGCAAATGTACATGCTGAACTGAAATCAACAATTACATCATGAAGAAATCTACCATTTTGGATGTTAACGACTAGAAAAAAATCGAACTTCTTGTCGGTCTATCGTCAGCCATTACTGGCTTATTTAGAAGTAATATACTGCGGTACACTTTGCGGCGGAGTCATAAAATTTGGGCCTATTTACTTCCTTTACAGAAATTCCTTGCAGAAATCAGTACGCGCTTCCGTAAAGCGATTTTTTTTTTATAAGTGTAGTTTTACTTAATTTTTTATTTTATTTTTTTTTTAGAAGAAAGTTAACTTTCAAATATATGAAAATATCGACAAATAAAAGAATAACAAAGTAATTTTTTTCTTGCTAAGTGTTAACAGGAGGAAAGTTAACTTTCAAATATATGAAAATACTTATAAATTATAAATAACAAAAAGAACAAAATAAGTAGTATAGTAAAGCATTTTTTATTATTTAAAATTGAAAATAAAACAATAATTAATTCTAAAAGAGCAAGTTAAAAGTTTCATATCTATGAAAAAAATGACATGGACAATTTTTTAAAAAATGCTATAAAGGAGATACTTCACTTACAAATATACATGAAAATTATAGATGTCTATAATAAAGTAGTTTTAGTGTCCTGGGTACAATTTGCTCGCCTCTGTCAGGAACACGTGTTTAGGGACTGCTTTCAGGAACAGAAAACGAGCAATACATTGCTTTAAATAAGCAGTTCTGCGTCCCGATCTTTTTATTACACCCTTAGTCGTCCTCCACAATCTTTCAACTGTTTGCGTGTGGATATTTTGGTCTGTGGTATCAATGAAATGTTCACTATGATTTATCTGCTTGTGCGTGTATCCGTGGCCCGATATCCGCACATACGCCGACCAGCAATCACTGTGTAGATGATTGATCCTGGTCGGATGTGTCGCATAATCAAGGGAACAAGTGTATGGGCATCCCCTGGCTTCTCCTTCACCGCAATCAGACGTAAGTGGAACCAGAAACGTCTACTTCGAAACTCTTTCGATTCCGCCAAATAGCCAGACCGTTTTCAATCGACGTCCCCGGTTATATTTTCGTTTTGAGATAACTGATTCATCGATTTCTACCTCGACACCTGGTTCACCCAACTTCTCCTGCACATTTTCTAACCAAAACTGACACACCTCACTGCAGAAGCAGCGCCAATTCACTGAAGTGTCTTTCGCAATGTCCAAGTTTTTGAACATTATCTTGTGGCACCAGCTAAGATCAAGGAAATGTGTTACAAAAAGTAGCACTTTCCACGCAGGAAAGCGTGATTTCTCCAAAAGTGTATTTTTCTTATCACCAACACTGAAGTCACATTCTTGCAACGAACACGGTGAATGGCATCGATGCCATTCACCTTGCTCGTTGCGTGCCAACTTGAAAGTATGGCGTTGTAGAAAACCTGTCTCCAGTCCTAGCAGTTCGAATCGTCCTAACAGTCGGAAAACAGAAGAAAATAGGCCCAAATTTTATGAGTCCGCCGCAAAGTGTACCGCAGTGTATTACTTCTAAATAAGCCAGTAATGGCTGACGATAGACCGACAAGAAGTCCCATTTTTTTCTGGTCGTTAACATCCAAAATGGTAGGTTTCTTCATGGTTTAATTGTTGATTTGAGTTCAGCATGTACATTTGCACGGAATTATGACGGTTTTGGAAAAGTTTTAACGGATATTAGCGCTCGAGAAAGACAACCAAAATTTACCCTAATGTTAATCTGAATTAAAAGAAAAATTAATCTGCGTTTATAATTTTTTTTGTTGGCATTTTCAAGATATTGGCAGATTCCTTCGTCATTCATCAACTCATCGAACTGCCTTTATAGCCAGGAAATGTAAACAAGTTTAAAAATCTGTTAAAAATCCAATATTTATCCTAGAAATATGTTTCGAAGTCATTTAGTAAAGTTAAGGAAAGATTAATTAACTGGATTTTACCAAGACTAAGTAATGTTTACTTTTTACTTAAAAAATGAAAACGTTTATTTACGTACGATAGCCTATGGAGACAAAAGTCAAAAATAAAAAATGTATAATTTTACTCCTGAGTACGAAAAATTAAAAAATAAAATTAATGAAATATGGAACACTAGCAGAGCAATAATCAAGACATTGGTATTTATGTTTAAAAATAAATTATCATATGACCAATAGCTTAAGAATATAAATTTTTACACGATTTTATAAAGCTTATTAGAATGAATAATTTTATTTTTTTTATACTACATTAAGTAAGTATTTATTTTAGTTAAATGATACTTTTGAGTTTACTTTAATTAATACATTAATTTCATTTACTTATTATTTTCGTACTTGCTTGATGTCATAAAATATTTAATTGCAGCTAATGTGTATGTTTTTATTATTCTGAATTTAATGAATTATCATATATCATATTACTGTTCGGATAGGGAAAAGTAATAAAAGGCAATTCAGAATTATTTCTTTTTGAGCATCCATGTGTCGGGTTATCTCCTCCTAATTTTCGAAACCGCTACTAGAGAACTATAAATACTCAGCGATATTTCTTCTCGCTCTCTTACTTTTTCTGCACATGTTATAAAGTTGGGGATGTTATATTATCGTGCTAATTACAAGTGAGGCGCTTATAACTTAATAAGCCTTTATTAACAATAATAATTTTACTGGCAGCCTGTGGATTCCATTTCTGTTTGGCAGTTTAATATTGACATAGACGAAGGCGTCGTCTCTCTGGATGGTAGAGGATGTTTTAATGCTGTTAAATGTTAATCCTTCAAGCTCTGCGTCTATCCCTTGTGCATTATATACTATGTCTGTCCGGATTGGTCCTGTCTTCGTTTGAATTCCTATTATGTTGTAGTTGGTATTGTGACCTTGGTTTGCTATGGTCTCTGCTTCGTGACTTTGACCTTTTGTCTGTATGACATCAATTTGAGTCGGTTTACCTTGAAGTTTTCTTTTGGTTCCAGTTGATGCAAGAATGTTTTAAAGATACTATCAGGAGAACGCTTTTCTTCCTCTGTGAGGGTCCAAGAATTATACCGTTTTAGGCCTTCATCTCCTACTTTAAGGCGTATATGTGGCTTACTTGCTGTTCCGTTTTAATTCTGTTCACCAAAAATAGAGTTCCATTTTTTGTTTAAACAATTTAAATGTTTCAGCAGTGTTAGGAGTATTCCAATGCATACAGGGGATGTCGTTAGCTGGCGTGTTATAGGCGAGTAAATATGCAAATATGAGGATAATACACAAACAATCGTGTTGAACCACTGCGAGCAAGATGTACGCGTGTGGTAGAGGAAAGGAGAATGTTTATACGAAGGAACAAATATGGCAGAGTCTCCACAACATAAGTAAAATGATACCACAACATAAGTAAAATGTTTGTTGAAGAGTTTGTTTTTTTTCTTAGAAAGTATGTGTATGAATTACCTTGTTAAGCGATTCGGCGTGTTCCGGAGGGTCAGTTTTGCCTCTTGTTACTGTTTGCTGTGTCATGTTTTTCGTGTTGTTTCAGGTTGTTTAGTTCCGATATCTGTTATTGTTATCGTTCGTTTTTCTTTTGATGTTTTTTGTTTTTGTTTTTATTTGGGGCGGGGGGTCTTTGAGAAAGTGTCTTTTTTCCACTGCTACCATGTAAAGTTGGGGATATTTTTCTCTCTCTCTTCTTACTTCTTCTGCTTATGTTGTAAAGCTGGTGATGTTATATTATCGTGCTAATTACAAGTGAGGCGCTGATAACTTAATAAGCCTTTATTAACAATAAGGTATATACAATAACAAGACAGTGAGTTTATGTGTTAGGCCCAATGCTGTTGAGCATCTAAGTCGGAGTGTGTTTTTATAGTATCCCTACGCCATGGTGTTACACTGGTTATGCGTAGGGAAATAGTTCCGTGATACTGCTACACATGTCAACATGTAAATCTCTCGCGGAGAACGCGTTTCCTTTGGGAAACGCATGAACAATACATACACACACACACACGCACGCACACGTACGTACGCACATTCACTCACTACACATGCTTTTAAATTTTCACATTCATTTGACACACACATCTTTGTTTTTGTCACTTGTATACCTTTGTTAATACATTATCATTTGTTTGTACATATAAAAACAATTCGGCAAGACGAAAATACGATTTCATTCAACTTTAATCAGCACTGTTTCTTCTTGGCGAATCAGATAAAGTGTGACAAACCTCAAAAGACGACTCACGGTCCTTTTTCACTCTTCGATGACGCCACTCGAGCAACACTAAGAATTTGCAAGTACGATATGCAATCGGCAATAATAGCAAATTTTCTTAAAGTTCTCAAATATGCATTCGATACTCGGTCGAAATTCTACATCAGCTCAACTTTGCCACAACGCTGATTCTATTAAATTTTGTGCGCCAGCAAACAAACCAGCTCTTTCTCAAACAAAACTACAGCCAGGAGTCAATATAACGGAACGACAAAACCAATTCAACATGGAACATTGGAAAAAAACAAATTTTAATAGCAAACGCTGAACAATTTACACTACCGAAGCATTTTCCAGAGCGTGCTACATTCAACTAGAAAATAATACAAAACCTTTTTCTTCTCAGCTCACGAAAACAGAAACAACTACACGAACTTTACATATGGACAGAAAAATTCTATCCACCTGGAGGGGACTATTGCCGGGTTACCTCCTCCTAATTTTCGAAACCGCTACTAGGGGACGCTTTCAAGACTATAAATACACAAAGATATTTTTCCTCGCTCTCTTCTTACTTTTTCTGCTTACACGTCAACATGTAAATCTCTCGCAGAGAACGCGTTTCCTTTGGGAAACGCATAAACTATATATATACACACATGTACGCACATTCACTCACTACACATACTTTGGACCGTTAGATTTTCTCATTCATTTGACACACATACATTATCATTTGTTGATCTTGTCGTTTCTTTATTATACGTGAATTCACATTCCAAGTCTGCCATATTTGTTGTGAGCATTTCAGGAGACACACACGTGTTTATTTCTTAACACATACACCGACCCGCAATATATACCAAACATAGTCTAACATTTGCTAAAATTTTTAAAAAAATTAAAATTCTATTAAAAAGTTTCACACTTGAAAATGGCAATAAGCTTTAGGTACTTTTCACTAATTCGGCATAAATTTTCGAGACCTAAGATTTAAAATGAATTTTAAAAATTGAAAAAGCTTTCTTGAAGATTTCATTTTAGCTTTAATTGAAAGCTAAATGATTAAATTTATTATTTCCAGTAACTAAAATATTCTGGTGTATTTCAAATAAAAATTATATAGATCGTTTAGTATTCAACTTCTACGTAATTATATTACTTTGACTCAGTGAATTATATTGGTTGTAAAATACTTCAATTCATTTTTCATGTAATATTTCCCTTGACAATAAACTTTGTGCAAACTAAACGCCAAGTGGATCACAGAAGATTCAACCAAAATTCCGACTTCTGATTGGCTAATATATGTGAAAGATGTTACAACGCCTACCCAGTTGTGTTCAAAGTCAATTTACCTCCCAAATCCGGTTATGTATTCTCGAGCCTATCACGTGATTCACATTAATTATAAATACTTTGACATGATTCTTTCTCTTTTCTCCTGCTTATCTTCTCAGACCTACAGCAATGTAGAGAGGTCGCGTTTTCTCCCTTTGGGGAAAATGCTATGAAACACACACGCACACGCACACGTACGTACGAACATCGCACATCTTCAACATCTATTCACTCCTTCAACCACAGGGACACAGAAACTTATCAACTTCTAACAGTGAGATTTTCATCAGGAAACAGCACGCCACCAGAGCACGTATAATTTTCGACACACTCACTCAATTCCTCTCAACCGATTTCAATCCTATACGGTGAACGAATTTGAAAGGCAAGATACTTCAATATGTTTATGCTGATTTTCAACTCAGAAGTGTTAAACTAAAAAATTACATTTTTAGTACAAAATACTACTTCCCGATTTTCAAGCGAAGACTACAATTTTCTCTCACTCAACAAGTTTCTTTGAACTCATCTTACAGCAAACTTCTCACTCTACAACACCTTCTTATCGAAGAACATTCCTTTCACTGAGATTGACTATTATTTCATGAACTGAAATCTTTTCCTCGAGTTCAGATAAAAAAAAACACTTTTCTTTGAAAGCCTTAAGCAATTCAAACTAACAGTTAAAGATAAATAACTCCTGTTATATTTAAACATTGAACTTTTAACTATAGAAAATGTTACACATTGTTTAATTTTATTAATTACAGATTCTATATCACTTTCACTCAAAAATGAACATTCTTCGCAGAAACACATTTCACCTGTAAAAAGAACATTTCCAAGTAAAAATACATATTCAACTAAATCTCTAAGTTCATTGAATTACTGCCTGTACAATTGTTGTTATGTATATATTAATTTAATTTACTTATGTTGAATGTTTCTTTTTATTGTTTCATATTGTGTGGTATTTTGCGCAAATATAAATTAGTTAGGGAATCGGAATCTCAATTTTTTGGCCGATTTAAGAAAATTTTCTTAAAAGCTGCCATTGTCTTAATTTTAAAAATTTTGTTAACAAAACTAATTTATCGGTTTTAAAAATCTTCCAAAAATAAAATATATATTTGTGACACGTTATTTGGGTAAAATTAGCAAATTTAAAGTTAAATTAATCTGGTTTCAAAAAATATTGCTTACTTATAGAATAAAAAAATAATATACGAGCATTTGTTAACAACCGGTCCTGATTTTCTTGGATCTTTATTGGCGTATAGATATGCTCTGAGGTGAAGACAGCTAGTATGGATGACCAGAATTGACATAAATTTACAAAAGCTAAGTGAACGCATTTTTTTTCGTTTTTAACTAACTACTAATTTTTACAAATTAACATATTTTCAGCAATTATCTAATATTTTATTGAATTTTAGTTACGTTTGAAGATGCTTTATGAAAAATTTAAAGTACTATAAAAATTTTAAATTAATTTTAAAATTTAATAACAGATAAAATTAAAATAAAGATATGTAAGTAAGAAAATTAACACATTGATTTGGAAATTTTTATAATAATTAAAATATTGTTTAATCATTAATAGTTAATAAATTTTAATTAACATTACCTAAAAAACATATTTCTATTTTTTCAATCCAAGCACGTGACCTTTTCATAATAATGACATGTTTAGGCTATCACAGATGAGAAAATGGAACAATTAAAATGAAAAAATAAAAAATTATTATTGTGTGAACCTGACATACCTACAAATGGACTCTCCCACACTTATATAATGTGGCTACCAATTTCTAGTAAAGAGGAAGTCACCACGTGTGACACCTGTCGAACTCTCTGCTTTGGCAGAGAGGAACTCGGACGAGGATTTGCCGCAGGGCAAAATTTCGTCCGGGGAGGTAGACAGTCCCTGAACCCGTTTATACGGGGTCTAATGGGCATATTTTTGGCCGAGCCTACGGGCTCGGAGATCCCACATTAAACCGGCCGTGTGACATATACGACCCATGTGGGGGGTGTTAAATATCGGAAGTCACCAGGTGTGAGTCATAACAAAAGCACGCGTTTTTGGCTTCTCTTGCTTTTTTTTGCCAAAGTGTTGGAGTCTCTAGTTGACGAAATTGTTTTTTAAAGGGATTCTACCACTCCGACCCTTTAGCTCCTCAACCTTCGGCGTCTTCCTCTTTGGGTTGAGGCGCCCACTCGGTCTGAACCGAACTCAGGGGTAGCTGGCCGCACGCTCCCTGAGTACCCGTAGATTATTTCAACCGGTCAACTGGTCAAGTCCCGCTCGCTGCCCACGTTGTGTTAGTTTTTAGATCCAGTAAGTGGGGTGTTGTCCATACGTTCACGGTCGACTAGGGATGTGGGTGAGGGTGGGCGGCAGGAAAATTAGAATGTGGCGAAAAAAAAGGAAATAATATATGCAGAAGCCGAACAACAATGGGTAAAATATTGATGTATTTTATATAAGGAAACAACAACAGTAGAAAAGATTACAGAAAGGATAGAAAAGCAATTAATATAAGAAAAGAGGACTACTCCTCTACCAATTTGCCAACAGAGAGAGGTGTGTGTGTGATTAACTCGTTCCAAATCGACTTGGGAGGATATGGGGCTCGTAATTCCAGCCCTACATGGAAGTGTAGCTTTTCAGTTTGTTGTCGTAAATGACAAACGTTAGTTTCAGTGGCTTTTCAATGCGACTGCTACAACGACGATGATATTTCTTGAAGTCCTTATCTCTGACTCGTCACTGGACCGACTCACTGCGACGACAGTCTCTCTACTCTCTCGACGACAGTCTCTTTCGTCTCTTCGAGAATTCTCTCCCGACTCTCTCGACGACTGTCTCTTTCGTCTGGCTCTTCTGTCTGTTTCTCGTCGGCCTTTCTCATCAGCCTTCTCGTCGGCCTTACTCGTCTGCCTTTCTCAGTTGCCTTTCTCGTCTGCCTTTCTCGTCGGCCTTTCTCATCTGCCTGTAGCACCGCGACCCGTAATGGTCGCTGCGGGTGTCCACGTACGTGACGGCTCGCAGTGACAACGATGTGCCGACCGATCGCGGTCTCTCCCAACTATTCGAGAATTCTCTCCCGTCTCTTCGAGAATTCTCTCCCAACTGCCTTATTAGCAAAATCTCGAGTTAAATAGCAACCGAAGGTTATAAGCCAGGTTGTTCACGCGCTTAACATGAGTGTCGCCATAATCACGTGTATTTGCAAAGTTTCTGTTGCTTACTCAGATCTATTTCAAATCTCTTAGTGGATAAAATTAATTTGTTCATTCCAATTGTTTTTTCGATGACCAAATTCAGCGGATACAACTTATGTTTAGATTAGATTTCGCTAGCGGTAAACATACATCTTACCTCCCCGGTCCGATTTACTTCAATATGTTTTTATCAAAAATATTATTTTCGTCTATTTTTTTTTTAATGACCCAAATTAAACATCGCCTCCTGCCCTTTGCATTTGTTTATAAACAAATCTTCGCCAACCTGATTTGAAATTCATTCTTTATCCATCAGCCGTCTTAGGTTTCATATATCATTGTTCTAGATTCTTTCCTATTAATAGCGCTGACACAGTTTGTAACTTCACGAAAGATCGTGTTTTCAATTTTCAATCAATAAACGTTATATTTGCGTGTGTGCATTCATGTGGGTGTGTGCGTTAACCTCTCTCTGTTACAGAACTACTTGAATTGACGAACTGTCTTCACGAAGCTTTAAGTTAAGTTATTCTTTAAGTTTTATTTTTCTTTCTTTTTCTTGGCCAACATTTTTATTTTTAGTCCGGTTTGACAAAGTCTTACCGACTACTGCCTTTTATTCTGTTTATTTCTTTTCGTTTTTTCTCGTTCTAAGCACCTGTTACAAAAAAAAGAAAAGAAAAAAGAAAGTTTTGTTTTATTCCCTCCCCACCCTTTTAATTTTTTGTATTTGTTTTTGAAAATACTTATTATCTTTGGTTGTCCACGTTTTTCTTCCGTTTCTATTTTATTTTGTTTATGCTCTCGTGTAAAAAGTGAAAAGAAAAAGTTAAAAGAAAAAAGAACAGTTTTTAGTCGGCCAAAATGGCCGATGATACAAACATCAATATTTCTCCTCCTGCTTCACCGCCGGTGTCAACAGAAAAAATGTCTGGACTGAAAATAGGCCGGCAACTAAAGATGCTAGCTATTATGTTATTGTTAGCCAAAAGGAAAAATTCGAAGGCTCATTTAAAGGAAACGATTTTCTTACAATAAGCGAAGCCTTCGAAGCCGTAAAGACGCGAACGATATCCCTGCTGACTTCCGATATCAAGACTCGGAAATTAATTGGCGTCAGCATGGAAGACGCTCTAAAGACGCTAAAGATCAGCCCAAAGTTACTGCCGAGGAGGACGAATGCCTTGTAGGACATCCTCCTTCAAACGGAGCAACAAACCAAAGACCTCGCAGGAAGTATCCTGAATACTAAGGATCTTCGTCTTCAGACCGAATACATGGGCACCCGGAGAACCAAAGTGACCATCCATGGTGTGCCGGTGGATATATGCCCGGACAGAATGGGAGTATTTTCACCAGGTTTGGAGATGTCCACGAGGTAAAGGTCCTTAGGAGTAAGGCGGGGATTGCCACTGGTGATATGGAGGTATCTATCACAATGAACAGGGATAATTTTCGCGACATCCCCAATACTTTGACCTGTCGAGAAAGAAGAATGCTGGTGGTGGTCGAGGGTCGAAAACCATTTTGCTGGGTGCGCGGAGTCCCGGGGCATGTGGCGAAGGAGTGCCCCGACAAGAAGATTGTGCAGCCTGCTTCTACAACAGCTACAACAACAACAACAGTAGCAGCAACTCAGCCGGAAGAGAGGTCATCAAAAAGTGGAGATTGGAAGGAAGTCACTACAGGACGGAAATCTTCAAACGTTCCGTCTCCCCACCAGAAGGAGAAACCTCAAGAAAAGAGGTAGCCTGATATGCCAAAGGACGTGCAGCAACCCAAGGAAGGTCATCAGAAGCGGCAGCAGCAGCAACAACAACAATAAAAGCAGCAGCAGCCTAAAAAACAACTGCAAGAAAAACAACAGCAGCAGCTAAAACAACACCCAGAAAAGCAGCAGCAGCAGCAGAAACAACAACAACAACATCAGCAGCAGCAGCAGCAAAAACAACAGCAGACCCACTAACAACAGAAAAAGCAGCCACAGACGGAGATGAGCATGAAGGTGGACAGTATACCTCCACCACGTGCTTCGTCCCTAAAAAGGACTAGGGAGGAAGAAGATGAAGAAGAAGAAACAACCCAACAAAAACACTCTGGTCGTAGCAGGGCCGTGACCACCGATATAGAAGGTCTATTCGATAGTGACGTGACGTCACAAATGTAGTCCATGGAGGGAAACAGACAGTAATCATAATGTAACGAAAAAATTGGTTTTAGAAAGCTTTTTAAAAATACATTTATAAAAGAAAGAAACAGAATTGGATTTTATACAGAACTTTATTTCATATTAATTTTTAAAAAATAACCGATAAGATAAAAAAATTTTGTTGCTGAATGTTTTGTTAAAGTAGAGAAATTAAACATCATGTAACATTTCATTAAATTTTAAAGACTGAAATTCGTTCATTATTTTATTTGTTTCCAATTTGAAAACATTTTTAAAATCATAATCAGTATTGTTTTAATTTGCATGTTTTTATCTTAATTTTAGTAATTATTCTGTAAAGTTACAATATCGTAAGTATTAAATGATTATTATTCTTACACTACAGCAACAACTCAATAATGAATTAGGAAACAAAGAAAGAAAGAGACGAGCAAATTACAAGTAGATTATAAATAAGATACAAATAAACTAAATACAAGAAAGTAAATAAATTTGATACAAAAAAGAGATTTAAAATTCAAATAATACTTATAGAAAAGTAGGTTACAGACAGACAATTTTAAGACTGAAATTCGTTCATGATTTTAATTGTTTCACATTTGAAAATTTTTCATAAATCATAATCAGCGTTGTTTTAATTTCCATGTTTCTATTTCAATTTTAATAATTATTCTGTAAAGTTACAATTTTTGTAATCATTAAGAGATTATTACTCAAATACAGTAACAACTGAATTATGAATTAGGGAACAAACAATAATTAAATAAACAAATCATAATTAAATGATGAATGAATAAAATAATTATGATGAATAAATAAAACAAACATAAATAAGAAACAAATAAATACAAACAAGCAAATAAATTAGATACAAACAATAAATAGATTTAAAAATCAAATAATATTTTCAGAAAAATAGGTTACTGATACAAAATTTAGCTTAATGTTTGAAGTTTTCTTTTTTTGCTTAACTTGTTACTTGCAATATTATTATTTTCCATAGAACAAAAAATATTTAAAAGAGCATTTGTAGAGCTCCAGACAAACATTTTTTGTATTTTTTCTATATTGTGACCCTCATCACAAGTGTCAACATCAAAAAGAAGCTCATCATCTGCCAAAACATTCAATGTTATATGCATGGCTAATTTTTTTTGATTTACTGAATGAAGAAAAGAATGATTTTTTATCAGTTTATTAATGACTACATAATTATAGAGAACAAAATTTATAGTTTTATCATTAGGATATAAGAGAGAACCTCTATTAATCCACTGGATATAGCTGCTTATTTCAGGTATTTCTTCCATATTATCTTTTACACTTCCAGATATTAAATCTTGGCAACTATTGCATTTACTTTTCTTAAAAACTGCATAACAGCAATAACCTGCTAAGTATAGTATTACAGGTAGAACTTCTCTACAATTATTAACATCATCCTCTTTATGTGAGACTACCCACCTCTGCAACTCGTTGCACAAAGATATAGACCCCACGTCGTAGAATTTCTGTGCGGCGGATCGAGCGAGAGGCAGGCTCACAGGTAAAAGAAAAACACAACTACAAACTTGGGTAGGACGAAAAGAGGAGGGAAGGCGTGTGACCTTTTTGTGGACGACCAACTCCGGGCTGACTCTCGGCTGGCAAAAAATATATATATCTTAGCTAACAATGTCCGGCTGCTAATGGGTCGCTCTTCGTCGTTACTTGCTCCGGCCTAAATCAACCTTCCTCGAACCTAAACTAAGTCTAACTAACTCGTGGCCCAAAGCGCTCCCGTATATATGCAGAATCCTCTTTCATCATTTCCGGACAAGGGACACCCACGAATAAACCCATAACTTTTTCATGACCATTTCTCTCTTTGAAGAAAGTGGACATAAAAATATTTCTTAGCCTAGCTGACTCCGATTCAGGGACATTAAATTCAAACCCTTTTAAGTTTTGACCAGAGCCGGTCTTTTTCCTATCTTCGTATTTTGACAAGTACTTAACATTTATCTACCCTTTTCGCCATATGTCCAAAACATGTTTTTATCTAGATTCCTAATCTAATCATTTGGTCTTGAAGTTTGATACCCAGGTCAAATCTAACTAATCTTCTCGCACATATGTGTGCGCGCGCACGCACACACAGATGTGGGGGTGTATATATACACACACACAGATGTGCGGGCGCACACACACACGCGTGCGCATATATCCAACTCATAGTGTCACATTTAACATCAATTCTAACTTTTCCTCCTCTGTCACTACGCGGCATTGAAGAAGGTCGGCAGAGGCAAGTCGCCCGGTCTGGATCGTATGCCCTATGAATTGTACTTGAGGCTGTCGCACATCTTTGTCCCGATTTTGACTGTGGTGTTCAACAACTGGTTCCGGCAGGGGTCCCTCCCCGACCGGTTTTCCAGGGGTGTGATCACGCTGTTGAAAAAGAGCAAGGATGTTGGGGGGAAAAACTAGATGACTACAGGCCCATAACTTTACTAAACACAGAGTTAAAGATTTTGGCCAAGATCCTGCAGGAGCGTTTGCAGTCAGTTGCCGAGTCTGTTGAGTCCGGAGCAGACTTGTTCTGTGAAGGCCGAACAATTCAGAGCAACCTGCATCTGATCCGCACGATCATAGAGGGTGTAAAAGACGACGATGAGGCCGCGCTGATCAATTTGGATCAGTCCAAGGCAATTTATAGGGTTGACCATCGCTACCTTGCTACTGTCCTGCGGGCCGCCGGATTCGCACCCGATTTCTGCCGCTGGATTAGCCTCCTGTATCGCTACCCCAGTGCTGTGGTACAGGTGAAGGGGAAGCTGTCGGGCGCTTTTGCTCTGTCTAGAGTTGTCCACTGTCGCCTCTACTTTATGCTTTGGCGTTGGAGCCTCTCCTTCGCCGGCTGAGGGACAAGGCGTGCAGTCCGGCCCTACGCGGAATCGCCGTTCCTGGAGGGGCTCGAGCCAGGGTTTCTGCGTACGCCGATGACGTATCTGCTTTCGTGTCGTCCCGCAGCGACATCGAGGCGGTACAGAAGGCGCTTGACCGGTACGAGAAAGTGACAGGGGCCAAGATTAACCGAGACAAGTCGTTTGGCTTGCGGCTAGGTGCCTGGAAGGGGGTCGATCTTCCAGGGCCCTTCAGTTGGACGGACGGTCCTGTCCGCATTCTTGGAGTGTGGTTAGGACGCGACCTCCAGCTGGAGAAAAATTGGTCTGAAGTACGAGCATTGGTCGACGCCGCCAGTCAGACTTGGTGTCGACGGAGGTTGTCCGTGAAGGGCAGGACGGAGGTGTGTGTTACATACATTTTCCTTCTTGTTCTTTATCGATTGTCCGTACTTCCTCTCTGTAAAGACCTACTAACATATATTGTTTAATTTTAATTATGTTAATATTTTAGTTGATTATTGGGTTCAACTCCCTTCCCTCTCATTTTTTCATCACAGATTTTTAAGTATTTATTATCATCATCAAATTTTTATAGCATGGGGCGCGTTTTGTAGGTTCCCCCCACCCCTTGTGAGAATGCGGTATTTTGGTGGAAGGTGGATTGAATGGTGACGGACGAGTTCTTTTGGTGAATGTAGAAATTGTAATGTATGAAAGGGTCGTGAATCCGATTAGCTAGGGATAAGATAGAAAGTGATGACCAGCCTCCACCCTCCCCTTTTTCGGTCTTGTGCCACAATTTTGTATTTTTACAAAATAAATCCAAGTCACCAGGTGTGAGTCACCAAGAGTGTATCAACGAGTGAGTGTATGAATGAGTGAGTCAGGACACCAGTGAGAGAAGTACTCTCCAGTCCACATACTTTGTAATACGTTTCCGTGAATAATATGCCGTTTAACTTTATATCCGAGTCTGTGTTATTTTTCTATGGTTTCAACACCATAACAACTGGCGACGAGATTCGAAACGACCTCACGAAAGGGAAGACCAAAATTCTCTCTTGTCGACCATAACAACTGGTGACGAGATTCGAAACCACCTCACGAAAGGAAAGACCAAAATTTTCTCTTGTCGACCATAACAACTGGCGTCGAGATTCGAAACGACCTCACGAAAAGAAAGACCAAAATTCACTCTTGCCGACCATAACAACTTGCGACGAGATATTCTGAATCACACAAAGGAAAGAACAAAAATATCCCTTGCCGACCATAAGAACTGAAGAACCAAAGAGAAACTTCTACCTGAAGAGAAAAAAAAAGGGTCACGCCATAACTCTAAGACGTCTAAAAAGATCCCACTGTGTTAATCTCAAGTCTGGCGAACAAAGAGAAATCTTTCACGAAAGAAAGTTACATATACAACAGTTATATGCTAATACAGCAACTGAGAAAAAAAAAACGGACACTCCAACCGAATGACAGCCAACGTAAATACGAAAAAAAGCTTTGATACGGACGTCGGATATAGTTAGAAAAGTATAAAAGAAATATTTACTCAATCTAAGTAAAACCAACAATTTGAAAATACTTGCTAGTGAAAAAGTGTAAGTAAAATTTTTTTCCCCCTCATTGCTATAATTGTTCTTCGCTTCTCTTCTGTTTGGCAGCGTGGTTGTTTATGCAATTTTTTTTCTCCTTTTAGAGAAAAATTGAAACACTCAGATTGTATTAGAAAAAAAGAGTTTTTTTTAGTATTACCAACCAGAGCTGAAAAATATTAAGGAAAGGAATTACTTTCTTTTTCCCCCTCTTTGGGAAGAAAAATTGTATACATTTTGTTTGTTTTCTCTCGGAAAACACGTATTTGAAGTCATTATGGAAGACTTTAAAACAATTATTGTTCAGATGATGAAGGCACAATTTTAACTGCAACGGAAGACTGAGGAACGGCAACAGAAGACTGAGGAACGGCAACAGAAGACTGAGGAACGGCAACAGAAGACTGAGGAACGGCAACAAATGTTGGTAGAAAAATTGCTTCTACAACAAAAAGAACAGGAAGAAAAGCAAAATGAACAAAAAGAAAAGCAAAAAGAACAGGAAGAAAAATTTCAAGAATTATTTCTAAAGACATTGGGTAAAAAGGATGTTAGTGAAAACAACACTGCATTTTCTCACAACACAATTTGGAATTCTATGGAGACATTTAATTATCTTCCTGAAGAAGATAAAACATTTGAAACTTTTTGTAGAAGATATGAAGATCTTTTTACGGTTGATTGTGAGGATTGGACGAACACTAAAAAAGTTCGCTTACTTTTGAGAAAGTTGGCAACAGCCGAACATAGTAAGTTCATCGATTACATTCTTCCGAAGAAAACGAGTGAGTTGGGGTTCGACGAAGCAGTAACAGTTTTTTTTTTTTTAAGTTTTCGTCCATAAAAATTCTGAGAATGTGTTTGGAACGGATTGGATGGAACGGTTTAAGTTGTGGGATCAACCAATCAACAATTTTTGCCAAAAAGTGGAAAATATGACAACAGATGCCCAAGACCTGAAAGAAGAATTAAAAGAAAAATTTCCCGAAGTTTTCTCGGCGGGACTAGGAAAATGTAATAAAACAAAAGCCAAATTTGAGCTAAAATAAAACGTTCAACCCGTTTTCAAAAGTAAAAGAAATGTCCCATTTGCATCAGTTGAAAAAATCAACGAAGAATTAGACCGACTAGAAAATGCCGGTATACTATCCAAAGTGAGTTTTAGTGAATGGGCTGCCCCCGCTGTATACGTAAGAAAAAAGTCCAACTAAATTCGTGTTTGTGCGGATTTTTCAACGGGCCTCAATGCGGCTCTAAAAGATTACCATTACCCTCTCCCCACAGCGGAGGAGGTATTTAATAAACTAAATGGTGGGGAAATATTCTCCAAATTGGACTTAAGCGATGCATACCTACAAATCCCTGTTGAGGAGGAGTGCACAAAACTTCTATGTATCAACACCCACAGGGGTTTATACAAGTTTGATAGATTGGCTTTCGGAGTCAAAGTTGCACCCGCTATATTTCAGCAGGTCATGGATACCATGCTGGGCGGATTGGACTTTGCGTGTGCCTATCTAGATGATATTGTTATAGCAAGCAAATCTACCGAGGAACATCGCAAACATATCCACAAGGTTTTTGAAAGAATTCAGGATTTCGGTCTCAAAGTAAAAGAATCGAAATGCGATTTTTATATGAAGGAAATAACGTATCTCGGGCATGTTATTGATAAGAATGGAAGACGACCTGACCCAAGGCGAGCAGAAGCTATCAAAAATATGCCTGCCCCAAAAAACGTCAACGAGCTCCAAAGTTTTCTGGGACTTGCCAACTATTATCAAGTATTCATAAATAATATGCACGAGTTACGAGCTCCTCTGAATGAATTGTTAAAAAAGGGAAAAAGTTGGAACTGGACAACGGAGTGCCAGTCAGCTTTCGAAAAAATAAAAAATATTTTAACAGTCAGTTTTTGAAAAAATGAAAAGAGCATTTAAAAAAGCTCAAGGAACTCCTACTGACATAGCATTACAGCAGTTCCTGCAAGTTTGATATACCATCAAATGGCTCACCGGCAGAAATCATGTTTGCCAGAAAGGTGAGATCTGTTTTTGACAAACTAATCCCAAAACAGTCAAAAATATGTAACACCGAAAAAGGAACAAAAAACGATTTCTTCCAGGACAGAAATTTTTTTTAAAAAGTTTTCAGAAAAATATGCCGTACTGGGAGGAGGGCACGATCACTAGAAGGATCGGCGAGATGGTGTATATAATACAAGGACCAAGACATACACATAAAAGACATTTAAATCAAATTAAAAAACGGCATGAAATAGATTCTAACAGCACACAGGATGAAGTGGAAGAACCCATCGAGATCATTTACGACACATCTGACCTCGAATCCCCGCAACATACGCCTGAACAACAAAGGTCGGGGAGAAAAAGGAAATTCACCGAACCTTTGACAATTAACCCAAAGAAGAAAAGGTATTAACCCTTTTTACCAAGTAAAAGGCTTGGAATGGGGGTATTGTGGGAACCTGACATACCTACAAATGGACTCTTCCACGCTTATATAATGTGGCTACCAATTTCTAGTAAAGAGGCGGTCACCACGTGTGACTACTGTCGAACTCTCTGCTTTGGCAGAGAGGAACTCGGACGAGGCTTTGCCGCAGGGCAATGTTTCGTCCGGGGAGGTAGACAGTCCCTGAACCTGTTTATACGGGTTCTAATGGGCATATTTTTGGCCGAGCCAACGGGTTCGGAAAGCCCACATTAAACCGGCCTTGTGCCACATGCGACCCGTGGGTGGGGGGGTGTTAAATATCGGCAGTCACCAGGTGTGACTACTGTCGAAGTCTCCGCTTTGGCAGAGAGGAACTCGGACGAAGCTTTGCCGCAGGGCAAGGTTTCGTCCGGGGAGGTAGACAGTCCCTGAACCCGTTTATACGGGTTCTAATGGGCATATTTTTGGCCGAGACTACGGGCTGGGAGAGCCCACATTAAACCGGCCTTGTGCCATATACGACTCGTGTGGGGGGTTGTTAAATATCGGAAGTCACCAGGTGTGAGTCACCAAGAGTGTATCAACGAGTGAGTGAGTGAGTGAGTGTATGAATGATTGAGTCAGGACACCAGTGAGAGAAGTACTCTCCAGTCCACATACTTTGTACTACGTTTCCGTGAATAATATACCGTTTAACTTTATATCCGAGTCTGTGTTATTTTTCTATGGTTTCAACACCATAACAATTATTTAAAAATAAATAATAATAAAACGATGGTTATTAATTTGTTCAATTTTGGATTCGTAAATTTTCATTCCACTAAATTACAATATCACATTCAAGAAATATCCCAATACAGAATTTTAAACGATTTTAATTTATAATAGTTTATATTATAAATTATTATATTTAAAATTTTTAAAAATGAAAAAAAATATTGTAAAAATTCATTTTTCATCAAAAAAAATTATTTCTTCAGACAATAGTGTCCTTATAACTTATTTACAAAAGCAATTAAAAGCTTTTCTAATTAAATAATATCATAGTTTGGTTAAATTTCTTTTAGTTTACTATTCGGAGCAGATTTTCAGTTAGAATAGTGAAAGTTTGAAAAAAAATGATGACTTACATTTTTCAAGGAGTCCTACATTTAACTAATAAAAAAATATCAGGAAATAGAAACGTGGGGGTAGCATATGTAAAAATATTTTTTACTAAAATTTTCTAAAACAAGAAATTTAAAAAATAATTTCATTCATTTGTGAATAAGTTCTGAAAGTTTCATTAAAATCCGACAATTATTTGATTTTTGCAAAAATTTCCAAATTAATGTTTTCACCGGAAAAAAGCGGCAAAAAAGTATTTTGTAATCATTATCCGGGTCTGATGACGTAAACAAAACAAGATTTTGAATCAAAATTTCGAGCGTGCTAGAAAGGATTAAAAAATTTCAAAAAATAATCAAAAAAATCTTTGGTCTTTCATCTTAATAATAACATAAATATTTTGACGATAAAACTTTGTTTTTATTAAGTTTGTGTCCTTTTTCCCTGTGCTATGCTGTTTTCCCGCGAAAAAGTGGCGGTACCTACAAGCTTTACATTTTTCGATTCTACAATTGTCTTTATTTAATGAAAAAAAACTCTTCTAATAAACAGTAACGGGATGAATTTCAAAATTGCCCTGAAAAATTACGAATCATTTTTTTTTATAAATAAGTGTAGTTTTTTTTTATATAACTGCAAAAAATTAAAACGAACACACGAGATATCAAAAATGAGTGAAACAAACCCCACAAAAAATAAAGTCTTCTATAAAATAACTTATTCATTGGTTATATAATTCGTTAATTAATGAATAAGTACGGAAAATTCCGTTTGTATTTGATAATTTTTTAGCACCTCGCTAACTTGGCCCCAGGGTAGGGCGACGCGCTCCCACCTCTCACCTTCACTTGGCCGACCATCGTCGCTGACCCAAGAAGCAGCCAAGCCTAGCAGCAGCAACCACCAACTTCGCCACAACGCTGCTACCATTAAACATTGTACGCCAATTTTATCCACGCATCCCAAACAAACAACCTCATCTTTCAAGCAAAACTACGACCAGGCCAGCAAACAGATTGACGGGACGACAAACCCAACTCTACGTGGAGCATTGGAAAAAAGAGCAAACGCTGAACACTACCGACGTTTCTTCCAGGACGTGCACCGACTCTGACTAACTAGAGAAATGCACAGCACCCTGATGACAACAAGCATATTTCGTCGAATCACGCATCGCAACCACAGACACATTTTCTTTTCAGTGCACAAGAACAATTTTCAAAACTTTTTACATAATAAAAGTTTGCTTTCTACAACTTTTATTCTGAGAGGAGGTATGTCGCAGTTAGCTCCTCCTCAGTCCCTTAATCCTTCAACAGAGGTCTCTCTCCCCTGATTATAAATACTGGCTGACCCTTCTCTCTCGCTCTCTTTTTCGACTCAGGCCTTGGGCCGCTACCTCGCGCGGAGGCGAGGTAAAATCTCTTTTTTTTTCACTTAGGCCAATATGTGACCACTCACAGATACAGCGTTTCCCAAATTCTGGGAACGCGCTAAGAACAATACACGTACGTACGAACACTCACAACACACACACATAATTTCTCCATACAAACTCTATGTAACAGTCCATGTCTTTGTTTAACTTGTTTTGTTATTAATATATATTTGTTTACTCATGTATATCGGTCTTGTTTGTTTTCTTTGTCTTCTTTGGACTTAATTAAAGTCTGACATTCCCATGTAGCTGGACCGGCTAGCAGGAAATTTTAACCTTCTGATATCTCTTCACATCTTTACCCCCACGGTCCGCTACATATTCCAGTCTCAGGGAAGTAACCCCTATCATTAAATACTTTAATATAAATATGAGTATTGTTTTGTTATAAAATCGTTTTGTGATCTTTGTTATTGTTTCATATTTTGTGATATTTTGCGTTAAATATAAATACGAGAGGCAATTTCCTTATTTTTGGCCAATATTTTTAAAAAATGAGTAGCGATTTTTTTTTTTTGCCTTCATTTCGGAAAAAAACGCATGCATTTTTTGGTGGTATCTCGAAAATTTCAAGCTTCTGGAGACATGGTTAAAAAATTATTTGTAAAAATGGTAGAAAATTTTACAGAATATTCGCTAATGTTTTTAAAAAAATTTCAACTGTTTAAATTTGTTTATTATATTTTGCTTCAGGTCTAAAGTTAAAAAATATAAAGAGAAATTAAAAATGAAACATAACCGTATTAATCATGTATTTCGGGCAATTGTGTTCTCAATCTTTATTCTTTAAGGAAAGCAAAATTGTATTTACACATTTAAAGGCGATCAAAAACTTAAAATCAGAAGAAAATTCCATATTTCCATTCATTACAGTCGACCTATTATCCTCATCTTTGTTGTTGTTATCACAATGTTTTGGTTCTTGTACATTCCAGCTTTCTTCGTGTTTCTGTCCATTCCGGTAACCTTCAAAGGATTTTGGAGGGAGTCAAGTTTAATTTCAAGGTTGCTGCATGAATATTAGGTTTAAAACTGAATGTTTTGAATTTAGTATTGTCCTAATATCCTAGAAGATTGCGTCTTGGGTAAGACGATAAACTACGTCCAACAGCAAGGCCTCTGATCAGGAGGTTTTGAGGAGCGTGGAACCACCTCTTAATTGCTGGTGTTCCCAGGCCCACTCTGGCCCGGTGTGGTAGCACCTGTTATGGTCCCAAATATGGGCAAATAGTTAACCACCAAACTGGATTTAAAACCCTTCAATACATTTTTTGACGAAAAATTATTACCAGCAATACATTTTTGTAAATAATTATTACCAGCAATACATTATTACCAACAGTACATTTTTTAAGAAAAAAATATTACCGGCAATATATTTTTTTTTTAAATATTACCAACAATAAAAATCTTGTCGGCATTAAATAACCCATTGAGGGTGATATGCCGTAAAACAAAACAAAACAAAACAAACCTAGAAAATTAAAAAGTTGGTACATAAAGTTCGTGGCATCCTCAATTCAATTCCTGAGCTCGGTATGTGGGCTCAGGGCTAGCAATGACTGAGCAGTAGTAATAAAAAATCTTTCTTGTCAAATCAAATCATGAAATATTAATTGCCTTTAACGGCTTGTCTTCCAGAAAGTTTTACATTAATATGGCGCCCCGGGGGTTTAATCTTTGGATGTACGCTGTTCCTATTCGGCGATCTACTCGATGTCATCACTTCTCAATTTGGTATCTATGCTGATGGCACAACTAGTTACTCATGTAACAATAAGTCTGATCGGTTCCATATCAAATTGACACCGATCAAAAAAAAATGACCTAGTTAGTAACTGGGGCAAGAAATGGCTTGTTAACATTAACGTCTCCAAAACGTTCTGGTCTATTTTAATCAAGAGAACGTGTTTTGCCTGGCTGAAGCTAACCTTACAGGAATGTGACTTATCACGCCTTCTCAAGCTAACATTTTCCGCTGACATGAACTAGACAGATTATATTGAATCAATTGCTAAGAAAGTTGAATCATTGTGTCGTGCTAGACAATCTTTCTCGTCAGAATCTATCTTACATATTTATAAGTCTATCATTTATCCAGGCATTGAATATTGTTGTCATATCTAGTCTGGTGCTTCTGCTATATATTTAGAAATTCTTAATGAAATCCAAAGAAGAATCTACGATGTTACTGATCTTGAACTAGCATCTCACCTTCTATCAATTTCCCACCACCGTAACGTAGCTTTCCTGTGTTTTTTTCTATAAATATTTCTTCTTTGGTACCTAAAACTTCTATGTTCAGTTTCTTCTCTCGCACTTCTCGCTTGTGGAACTCTCTTCCGGCTTCTTGCTTCCCAGTCAACTTTGATCTTGAAAAATGTAATGTCAATCGTTATCTTCTATCTTAATTCCTATTTTTTTTATTGTTCTCTCTCCTTAATAATGTTTTCTTTTTTACATATTCTTTCACACTCAGTTTTAGGTCTCAGTAGATTTATTACTTTGCTTGGGGTGAAATGATTAAAAAAATGTCATATCGTTATTCGATGTTTAAAATCTTTTGCCAGCTTAAATACTAATACAACACTGAAAGAGAATAAAAGCAACATCACATAAGATTCAAATGATTCATTGGCTTAAATTTATTATAATTGTAAGCAAATAAGAAGAGATCATTGTGTAAAATCAATTATTTGTTTACTGAAGAAGTATTAAAAAGAAAGTATATACTGTGGTGTAACAAAAACAAATTTTGTTATCGAGGAATTAAATATATAATGATACTGTCATTGTAATAAAAATGAAGTTCACCTACACCCTAACGTTATCGTTATCAGTGTCTGGTTTGTATATGAGGTGTGTTGCAGCCCAGGACCTCATAGTCCTAGAGACCTACTGAGCATAAAACCTTTCCATTGTCGTACCCTGTTGTGTTGTGTAGTGTTTGCATGGTTTTCTGCAATTCTTTGCATAGTCTTGGAATGCCTAGTGATACTACTAGATATCTGAGTTTAGTGGGCTGTCTCTGCGTCTGCGTAGTACGTCCTGTGTTAAAATTAGTTGCATCTGCTGTACCTGTTTCTATAGGATACCTTTTCTAGGTGCTGTGTGTTGGTGTTGTATTCGCTGATTGTATAGAGTGCGCTGACTCTGGCACAGATCTGACCAATCTGACATTAACAACCTAGCCTCACGGCAGGCAAGCTTAACCAGACTATCATCAGCAACCAAGGCGCTTCCATCAACAGCGATGCCTTCCGCCAGCGACGAAATCAACAGCAGCAAATACTGCGATAATTCGTGGAATACATCTCATTCAACTACATATGCGTGTTGATTTTTTCCAGGTGCCTATCTCGAATACTACCTTGTGTTATAACTCGAATAAACTCTCAGTCTCCCACATTTAATGTACGATACTACGGAACAAGCAAACGATAGAACCTTGTAAATCACTGGGAAATAAAAACTTTTTTAATTATCTCAACCACATCTTATCTCCATTTGTTTCGTTGCTTTTTATTGTTAAAGGTAATGCTGCCGTTGCACTATTGTGCCATTTATTTCAGGATGTTAGGCAGTGGTGCGGTTGTAAGACAACCCAAAACAACTTTTATTAACTGACAGAATAAATCAGATTTGAATTATCAACTTCTGTGGTAACAATAAAGATTTTGCTGTAGTATATGCGGAGATGTCTACCATGGGGAATGATTCTCACCAACGAGAAAAACGATCAATACATCTTAGAAAATAGATGTATCCTTCATAGGGTGGGAGGTTTTGCCAAGTTACATATTAATGAACCGCGCACCTGAAGACGAAAAAGAAACAGGCATGCGGGTGTGTCTTCCAATTTTAACTTCCACTGCATTTGAGAAAGAGATGGAACAGAGAAACTCAATTATTATGCAAAGACTATAGGATACTGTTAGGATCCAAGGTTAAGGCCAAGGAAGAACAACACGAGCACAAGAGTAGAAATAACAAAGATATATTACACAGAATAATAATGCAAGATGTGAAAGGTGTTAGTATGACTGTCAGTTTGGTTTGGAGTGAACTACTATTGGCTCGACTCGATTCCGTCTCGTCCCTCTCTCTTGAGAGGCGCAGTATTTATAGTGTCAGGAAGAGTTCACTCTGTCGTTATAGGTAAGGTCCCAAAACACACCCCTCCCAAGCTCTTACCTCGCAGGGGTCTTTAATATTTTTTCCTCTTCGGATTAATCATCAAAGGCTCTGTAAATTTTCTTTTTCTGCTTGATTTCCACGGTTCTGAAATTGCTTGAGGCCTTTGCATATTGAATGTCTCAAATATTGTGTCCATTACTTCCTCCTCTTCCTGAGGTAGACCGTTAGAATCCGCTAACAGCCTCTTTCTGATCTGATTTAAGTGCCTTTTATGCAAGAACTTCGGATCCTGAATTATGTAAATCACGTTCCCGATTCGTTTCTCTATTGTACCTGGCTCCCAATAGGATGTGTTGTTTTTGAACATTTTTAAAAAAACTTTCTCCCCTGGGTTAAATTTTCTTTTTGGTACAAACGACGTTAGTGATTGCTTTGTCTGTTTTGGCAGTAATTTGTCGAATACCGATCTAATTTTTCGGACGAACATTACCTCCGCCGGTGATAATGCCGATGGCGTAGTACTGTTCGGTGTAATTCTATACACTTGCAAGAATTGTTGTAAAGCCTTTTCTGTTGGTACGTCATAAGCTTTCCTTAGTGCTCTTTTTAATGTATCTACAAACCTCTCCGCTTGCCCGTTTGATCTTGGGTGATATGGCGTGGATTTGATGTGTTTCACCTGAAAAGTTTCACAAAATTCTTAAAAATCCGCAGATGTAAATTGTGTCCCATTATCGGTGACTAGACAATCAACAACTCCGAAACGAGCAAACAGCTCGTGAAGGCAATTTATTGTAGTCTCAAAAGTAGGTTTTCTACAACGAAATACTTCTGGCCATTTGAAGAACAACACGAACACAAGAGTAGAAATAACAAAGATATATTACACAGAATAATAATACAAGATGTGAAAGGTGTTAGTATGACTGTCAGTCTGGTTTGGAGGGAACTACTATTGGCCCGACTCGATTCTGTCTCGTCCATCTCTCTTGAGAGGCGCGGTATTCATAGTGTCAGGAAGAGTTCACTCTGTCGTTATAGGTAAGGTCCCATAAAAGATGCTAAACTTGACTATTTGGATATATTCAGCTTTAGTCACTTGCAGGCTTATCTGGAATTAACAACTGAGGATAAATATTGATTAGAGCACCACTGGCAATATTATGGTGTGTAATACCATAGAGAAATGTTTCTTTGTGAAATGACAACTTGGTAATGCTATAAAATTTATTTAAAAGCTTTACAAAAAAGGATTATTCTCGGTATTAACCACTATTGGGAATGATCGTATAGTATTAAAAAATAAGACCCGACGGCTTAATGAGTTTCAGGGTCCTCTGAGCAACGTTTGTGTAGATCGTTTTAGAAGACCCTATTTGTGTAAAATGTCAGCACCCAATATGGCCTTTTCCACGTCCTCAGTGACAAAGAAGTTGATAAAAACCTGGCGTAAGCCAAGAGTTAGGAAGAAACATTCTGTCCATAAGTCTGTATACGAGATTTGTACGATCTGTCCATTAATTCACTAGTACAGGATGCGATGGATAAATTGCCGTCTAAATTACGCAAAAAATTAAATAACACGTACATCTCATTTTAACAGATCTACTTACCAAAATTATACAAAAATATCTTGAAAATACTAGAGAGTAAATTTATTCAATAAAATCTCCATTGGCTTCAACCACAGCCTCCAAACGACTTCGGAATCTCCTGCAACTGGACGGTCTCCTTGTTTAAGTTGGTGAATTCTGCCATAATTCTTGCCTTCAGTTCATCTTTGGAGTTTTGATGGTCTCTCGCTTAACTCCGCCACCCCACATATAATAATCAAGGGGTGTGTAATCTGGGGAGTTAGGTGGCCAGATGTAAGTGGTGATGTGGTCGCAGAAATTGTCTGACAGCCATGACTGGGTTCTCCTGCTTGTGTGGCATGGTGCTGAGTCCTGCTGCCAGACATAAGGTCTTCCATCAGCCACCTTCTTGACCCAGTGAAGCACTACCTCCTCAATACACTTGATGTAGGCCTCTGTGTTTAGTCTGAGGCCTTGCGAGAAGATGAATGGGGGCATAACGTCGCCATCACTAGTGATAACTCCAAACACCTTCGTAATCACTATTAAACTCCTCCAACTCTTTCTGAATCATCTGCACTATCTTCATATTGACACCCAAACACTCTAAAATGTTTGTATTGGAGTTTTCGGCGTGAATGCCAAGCAGTACATCGTGCCGTTTCCAAATTTCTGGCTGAGTGAATTGCGTCAGGTTTCTCTTTTTCTCACAGACGGTGCCCAACTGAACCTACTATACTGTGCAGTCAACAAAATCAAAAACAAGCAACGCGCATGCGCGAAATTAAAATATTAAATAGCGACACTTTACCCATTGCGCCCTGTACTGTATGCCCACTTCATTAACATTTTGATAACCGACTTTCCTAAAAACTATTCTTTTTATAAGATCACCGGCGAGAATATATTTTTCGTTCTGCTTTTTTTTCCTTTTTTTTTATGAAAAGCTCTTTTATGCAAAATTATTCTACCTAATTTATACGACTTTAATCAAGATCTCTTTTTGATTCAAAAATACATTTCACCAGACATTTAGGCCAGAATTGAGCGCTAAGAAAGCAAAACCCAAAATAAAAACGTCGTCTTCTGCGCGGGGGCTCACATTCGATCCACAAAGCAAATCGCTAATCACGAACGCTGTTGCTGCAAAAAATGAGCCTAGGATCATGCGTCTGCTAAACCACAGATATAAAATCGCACGCCTCACCAACAACAGGCAGTTCGGTTCAACGCATTAACCTCGTCACACGACCACCGGCACATACACACACCTCTCTGTTGTCGATTTCAGCTCTGAAGATAGATGTACCCCAACGGCACGCCACTCGTACTATCACGCAGCTTCACTAATCCACTCCAGACCTCTCTCCTGACACTAACCGTGACCTATGTCAACCCGCTACCAGCACCCGGCCATATAAATAACACCCTTACACTTAATCGCTTCCCTTATCAACGGCAACTAAAGAACCACATATCAACAATCACATATCAACCATACGCTAGTTATAACGCTAAGAAATCATACTAATCAGCTGGATAGGTCTTCGTGTTGTTACGAATTCGCAACGTATAAAAGTGCTATATACCGTGCCTATGAACACTAATGGGTATGTCCCAATCCTCATAAATACTTTGGACACTATTGTACGTGGAGGTAATATGCTAAGTAATCCACCATTAGCAGTGGTTTACCTATTTCACGCCGCTGACGAGTATTGTATTTTGTTGATGTTATAAAGATTACCATTTCATTTACAACCTCCGTTTTGGTTATTCCTCATTCAGTAAACCTTTCAAGGTTACAACAAAAGGTTTGAACCCCAGATTAAAAAAAGAAAAAAAGTGTGTTCGCTTACGTAGGAACACATGAACAGGTACCGACAAACAACAAATACAAGATTAACATTTGTAAATAAATTTCATATAATACAATACAAAATATGGCAAAAGTATGGAGTGACAGACGTACAATTACTAAAAGATATTGGATGTCAGTTCAAACGTTTTTGTTTCAGGAATTTGGAGATCGAATGTTCATAATGACAGACAGAGAAAGCCTCGGCAGAATGTTCACAAAAGTTGGTTGTTCTTTCTTCTGCAATGTGAAATATAGAATTCCGGAAAAATGTTTGTTTTCCGTTTCCTCTTGGTTAACCGAATTGCATCTGAGAAGAAATTAGATGTTTTCTTTGTATTTTTTTAGTACAATATTCCTTTATTCTTTACCCATTAAATAGTCAAATAGACCCAAGATCTCTGGGACGAAATTTCCTTATTCCCTAAACAACAAGTAATGGGATAGGCTTATGGGTGTATTTCTCAAATCTCACGATCGCATGATAAGAGTTTATTTTTCTTTCGAACTGTTGTCGTCAGAGGTCACTGGGAAACTAAAGTTACAATACCAAAATCCCACTTGGTGATGTATGTCAAGTGAGCTTAGTTGACCGATTCTTACTCACTTTCTTAGAAGGTCATTATGTTTGTTGTCAAGCGACCCCAAATTTCTTTCCTGCCCTCTCTTAGCCGAAACACGACTCAGTCTAGATAGGTAGTAAAACAAAAAAGGGGAAGAAGAAGAAACACAAAGACAGCGCGTCTCTTATTAAATTTATTGTACGTCTGATTTAACAGTTAAAATTAAGGGTCACAATGTAAACAAATATGATTCATTAAATAGTAAATTTAAAAATAATTTCTGTAAGACTATGGTACAATTTGATTTCAATACATTTTCTAAAGGAAAGTCTAATAATTTCAATAAATATTACGTTCTAAGTGTTTTGTGATAAAGTATGGTTTAGAGAGAATCATATTTGGAAGCATTCACCAAAATGAATGATAATATGCATAATCGAATACCTGTAGACAGACTTATTCTCAAACACAAAGAGAAGCAATTCTAGCTTAAATGATAAGTTAAGCATTATTGACCCCAGTAATTCTGATATAAATGATCACTAAATCTCAAATAGTCCCAAGAAATTATCTTTAGGAAGACAAATATCTTGGATTTTTTCAGTATATCAAATTATAGGGATAGCTGCCATTTGGGTAGGAATTATTGTAGTTATATTCAAATTTATTAATTAAAATAGCTAGCATGTAAAAATTTGAAAGGTATATCAAAAAGCTACACGAAAAGAGAATCAACATAAACAACAGGCTCCACCAGAAAAACACCAAAGTTAAAATCTAAAGTAAAATTTAAAAATAAGTCAAAAACACATCATATGATATACAAAATTCAGTCAAAAGTTATTGGTTTGAGTAAATTCAAAAATCTTCAAGTTTGTATCGCCTGAAATGATACGAAACTTTGCAACAGGGCAAAGTTAGTCAAATTCTTGTTTGTCTCCATAAATCTACCCAGGAGAGTGGCATGCCATTAAGAGAAGTGAAGCGTCTTGACCTCGAAAGATTTACCGACAACTGAAACTAGTCCAGCTTTACCTAAATCAATATACCTGTACTGCCGTTTCTGTAAAAAAAATAAAAAAATAAATCAATTTGCACACACCTTTACATACAAAAAAACGTTAGATGCCACCAAAATGGATACGTTGTTTTTCCGAAATGAAAGCAAAAAATTGCTATTCACCGTTTTAAAAAATTTTATTTTTTCGGTTCAAATAAAATTTTCAGTAATTATTCATTATTGAATAAATTGTATACTGAATAGGTTATTTCATTAGAAAGCTTTATGGAAATATGTGAGGGGCCTATTTACCCCCCCCCCCCCCCCAATCTCCATGCGACGTATCGTACTTTTGGCAGAGTTGCGAACTTTTTTTACGGTTTAGAACTTTAGATAAAGAAAAATTCCTTTTCAGTGAAAGATTTATGCAATATCAACCGGGAACATACTGAAAATTCATCCCGAACTTTACCAAAAATAATTCAATAAAACTGAAAAGAAATAATTTTTTGTGTTGTATAATTTAATAAGACATGTTATTTTCTTTCAGAAAAAATCTAAACTTATTCTTAAAATTTACTTTTGCGATTTTGAAACCCCGTTGCTGTACGTAACAAGAGATTTTTTTATCAAATGAAGACCTGTTTGAAGAATAATAAAATGTAAATTTTAATGCTAATTTGGAGTGTGAAGGTTTTTTAAAAAAATGTTAATTTATGTTTTTCCTTTTAGCAAGGTAGATATTTTTGTAGGGTGTTCAAAAAGGAAATAATTGTGAATTACCACATAATTAATAACTTTTAAATTCAAAATATTTTTTTTTACAAAACACATTGGGTTACAATTAAATATTTTATGACAACAGACACGTAAGAAAATTATGAAAGGAAAAAAAATGGAAGTAAGGTACTAAACTTGTGGATCGAAGACGGAAATAAACAGCAAGGCAGTCAAATGTCAAATGTCAAAGGACGCAAAATAGTTTCTGAGTCGGAGGATTCATGCACCTTTTGGTTAATGCTTTGAAAAATAAATATTTAACATTTTTCAACCAACGGGTCGCGTCCCTGCCGACAATAATTTTTTTCTTTTTTTAAATTTAAAAAAAACAACATGTTTCGTGATCCCTCTGAAGGGTATATAAGCAAAGCTTTCTAAACCAGACAAGCCAGTAAGGAGATACATACGACAACAGCTCACGTCGGCGACTTAAAAGAGATTCCCTTTCTTATTGTTGAAATTTAATTTGAGAACAATATTTTACAAGTTCACATTCTAGTTATTTTTTTCTATCCTCAATCCAACCTCTCTTTTTAGTTTCAAAACCGTCTCCCAAAGTCTCGATTCTTATCAGAGATAAGAATATATTTTCTGACTAACGAGGGAACCGGAAAATATAAAAAGGATTTTCACCACCATTATTCTTTCCATGGTGCCATAAAGTCTGGGGAAAACCTCACAGCTTGTTCACTCCAATCTGTTTTCATTACTTGCAAAACCGGCTCCCAAAGCCTTGATTCTTATCAGAGATAAGAATGTGTTTTCTGACCAATGAAGGAGCCAGGAAATTTGTATAATGATTTTGGAGGGAAAAGTCCCCGATCCTTCTGAGCCTCCCAAATCTCCATAAATTTGGAGAATCTACGCCTATTTGGCAGTGAGAATTCAGCCCACCGTCTGTAAGGTCGACGATAGAAAGCACCAATCAACTTCAGAACCACTTTCAACCAAAGAACTCCCTGCTGGGCTGGAAGGACAGACCGTCAGCCCACTACTAAAAACGAATTGAAATCGGCATCCCTTCACCTCTCCTTCTGTCGTGCCCACTGGACTTCTACGAACTCACTCAACTGCAGAATTTCTATATCTACTAACATGTTCCTACTCCACGAGAACTGTGAAGAAAACTGTGAGTGTTTCTAACCATTAACAAAATTCTACTCGCTTAAAGAACTTTTAGGCGCTCAGAGAAAAATTTTGAGCAAGCCTATTTTCTGTTATGAACATTTTCTCTTCCCTTAAAGGACATTTTCTCTTTTCTCTTTCTTTCACTCTTAATTGTCTTTATCCCTTTACCCTTTTTTTCTGTATATGTAAATAAACACTTTCTTCTTTTTTATTGTTACACACCGAGCAGGAGTTTTTTCTTTATTCGTACGCGCCTAAAAGAGAGAGTTTGTCCGCTCTAATCTTGCTGTTTTTTACTCGCGTTTTGTTGGAGTTTTTTAACCTGCACCCATTGATGCGGGAAAACCGGGACAAATTTCCCTGCATTATTCACCGGTCTTCCTCGCCAAGCTACGTGGCATTTACACTTCCCTTCTCAATTTCTCCCTTGCCTCTTTTTTCTCATACATACACGTAAAGAAATCACTTTTTTTTTTAATCATAGCATAGCTACAAACAAGGACTGTAAGAATTTTAACACTCATATATGCTATGAAAAGTTTAGTTGTAAAAACACGAAAATAAAATATTTTATATTTAAAAGCCTTTCTTGCCTTTTTCTTGGTTTTTGGGTTGATTCAAATCTGCAACAAACTAAAAATACGTCTAATGAAAAAATAAAATTATTATTATTCATTCTACTAGGTTTCATAAAAGCGAATAGAATAAAAAATTATATTCTTAAACTATTGGTTATATAAGTTTAAAGATAATAATTTTTAAACATGAATATCAATTTCTTGATTATTGCACTGTAGGTGTTCCGTATTTTCTTTTTTGTACGCTTTTTAAGAGGGGTTATAATGTGACCTTTGACATCACAGATTACTGTGCGTAAATAAACGTATTATTTACATTGTCTTATGGTTAAGCAGAAGCATTACGTTCTTACAGCATCCACTTAAAATTAAATCCTTAAATAAATGACTTTGAAACAAATATTGGATTTTTAAGAGATATTTTTTCGTCTATAATGGTGGTATGAATAACAAAACAATTGAGTGAACATGAGCGTTTTAAAAATGCCTAAGTAAAAACGTGAAAGAACACATTTTTAATCTAAAATGCGTTTGTTTGAGTTTTTTCAGATTCCGTGGCGGTGACGTTACCTAAAATAAAATTAAAAACAAAATGTTTTTACTTTTTGTTTTTCGTAAGAATGTAAATTATTTATAGTTTTTAATTTTATTGGATGTTTATTGTGACTATTAATGCTGTTTAGTTTAAAGGTACATTTATTTATCACTTCGTGCTAAAAATTCTATTTGGCGGGTTGCTTTAAATTGTCACTACAAGATTTGTTTATCAAGTGTCAGCAGATATTTACTTTTCCCGTTTTATTTCTTAAAGAAATATTTCCATTTGGCACTTACCTTTAAACTTAAAAAATAAAGCTAACTAAAACTAAAAAGCATAACAATCTGCAGTCAATTTTTTTAAAAATATCAATTAGCGCTTAACTTTTTCTTCATAAAAAGTTTTTTTACTTTGTTTAAACAACTCAAACCTTTTCTTTTTTAGTTTTAAAACTTTATTTGACCAGTGTGTAAATTTGATCAGATTTTGTTATTTAGATTATAACTCATCCAATCTTCCATACCACGAAAAAAGTCACTGTTGTTACATTAAGAAATTTTCTATAAGTAGTACTTGAAATAAATATCGACTAGGAGCATCCAAAGTACGTTATATCGCGTGCGACATCAGACACCGTTCTTTTTAGTTTTACTTTTATAACAGTCTCGTTGTGCGATGGCAGCTACGTTGTTTATCATAAAAATTCCAAACGAAAAAAGAGAATTTGCGCCTGATGAATTTAAAGATGATAAAAATAAAATGGACATTCCTGGAGTTATAAAAAACAGTTCAAGAAATTGCTCTGAGGAAACTGCTTCCAACGTTTCCGACCTTGAAACTGATGCTTCAAAAGTAGAAAAAAAAGATTCTATAACTCAAACTATCTTATCAAAAGATTCTTCTGAAAATATCAACAAAACTAATGAGTTTACAAACAATGAAGATATTTTTTCTGAGCCTATGATATCTCCAAATGTAAACGAAGGAAAAACTGGGAAAGAATGTTCAAGCAATGAAAGTACCGAAGAAATTAACAGCCCTCTAGAAACATTGTCCCCCAGAGTACCAGAAGTAACTATGTTAGATTTCATAACGAAGGAACCACTTGAAACGGTGAGTATTTAAAAATAGAGTTCCTAAGTTCATCTGAATTACACTGTGTTGTGTAAAAAGTTTATGTTTAAAATTACACTACAGTAATTTAAAATTTTAATTTATCTTCAAATATTTACTTAGTGTTAGTTTTGATTTCCTGTTGATTTCCTCGAAATTAAAATTTCACACATCACAGTATCGTAAGTAGGTAAAAAAAGGACTCTAACAATGTTTCTCGGGAAAAGTCCTGCAGCAAGCGCATAAATGTAATTTTATTATTTTTATTGTGAATATGTTGTTTTTATTTTAAATTAAAACTTAAAAGAAAGAAAAATAGTAATTCTTAAGTTCTTAATTCACAATCTTAACAGCAGTTGGGCGTCGACTCTAGTGCCCACACAGCGATAAAATTTTCGATGGCTTAACTTTAATTAATAGAATATTTTAACTCAACAGCCCTTAAGCTTCAGGAATAAGACAAAAAGAGAAAAAATAAACGAATACTGATAGCTTTATAAACCTAACTAGACGTATGGTATGCTTACCTTCTTTTTTTTTTTAACTTACTTTATCTTTCGTTTTATCTTTTTTATACACAGGAACGAATATTTTTAAAATATGCTCCAACTAGAATACTTATAATAACGTGCGTATATTTCTTTTTAGAGATTTGCCACACCCGTATTCTCAATTTGAACAAAAAAAACATACTATTTTGTTGAGAGATTCTCCTCAGAAATTTGTTGTGTAGTTAGTAGTTCCAAATTGATCCATGCAACAAATTATTTTACAATTTAAATACTTAAATGATAGTGTGGGGTCCAGTTTGCAATTTTTTTCATTTTTTAATTCGTCATCTGGAATTATTGCTTAAGCTCTCCCGATTACGAATGAAAAAAAATACGTTTTAAATCAGGTTTGATTTGGCTTCTGTAGACTTTTACAATGAATTTATAGCAAACTAGACAGATACTGAAACTAGACCCCACCACACCTCCTTAACTTTTATGATTTTTTTTTTTTATAATACTGATCGGGAGCGTTCATTCTCTAAGGAATTAATGGACTTTATTTTTTAATCCAACATTAATTTCTTATTATAAAAATGACGTTTAGAGCAGTAAGTGCTTAAGCTTTAATCTATGAAGAAAAAAAATGATTTCTAGTTGCAGCGCCTAATTTAAGTCACAAAGAAAAATTAATCCATTTTTTTTTTTTTTTTTTTTTTTACCCCAACAACTATTATTGCTTTGTTTATTATTGGGAGATTTGAATCAACCCACAACAAAAAAAAATGCAAGAAAGGTTTTTAAATATAAAAATATAAGATATTTTTATTTCCGTGATTTTTACAACTAAATTTTTCTCAGCGTGTACAGGTGTTAAAGTTCTTTGTTTTGTAGTTGTTTAAGATGAAAAGAAATGTGATTTCTTCATATGTATGTGTGAAAAAAAAGAAACAAGGGAGAAAATGAGGAACAATAATGTAATTGTCACATAGCTTGATGAGGAAGTGTGTAAATGTCACGTTGCTTGGGGAGGAAGACAGGTGAATGAGTAAGGGAATCTCTTTGAAGCCGTGATGTCAGGTAATCTGTTGTTATATGTTGCCGCTTCTTCTCTTTACTGATTTTGTCCATGTAGAGACTTTACTTAAATTAAATACACTTCAAAGGGATCACAAAGCATGTTTTTATTGTCAGTAGGAATGCAGTGGGAACCCATTGGTTGAAAAATGTTAAATATTTATTTTCAAAGGATTAATTTATTAACCAGAAGGTTGCGCGGATCCTCCAATTCAGAAACCATTTTTGTCATTTGATGAGTGACTGTCTTGCTGTTTATTTCTGTCTTCACTCCACAGGTCTGTGTACTGTAAAACATATCCATGTGAAAGACAATCAAAAACTTGGAGCTGTCAAAACTGGGTAAAGAGATCTTAGTCCAGGTTAAAATTTCTATTATACTAGTCAAGTGTCTCCTAAGATAAGGGTACCAAAAATGAAATCAGGGAGCCAAGTTCAGCTTCCACCATAGCCTGTTTTATTCAATTCATGAAAAGTCTGAAGCCACCTCTTCTCCAACCAGCTAGCAACAGCTAGTTTACCATGCCAGAAGTAATATTCTGAATTCAAAACTATATTTTTATATTTTCCCAACTCATGGGAAAACATGCAATTCAGTGTTCCATTGCATGTTGCCAGTCCATAACATCGTAATACAGTTTGTTTGTTTTTTTATATATATACACTAGACATTTCAATAATCATTTCTTTTATTAATACAATATGTGTTATATAAGCATAAATCAATTCTTTATTAATACAAGTATTTCTATCATTCAATAAATAAAAAAGGGAAATTAATACCCTCAAGATGTTAGTGTAAACATGATAGTTGGTGTTTACTTGACTTGGTGTTTTTAGAACTATTCAATAAGAATAACTTCACTGGGTGTGAAATATGACAGTCCTTCATATATTATTATTATTGATATATGCTTTGGCATTATTATGGCCAATTATTAGTGAATGCATCTATATGTGGCCTCCCGTTTTTTTTCAGTTTTTTTTCTTTTTTTTAGACACTTGTAAGTTTGTTAATTCAATTCAAATTATGCCCCTTTATTGGCTCAGTATAGATTCTTTGCTTATGTGTTATATGTACACTATTATATTTATTGTTGAATAAATTTATTTTCTACCCTTGTTAACCAAACACGCAAGCTGCAACACCAGCTGTCCTCTGGTGGCAGCGACTGACAGGCCACCAGTGGGCATCTAACAGTCCACGAGTGGTAACATTACCAAGACAAACATGGTAAACACTAGTGGCATGCTACCCAAATGCAGATTGGTAGCTTGTAGAGAAGGTATTTCAAGTATTAGTTATACCAATTAAAATGACAATACTCATTCTTTTGTCATTTGTATTTATTTTCATGACACTACATTTTATTATTTATTCATTGTATAGTTTAATTGTGTTGCTCCCTCATTTATGTTTTTGTGAGTGTGTGCAAGATTAAAATAGGATACTTTCAGTTAAACTATATAATCTTCTCATAGTAGCCAGTCATCATGAGGCAGATCAAATGTTCAAGAGTAGTTTGAAATGCACTTTTGTTGGCTCTTCTTTTGAGAAATGTTTTCTTCAACCGGAATTATTATTTGAGCCATGCCCTGTTGATGTTGTTTATACATATTGCTGGATTATTTCTTTAAAGTATTGGTAAACTTCAGCCATGATAATAAATAAGACACAGTAAAAAAATTCTACTGTCTGTTGGATTTTCCAATGGATTGCATGTAAACAATTTAATGTCTTATCAAGGACAATCCTAAGAGATACTACAACTCTGGGTCTGAATGGACCTGGGAGTAATGACAATCAAGGGGTGACTCCACACTCCTCAAGTCTTACAAGCAGGGCCTCATCACCAGATTTAGTTAAAGTTTTAACCAGGACAGGACTGAAGTATGGGTAAATGCAGTTTAAAGTCTTACCCAGGACAGGACTGGTCAGGACTTTGTAGATGAATTCTAGATAAAATCCCCAACTGAAAAGTACTGATGAACAAAAAATGTCTGTCACTGACAATACCAGATGAGTTTTTCCACTATGAACAGTAAATCTTTGCATTATTTCAAGTGATAGCTTTGCATTTTGTGAATATGTAGTAATTTAAATTTAACTGTGTTCTGAAGTAAATTGTTTTCTTATGTGCATGTTAGCACTTGTTTTAAATCTTGTACCCATTCTTAATTATCATTATCATTACCATGGATACAGTTTAATGTCTTGATCATGGACAAGATTGCCCAGGATGTGATTGTAATTTAGCCATACTTAGGGCCAAGTTGGGCAGTATTGAGATAGTCAGAAAGTGACCAAAAAATGGATGCAGTTTAAAATCTTATCCAGGACTAGATTTGTCAGAAGTGACCATTTAGAAATGGATGGATGGACAGATGCATGCAGATGGATGGACAAATGCATTCAGATGGATGGACAGATGCATGCAGATGGATGGACAGATGCATGCAGATGGATGGACAGATGCATTCAGATGGATGGTCAGATGCATGCAGATGGATGGACAGATGCATGCAGATGGACTGAAGCTTAAATGGATACAGTTTAAAGTCTTGGACAAGACTGCTCAGCAGTGACCATTAAGTTGTTGCAGTTTATAGTCTTACCCAGGACTAAATTGATCATAAATGATCATTTAGAAATGTATGCAGTTTAGCCTTACCCAGGACTAGAATGAAGTTAGATGTCAAAGAAAGTTCCAATGGAAACATATGTTGTATGTTATGATTCTTATAGGATGCATTTCCCCTAGCTATGCGTATGAAATGTACATTTCCATAAAAAAACAGTCACTTTGCTAATTTTCCAGAGGGGAAATAGGATTTTTAATTAATACTATATAGTCTACTTGTATTTTATTATTAAAATCCATATTATATTGATCCTTGCAACTTTCTCTTAGACTCAAGAGATATTCCTCATTCCATAATTCTTTGAATTTAACATTTTCTCCCTTTCAATGAGAGCATCTAATAACTGAGACCTGGAAGTAGGTTCCATTTCAAAAGATCCACCAGAATCAGTTTTTACAGAAAATTTTCCATTAACATTAGGATGTAAAACGGCATTGGATATTAATGGTAATAGTTCAGTATTAGGATGTACTCTGGTCTGGAGTTTATAGCTACTTATTCATCAGATTTGAAGACCAGTCCGTGAGGAATCCAAATATATTTTGAAAAGTCTTGTGGGGAGACTTCAATTCATTCTATAATCTCTTCGGTCTCTTGTTGCTGAAAAATATCATTGCAAACAGTAGTGAATTATTTCCCTTCTAAAGAATGTATAGTTTTATCAAGTACTTTCAAGGCAAGTTGATAATTAGATGGTACTGATTTGATCTTGTCTTCATGCCAAGGTAATTCTTTGAACTGTATTGTTTTTACAAATTTATCTATTTTGTTTTTGTCATAATCACTGATACATTCATCTTCATCGAAAGATGATGTGCATGAATCCACAGCAACCATTTTCTCTAACATCCATTCAACATTAGATAATTCAAAGGTTTCTGTGAATGTTTTAGGATAGGTGGATTTTGGTTTCAATACAAATTTTACTTGCTGTTCAGGACACAAAGAATGTTCATAAATTATAGTTGTTGTTGTGAATGTTGGAAGCCTCGGGTCCAGCTGAGGTAACTTGACGTCTGTATAGAAAATTTAGACTGTTTCCAAAATGGGCAATTCCCTTCAGCATTTTTCACACCAAGCCATTCATGCAAAAATGAAAACCATTCATGAAAACAATAGAAAATGTTCACTCCCAGAATTCCTTGAATTTGATTAGTATTACTATTATGAGAAAAGGCTAATTTGTAATTTAATCTGGTCAAATTGGTTATCACTTGTCTGAAATCATCAAACTTGAATTGAATATTAAACTTATCATCCAACAAAACGGAAATAGGAAGTGATCTCTCTTTGCCTACATTTACTTGCAAAATGATTTTTTTTTAAGCATTTCATCCCAAGGAAGGCGGGATGCCACTAGCACACAAGGGCTTACAGAGAGTGGGAGTGAGAGTAAAGAGGCGTGATAGAGGAAAGGATGAAGAGAAGGACAGGGAATAGATCAAGGCATCTGGAGATGTTGATTGACATTACATTTGAATAGTTGGAGATTATAGCTATCAGGGAAACAAGTAATAGGAAGGCAATTCCACAGATGAGAGGTGTGAGACATGAAGCTATTGGAGTAGAAGAGACAGCTACATTTAACTGTTTCAACAGTGAAAGAGTGGGACTGAGATGCCAGCCTAGCAGTATGTTTAAATTCATGAAGTCTGGGAAAGTAGCTCATCAGAACAGTTACGGTGAAAGTATTTGTAGAAAAGACAGAGGGAGGCGATGATATGTATGTGAAAGAGCAACTGTGACTTCCATGATAGGCAGCATTAAATTGGCTTCTTCATTTGTACTGGCATCTACATGAGTAAAAAGAGATATCTTCTCCTTACAATTATCACATAGTGGCATTATATGTCCCATAGATGAACATTGTTTACAGGAAAGGAATAATTTATTCTGATATCCAAGGCAATCTTCAACCTTATGCCTAACACTGGAGCATCTAATCCATGAATTCAAATATTTGCATCTAGCAGTTCTAGTCTCATAGGTATCATATTTCATACACTTCCCCATAGGGTGACCACATGATGCACAAAATTTACATGGCGTCCCATTAAAGCTAGTGGTGAAATTCTGTAACACTGCACTATTATTTTCCTTTCCATCAGGTTTATTACTTCTAGTATCCTTTTTATATACACAGAAGGGCTTCTTATTCTTCATTAATGTGTGGATGGCTTCATTATAATTCTCAAATACATCCTTTAAGGAAGAGTAACTGCTACCTATCCTGTGAATGATTTCCCACCTTAAATTATGGGATAGCTTATCAAATATGATGTGGCTTACAAGTTTGAATCCGGGGGAAACTTCCTCAAAAAATCCATATCATACGAGGTTCTTAACTTGGACAAATCAGCCCTCACTTCAGCAAGATATTGTTTAACAGTCATAAAATCAGGGTCATATTTAGTAGAACTGGTTACTATTTGTTTGAAGATCTCATGAATTATAAAAGGCACATCCAAAAATTCTTTCATTAACAGACTTTTAGGTACTTCATAATTGTTGTCTTCTAAGATAAGATGAGATAGTAGTTAGCCAGTAAGATAACTCTTTAAGAGAGCCAGCTTTGCCTTATTAGAATTAATGGAATTAGTACAGTAGTTAAACTGTGCTATAAAAGTCTTAAATTCAAACTTAGAAGGATTAATGCTGCTAAAAGTAGCACACTGTAATTTGGGAGTTGAGATCATTGAATGGTTGTTAGATAAGGAACTGACTTCATTTCTGTGGAAATACTTGTTTCTCAAACAGTCCTCAATATCAGAAAGCCGATTACTGACACTGCCTCAAAAACCAAATCTGTTCCTTTGTTCAGACACAAAACCACTTTTCTCAAAATCCAGGTTGGCTTTGATACAAATGTCCTGGATTTTACCATCCAAAGTTCAAATTTCTCTTTGAAGAATATTGATGATGGCTTCTTTCTATTTAAAAAAATTTTCCTTTAAGTTCTTATCTTTCCAAACTTAAATTAATATTATTTCAAATGTTCTTAGAGGCAATAAGGGCTTTAACTCCTTGTAATTATCCATCTTGAAATAGACAATGAATTAAAATTATTTTTTAAATTACATTTTTGGCACCTTGTGTCTGGATTATTTCACTGAATGGTGAAGATGGGCCAAATTTTTTTTAATTATATATTAGACACCCCAAGTCAATAATAACTACACTGTGAAGGCAAAATTATTTTTATATATTTTTGGACAGCTCATGTCCAGATTAACTTCACTAAACAATGAAGGCAAAAAATTACTTTTATATATTTTTTCATATATAAAAAAGACAGCAGACAAGGAGATATTTTCTTTCTTGATTCTTTTATGCTCAAATCTGTCTTGATTTTGTTTTTAAATTCTCTGTCATGTCAATAAAATTGCTCTATGCATTCAGCAAATTGCTCGCACATAGATACAGCAAATGTTTTTTTTTGTTTAGTGAAATTGTGTATATGTTGGGCAAAATTGCTTACTTGCAAATACATTTCTTAGCAAATTAAGTCATGGCTTGATGAACAAAAATGAGACAATTGAATATTGTTAAAACATACTTTATATAAGAAATACATTACATAAGAAAGAGAATAGAGGATTGCTAAAAACGTATTATTTTAGCAATTAAAAATCATTACATCGGGGACAATATCCAAATACATGTGTTTGTTTGAAATAGATGAAACACTGTTCATATTCTGCTTCCATTAGCTGCTTGTCCTTGTATTATTCAGGTTTGCCCGTGGCAAGCATCACATGTTCTTGGAGTAGACTGAAAACACATCTGTCCTGTTCGTGGTTGTCTCAGCTTCTCAAATTGGCACCCGAATACTATTTCACACCTACTTTTGGGTATACCGATTATTATCAGATGAATGGGTCCAACCTACTATCAGCAAGAGTTATCTACCAAAGGGAGATAACTTATATTTTTTGTAAATGAAGCAAAAATATTTTGTACAAATTACAATATATGCCTTGCACAATTTTCTCTTACACACCTTAAACTATCAAGGCAGATTAACAGTTCTTTACAATACAAATCTGTTATATCTTGGAAAACAACATTTCAGGAAAAGACAATATTTTTTCTTAGTGACAAAAGAAATTTGCTGTATTTGCCAGCCTATCGGATGCAGAGTTTTTCCACAAAATGCACTAGAAAATTACCCTACAGCAATATCATGTATGAGAGGGACATGAAAACAGTGGAGTTCACCAGGAATCAGTACATGCATAGATTAGCTCTGAAATTAGGACTCTTAGAAGTGAACAATAATGATATCAATAAAAATATCCATTAAAAATTCACTCAAGAAAAAGAAATGAAGGCCTGTATCTAGCTAGGTTTAATGTCCGAAACACATAAGCTAGTCGCTGCCTTCCTGCCACCCAGAGCAACGTTATTTAAACCTTATCTTACAGTGTTAGCCTGCCCAAAGAAAAATGACCCTAATTACCATAATTAGTGCTAAATGATTTAAAAGCATTATTGTGCTGAAATATGAAGATCAGGCCCGTTTGTTCTTGAGTGAAAATGGAACACGCATTAGGACAAGTTATTTCAGTTGCTAGCATGCATAATCTGAATAAGGTATTCATACATTTCTCATATTTACATTAACAGCAGTCATCTGTAACATATCATACACTATGTCATTAAGAAATGTACCCAGTAAAGGCCAAGGAAATTATAAGATAATTTCAATCAGTCATCATTTGCATTGAATTGATCATGTCAATTAAAATAATAACAGTGGTAATGCTGTCCCCAATTTGCCAAATGCAGAATCACAAAACATCACAGCTGACTACAATAGCTTCAAATCTTTCACCTAGTTGTCTTAACCAAAACAAACAATGATACATTGCATTGCTGTCGGGTGTTTCCGATATTCTTGCATTTTAAATTCATTTTTGTTACAAACCCATGGCTCAAAACTAGTGCAGACACTGTTATAAGATTCCATATAAGCTTAGTGTCATTGAGTATGCAAAGGAGCATGGCAATAGGGCAGCAGAATGATACTTTGGGCCAACACCAACCAAAAAAATGATACAAAGCTGGAGAAAACAAGAGAAGAACTTGAAAGATTATAAACGTAGTAAACACAGTCTCCGAAGAAGTAAAATAGCCAGAAATCGAAGAGGAACTAAAAACATGAATATTAGATGGAGTTTGGGCGGGGCAGTTTCTACGAAAATGATAATAAACCAATTGAGACAGATAGCACTGAACAGAGGTACCAACGGTTTCACAGGCTCAGTAGCATGGTGCTCTCGATTTATGTTGAGAAATAACCTTCTTATGTGAGCGAGAACAAAAATATCACAAGATGCCAGCTGAATACGAAGATAAAATCATTCAGTTCCACAGCTTTGTCATTAATGCTTGGAAACAGGATAATTTGGAACTTTCACAGAGAGGCAACATGGGCGAGGTTCCTCTGACTTTCGATGTGCCTTCAAATAAGACAGTAGAAACTAGAGATGCACAAACTGTTAGTATTAAAACATCTGGCCATGAAAAAAGGCATTACACCCTTGACTTATCATGCTGTACTGTTGGCACAAATCTGCCACCTTTTCTGATTTTTAAAAGCAAATCATTACCCAAGGAAAAATTGGCAAGTGGAGCTTATGTTCATGTTCATCCCAAAGGTTGAATAAGATAAGTGCTGTTTATCGATTTTACATGTTATCCCATGCTCTTTCCATATTCTGCTTTTGTTGTATAAAACATTCATTTTGTGTTTATTGTTTGTTGACATCTGAGTTGTATATTTCTATCTGAGTGAACCCATCTTTTTGGGATCTGGGGTTCATATCTCTTATGTTTCAAATTCATAACAAGTGTCTCCATCTAGGGATCTAACCAAAGATTTGGTATTTTGTATATAATCGTTATGGCAGCTACTGTCTCAAAGGGGATGCCATATGCCAGAAGGATCTACTCTGTTTTTCCCTTCTGTACAGAATCGAAGACTTCAGAGAAATCTATAAAAACTGAAGTCGCCTGTAGATTTTTTGCTCTGATGCCCTCAATAATCTGCAAAACAGTTAGAATTTGTCCAATGGTTGAACTATTTTTTCTAAAACCATTTTGATTTTTCTGGAGCACCTTCTCTACTTCAGGTTGTATTCTGTTGAGAAGCATTGAATTGTAAATTTTGGCTGTAATAAAGGTGAGTGTTATTCTGCTATTTTGCCAATCATAGATCTCCTTTCTTTGAAAAAGAAAGATTGCAGACTTCTGTTCATCTTTCTATGACTTCTCTATTACGTGTGGTATTACAGAGTTGGAATAGAATACACTGAAATCCTGGGCCTTCTGAACCCACGGCTTTCCTATTTTTGGCATTTTTTAAAGCCGTTTCAAGTTCTGCATCTGTAAAGTTTCCAGGTCTAATGTCAAGAAGAAATTCAATAATCTGCTCTATCTTAGTATCTAAAATGTTAGGTACATTTCTCAAGAGATTTTTAAAATAGTATTACCATTTATTCACCTTTCAGTCTGACTATTGGCTTTTAACTTGGAATTGTTGATTTTCTGCTACTGATCTCATTGACAGTTTTCCAAGCAGATTGTTTGTTGAGGGGCCAGATTTTTTCCTGGATGTATTCAGCTTGTTGATCTTCATAAGAGTCTTTGAGTTGAGCAAGCACTTCATTCAAGTCTTGGATAGATTTAAGGGATGGATTTGAATTTCTGATGGCAGCTTTTTCTTTCCCATTAGCCTTTTCTGATTCAATACTATTTGTGTCCTAAGGAATGTGTTGCAGATGTTTAAGTTTTAAGGGTATGACATCTGCTGCAGATTTTTTTTTTTAAGAAATAACAAAATTATTGTAGGTTGTAGTAGATGGTTCCTTGGCATCTACTTGTAGTGTTTCAAACTTATTCCTGACAGCAATGGTGTACTGTTCTTTGAGATGACTGTTTGTTGTTAGAAGAGACCAGTCATATGGTGGGAATGCAGACTGATTTTTCTTATTAGTTCTAAGGCTATGTCAGATGGTAGAAGATACAATCTAATGGTCTGAAGATACTCCTACAAATGTGTTGAAGGCTTGGCAGTTTATTGCACTGTTCTTTCCCTTCTTGTTTATCAGGATGTGATCCAGTTGGGTCTTTGTGCCATTGGCGTTAGTGAATATCCATTGTTTAAAGCTTTTTTGAAATTTGGTGATTAAGCATACAAGATTATTTTCCTGCATAAAGTCTTTGAGAAAGATCCCATTTCTGTTGGAGGATATGCATGATATACAAACTGGTGTATGTCATTGACACCAACCTGCGCATTCATATCCCTATCAATAATCAGGAAGTTATGGTTTGGGACTAGTCAGACAAGAGAAGAGAGACATTGATAGAAATGTGTCACCTCTTCTTCATTGCTAGAATTTGTTGGTGAATAGCAGATGATGGTTATTATAGGGTTGCCATTGAAGCTAACTATGATGATTCTGGGTTCAATTTCTTCAATATTCATGAGCACCTTATGAACTAGTGGACTGAGTAACATGCCAACACTGCCAAAGGTAGTACCTGTGAAATTTTTCCAAGTCGAGGCTGAAATGAAAACCCAGCCTTTCCCAACACAGTAATGTTTGAGTTTGACATCAGGATGAAAATCTGAATACAGATGACATTAATATTCAGTTCAATGGCAGATGAGACAAGTTCAGGCAGCTAATTTATGGAGATAAATGTGTGAACATTGAAGGTTGAAATTAAGCCATATTTTTTGCATGCAAGACATTTTGTTTGGTGATCCCATAGCTGATTTTTCGAATACTGTGCCAAGGTTGGAACAGTAGAACACACCCCTTTGTAATCTGTGTGACAGGCAATGTGGAATGAGTTTCTGGTATTCGTGATACTCATGTTTGTCTTTCAGTGGCTTAGTATTCATCTACAGTTTACCATTCCAATAGAGAATAGCAGTGTCAGTTTTACTGCTATTTCTCCCAGACCATGTTCACTGACATGTGTATTATGCTCCACAAAGGTGTTGTAAAAGCCAAATACATGCTGTATCTTGTAATACCATCTACACCTCACTGCCATCCTGCATTCCAGTGACAGGTGATTTAAATGGTTCACTCCTGGTTTTATTAGAGGTTTCCTTCTTGATGTAATGGAATAACCTGTCACCCCCATGAGTGACTACACTATAGGTAGTAATTACCTATAAGTATCTGTAAGTCGACCGACTACAGAGACTAGCTGGGATCTGTTACTCAGCTGTTTTCAAACTCTCTGCCTTTGGGCAGAGAGGAACCTGGATAAGGCTATGCCAAAGAGCAGATTCTCATCCGGGGAGGTAGACAGACTCAAACCCATTTATGCAGGGTCATGGGGAATTTTTGGCCGAGCCTACGGGCTCATATTGCCCCACATTAAATTCGGCCTTGTGCCATATCCTGCCTTGTGGGGAGGCTGGTAAATATTTCTGGCTAGGATCTGTTGAGTACGACTCAGACTTACACAAGAACTACCGACCTTCCAATAGTAGCACTCACTACTGGATTGACTTGTGATGACCTTGTGCATAACTGTTACCTTTATTCTTATTGTACTGGTTTTTATAATAAACCTTACTTATTTTATCCACCATGTTTGTCAAGTATATATTTCTATTAGCACAGAATATGACACTTCTCAAAAGATGGCCTGCCTTTACTATGGCTATGGAGTTCCATCTACCCCTGACAATAACAGGATGTACTGGACAACAGATTACTGCTTGTTGGTAGCAGGAATCTATCAAGAACAATGTTATCTATTAAGTTGTGACTTAGTAATCATCCCCTATTAGTATAAAGTATACCATAGTATGTAGTCCTGGCAAAGCACATACTATGCAGCTAAAGAAACGAGCATTCACATTGACTTGATGATCGCAACTACGGTTGACTCTTCTTACCACAGAGGGATTATACATAGGCATAAAGATAAAGATTAACAAGTGAAAAAGTTACAAATTATTTGGAAAACACATTCTTACCTTACATTTATTTAATTTTCTTCTGGGTTCATGTCTGATGAGTACATTTATAACCCTCTTCTCTTGCCCACCTTTCTCACTCTCACACTCTATCTCTCACTCTCTGTCAATCCCTTTTTCACAGATTAGTTGAAAACCATGACTGACCACTCAGTTTGCAAAATCCTAAACATTAACACAACTACCAATGGACAAATATTTCTAAAATTAATAAAAAATAAAACAAAGCTACATAATTACTAATGTAAGGTGCACATTTGATCAGGAATAAATAATAATAATAAATTATGTTACTAAGTATACTATAATAATCAGGAGAGGAAAAATGGGGAAAGAAATGTAAATTAAAAGAAAATCAGCAAACATGTACAAAACGGCAAACTTCAACTTATCGAAAACAAAAAGCATTTCATGCAAATTAGTCTTTGAGCAGCTTGGCAATACCAAGTGAAACCACAATCTTCACCTTAGTTCAAATCTGCTTGTTCAGCCACTATAGCCCACAGGAATCACTTTTTCCAGCTGTACCAATGTGATAGTTCTGATCACAACATATCCTTTTTGTGTCCATACATAATAATTGTAGATGTGTCTTCAATGAGACTAAGTCTTTGTTCTCTGATAGAATGAAGTACCAACAACTTTGGTTTTTGTGACTACTGGTGGATCTGTAATAGTGTAATGGTGTGTTCAATATCTCTATCCTGACTCTTCAATCAATTTGAGGTGTTATCATTTTTTTGCTGATAATGCAGAATATTTTGCTCATAAATTCTCTTCTAATTCTAATCTTGACTCATCTGAAGTATCTTTGCCTAAGTTTCCACTTAGAACTGCATTTCTATTGCATGATATGCATATAACTCCATTCATGGTTTCTGCTATCATCTCTAAACTGGATCCCCACCAAGTATGTGGAATTGTAATAGTCCTAAAAAAATGTGCTTCTGTTCTCTCTAAACTTTACAATAAATGCCTTACTCCTTCTTGCAGTTGGAAATCTTTTGCTGTAATTCCTGTTTTTAAGAACTTGGGCAAACCATCTGATTCTTCTATCAATCTATGAGTCTTCTACCTCTTTTTTTGGCAGGGCTCTAATCAACTCCAAATTGGTTATGCAACTCACCTTGCAGGGTATTTTATCAGACAAACAATATAGCTTTCACTTCTTGAACTTATGTTTTCCACTGACATAAATGAAATGATTATATTGAATCAATTGCTAAGTCTGGTCCTAGGAAAGTTGGTTTACTGTATTGTTCTAGATTATTTTTCATCCCAGAATCTATCTTACACATTTATAAGTCTATCATTTGTCCAGGTATTGAATATTGTTACCACATCTGGTCTAGGGCTTCTGCTATGTATTTAGAGATTCTTGGCAAAATCCAAAGAATCTGCAGAGTTATCAGTCCTAATCTGGCATCTCTGCTTCAGTCACTTTCCCACTGACATAATATAGCTTCCTTGTACCATTTCTATAAATATTTTCATCGTAATTGTTAAGGTGAGCTTCCTATTTGGTACATCAACTTTACAAACTTAAGCACAGTAATAAATTGGCAGCTAGGTCTCATCATTTTACAGTTGAAATTGCATGTAACCATACATTCTATGCTAATGTAGTAGTTTAGGTGAGTAAAAACAAAGAAATAAACAAACTTCAAAACACATTTAAATAAATTTTATTATTGAATATTTTTCTTTCACATTAAAAGAAATGAATTACAAAGATTATTTGCGAAACAACTGCACACAAAAATATATTTATCTTCTTTATTGGGCTTGGTCCATGCACAGGGCAAAGACGCACAGGAAAACAAGAAAAAAATAACACTCAAATAATATAAAAATATAAATACTATTTTTATATCAAGTCCTTCGTACAATAGTTGGTTAATTGTTGTTGAAGTCTAGGAGTTCACATGCAGGCATTTATCAACCGAACCCACTTCTTAAGTCAGACGCGACACTTTGTTAACTTGATAAAGTTTCTTTTTCTGACTTATCCAGGTGAGCAGAATAAAACATCTATATATAATATGGGAAACTGGGTTCGCATTCTTATTTCTTGACATAGTATTTGTCTTTCATCTTGTTATCTTTCACTGCCTTGGTGCACACCAGCAAGATTGAGAATTGAAATGCAACATGAGATAATTGTTGTGGAGATGAACACAGCTCTTGAGAATATGACTTGGACTCATCCAAATTGCATATGTACTGATGCCAAGAATCATCAGGAGAGAGCTATCATGGACTAGTGCTCTCAAAACTTGTCAGACTCTCTGCCTTCAGGCAGAAAGGAATCCAGATGAGGCTATGCCTACGAGCAGAGTCCCATCTGGGGAAAAGTAGAAAGTCACCCAACCCCGTATATGTGGGGTCTACAATGAATTTTTGCCAAGTGTATGTGCTTGGAATGCCCCACATTAAAAACCAGCCTAGTGCCACATCTTGCCTTGTGCCACATCCAGCCCTGTGTGGCGGCTTTGAGTAAATACTAAGCTAACTGGGAGCAAGCCTTATATCCTTCCTACAGAATTCAGTAAAACTATGTTAACTCCAAGCAACATTATATATCATGATTGTGTTATCTTCACTCAATGGAATGAAAACATAACAGTGGCGATGAAGATTTGAATTTGCATGAAAAAGAAAAAAATTCTTCTCTCACTTAGCATAAATAGCTGGTGAAGAAAATTCAAAATTCACAGAAAAGAATAAGTGAATTTAATTATGTCTCAGAAGAAAAGATTACATTTCTATCATACTTCAGAAAGTACAAGGCCATTTTCAGAGAAGAATGTCAAGGATGTTTGGATGAAAATAAAGTACATCTTCTGTTGCAAAAATTGTGCCCTGCTGAACATGAAAAATATCTGAATTTCATTGTGCCAAATACTCCAGAAAAAGTGTCATTTAACAAAATGATGTCAATATTACCAAAAAATTTTAGTGAAAAGAATTCACATTTTTATGCACATTGGCAGTGAATGAACCTTACAAAGGACAAAGATGAAGATTTTGTCACATATGCCAGTAAAGTCAACTGTGAGTGTGAGAAATTTAAAGTGGGCGAGCTATCCCCCAGACAGATGTAAACATCTAATCTTTGTTAAAGGTTTAACATCAAACAATGATGTGGAATTACACTCACAAATCCTTACAAAATTTGAACAGGATTCGAAGTTAACAATACAGACTGTTGCGGAAGAGTGCCCAAAAAATTGTCAGTTTAAGGACAATACAGCGAAAATTGAACAAAATGGCACATCGGTACAAGTAGTTTGAAAAAAGACAATAGTACCAAAAGAAAAAATCAGAAATAAAAATGCTGCCAAACTTAACCCATGGCTGTGGCATGTTTCATTTAAAACCAAAAAATGTTTTAATTGTAGAAAAACAGGTCACAAATAAAGCTACTGCAAGTCAAAATGCAAAAGAAATACACAAATTAACTTGCTGAAAGTAGTGCTAACAGCTAAAAAACTGGAAATTTTCAAATAATAGAAAATTTCTGTCAGTAAAAATGAATAACGCTATGGTGAGATTTCAATTAAACACTGGTAGTGATATTACAATTATTGATGAACAAACTTGGAACAGAATTGGCTTGAAAAAAAAAACTCAAAATTGCAAGAGGAATATCAAGCAAGAAATTAATTTTTCTTGGGAAAATTACATGTAACATTGCTGTTGCAGGTAAAACTAAAAAAAGCAGATGTTTACATAATAAAAAATTCAAACTCAAATTTAATAAGTCAATTAGAATTATAGAATTGGTCAATTAATTGATTGTGTGGACAAAATTAATTTTTCATCAGAGAACAAGAACAGCTAAAGAAACACTGAGTAAACTAAAAAATAAATTCCCAAATATTTTCTCAGAGGAGTTGGGAAAATGTACAAAGGCATTTTTCAAATTAAAAGAAAATGTAATACCAATTTTTAAGCCTAAAAGAAAGATACCCTTTGCTGCATTGGAGTCTATTAACACTGAACTTGATAGTACAGAAAACCATAGAGTTATTGAAAAAATAGATTATTCAGAATGGGCCACACCAGTGGTCTATATTAGAAAGAAAAATAATAATATTCATTTATGTGCAGATTTTTCAACTGGGCTGAATGACTGCTTCTTACCACATGTATATCTCCTACCAACTCCAGAGGATATATTTGCCAAATTAAATGGTGGTAATTTTTTTTCAAAAATTGACCTATTTGAGGCATATCTTCAAATTGAAGTGGATGAGGAATGCCAGAAGTATTTGACTATTAATACACTCTACAAGTTTAGAAGATTACCCTTCAGTCTAAAAGTGGCTCCAGGTATTTTCCAGCAAATAATGGATACGATGATGGCTGGACTAGACAGTGCCATCGCTTACATAGATGATATACTTATTAAGAGCGCTACAATAATACAGCGCATAAAACTGATTCAGCAAGTATTTCAGAGACTGCATGGTTATGGTTTCAAACTCAGTGAACAGAAATGTCAGTTCGTTAGGGATAAGATTAAATATTTAAGGCAGATAATCAACAAAAAAGGAAGAAGACCAGATCCCACTAGAGCAAGTGCCATTAAAGACATGCCTCCCCCAATAAATTTGGTGACCCTACAATCATTTCTGGGATTAGCAAATTATTGTAATATTTATGTGCCAGATATGTACAAATTGTGTGCACCTCTGAATAATTTACTTAAGAAGGGTACAAAATGGAATTGACCGGCAGAATGTCAAAAGGTTTTTGAAGGAATTAAAAATTACTAAGTTCAGAGTTATCTCGGATACTTTACAACCTGCAGTGACAAATAATAGTATCATCGGACGTGTGCAAATATGGCATAGGAGAGTTAACAGGCCATAAATTTGAAAATGGTACAGAGAAAGCAGTTGGACTAATCCAAATAGCATATATATGGACGTCAAGAATCACCAGAATTCAGTAAGACTGCTTCAACTCCAAGCAATATATTTCATGATTGTGTTATCTTCATTCAATGGAATGAAGACATAACAGTAATCATTTACCAGTCAATGGAAAGCTTCAGCGAGGGTTGCATTGTATGTTTACATTGTCCTTTGTTGATGAGTATGGGATTATAACAAAATGTCATTTTCAATTTTGAAATATAATATGCATATCCTTAACAAATGTACCACTGTATAAATTTTCCCCTATTATAAAAGGGGAAAAAATTTATTAAATGCTACAAAATCTATTTTGAACAACTAATTATTATTCCTAAGAATGGATATTTACATGGTTTCAACATTAAAAAATAAAATAAACATCATTGTATGTGTTGTTTTGTATTCTCTATTTATTGTGAAGTTATATAGAAAATAATAATACATTATAACAATAATAATAATAATAATAATAATCCACTACATAATGCACTTAAGATGCTACATAATATTAATGTGAGTGACTTTAATATCCCAATTTCATGCCTACTTTAAACTAAAATTACCCTTATTGGAACTTATAATAATTATGTCCAAATTTCAAATTAAATTACATTGATATTAATTTTTTTTTTTTTTTAGTCATGTGATAAAATTATAAATACATTAAAAATAACCAAAAATTGGTTCGCTTTGCAATATTCATTATGTGAAGATTGGTAAATTCAAAATGTAAAAGACATTCATTTATTTTTATTTTTTATTGGTGTTATTGTTCTTATCTATGATTTATTTTCATTTGCATTCCTGATGTTTTCTTAATTGTTATATTTTGAGCTTTTTTTACTTGCAGCAACTGCAAAATCTTTTGGAATCAATGTCAATAAAAAATGTTAATTGGTCTAATGTAGAAGGATGTAAACAGGTTAGTGCTGGTTTTGTTTATTTTACACATTCATTTTTTTTTTAAATTAAATTGCTTCTTTTTTTCATTTTAATGTATGAACATAAATAATGTCTGTATTCAAATTTTTTTATTTATCTTTTGGCTGTTTACATTCCTCTTGATGGTCCTGTGTGTTTTTGAAAGAAAATTATATAAGTTATTTTGATTTATATTATGATCGAATCTATCTTGTAATTGAATAAAATATTGCCAAAAATAATATCTCATAAAATACTTATCAAATCAATTAAATTTATTCCAAACTTTTTTTAATTATTAAAGTTCAACTGATATGAAAATAAGACAGTATTTACTTTTTAAAGCAAAAAAATTATAAAGTTTTAAATATTAAATACTTTTTGCAACTATATTGCTATACATTTTTAACCAACAAAACTGACTATATCCAATTGTATGATTCTATTTATTCACAGGCAAGGATTATTGAACTGTTATGTAGCTCTGTTAACTGATCCTAAGTAAGACTGTTCATGTTTAGGGAACAGGAAATTGGTATTGTTTGGAGTGGGGGGAGACAACTTCTTTGTTTCAACACTAATAGTTAAGCCTATAACTGCATATATAGTGATTGAACAATGAACAGTATCAACAAAAATCCTTAAAAATAAAGATAGGAGGGAATATAAAACCCAAATTAATTACCTATGTCTAGTCTTATTGTCAAAAACCACCAATTATACAGCCTTAACTTTTATATAATCCCAGTTTCAATGATTATCCATACAATCCTAATTCCATTTTTATTTCTGAATACCTTTTTTTCTTTATTTTTATAGATTTTTATTTTGTTATTTTCCTTATAGAATGTTTTACAGATGTTTTTTTCTTTTCAACCTCCTTAGCCACCATCACTCAGTATACTTTTCCACTTAATTTTGTTTTTTAGCACAAACTTCTTCCTATATTTGAAGTGTGGCAGTAAGAAGTTGGCTTTAATGTTGGAAGATAGAAATGTTAGTTTGCACACCATTTTGATGATTTTTCATCAGCAATGGGAAATAACACGAAGGCAAAGATATAAGCAAGAAATCATGTGCAGTTATTGTATTGTTGGCAGCTTGTCAAGACTCACTTCCTACACAAGATTATGACAAACCCTAAGACAAATGTACAAATGTATAGTTAAGATTTTGAAGTAAATAAACAAGCTTTCAATGATGACCTTAATTTACACAGATGATAAGTGAAGATAACTCAAAGAATAATGAGTTTATCGCTATCCACTATTAGTTTGGGCCAAATTCATGTTTTAAACGAACACACACACACACACGCAAACACACACACACACACACACACACACACACACATTCCTTGTCTTCAAGAGGATAATTTAGGAAGTTCTAAACAAGTCAGGCTCTTTCAACTTTTTTATCTAGTGGAAGAAGTGCTACTTATTCTTACATCATATCCTGAACTGAATAAATAAATTCATATTTCTGACCACAAAATAAATTGCCACACATTAGACATAAATATTAAAGTTACTGTAACTTGCAAAGATCACAGAATTATTTATTTGTCACTTTTTTCATGTTATTTACTTTGATTCATTTTGAAGAAAATAAATAAACATGATCAAAGTTTTTCTACAATATACAATAATATCTAGTTGGATTTTTTTCATTTCTTATGAGATTTTAGAGCTGATTGTAAATCTGAAGGCCATTATCAGGTGAAGGGTGGCTGTATTATATTTTTTCAAAACACTAACAAAATGATAATGTTTCAGGAAATGTAAATTGTAAGCTGTTCAGGAATATCTAGTCTGGTATGAAAATTAGAAAAAAAATTGTCCAATCAGATGTCATTGAACATACTAAATAATGCGAGTATATAATTTGCAATTTTGTGTTCTGATCTGATAAACTTTTTATAAGGAAGATGCATGTAGTCTATATAAAATAAGTTTCTTTTGTTGTTATTGTTTCCATATTGTTATGGAAACTGTTGTTAGTGAAAAAGTCATTTACTGAACTTTACTGCCAACAACTCTTCTATCTAACAACAAATATTATTCACAATGGCGGTATTATTTGAGTAATTCCAACTACTTTTATAACAACAGAAAAAAAAACAGAAAACATTGACATAAAATTTGTCAGTTCAAAACCTAGCATTCAATTCTATTAAATCATAATAATCTTCAACTGATACTATTGGCAATTCTGTAGTGCAATTCCATTACTCATCAGATTATTCTACTTTTCAAATATGATTCACAAAATGTTTAGTCAAAGCACAACATTTAACTAAAATGTAATAGAAAGTAGAATTGGCAAGCCAAGTTCAAATCCTGACCTCGTCTATTGCATTAATTTTTGTACAAAAGCCCTAGGCACATTTAGTAGCTATCAAGAGCACAAAGGAGGTGACTTGCTTGAGCAAAATTTGAAATCTTAATGAATCTTCTCAAAATTATAGATCATACAATGGACATTTCAAGTTTCTGTCAAACCACTGCTGGCCATTTTCAGTTTGAAGGATATCTGTTTGCCAAACAACTGCAATGGTAATCAGCAATCTTTTTGACCTAGAATTTCAGCTTCAATTACAATTCCACCAATAATTTTGGCCAAGTAAACATTCTCTGTGAGCCTAAACTCCAATCAACTGAGGCTGTTGTCAGTGAAGCAGAACACTTAAATGTATGTGTACACAGATGCTGTTCATGCACTACATTTTACCGCTACCATTGATTAAAAAAAATGACTCTGAGGAAATCAGCATTACAACAAAGTACACAGCTTATTCAGGAAAGTTACACAAGGAAATTTGGCAGTATTCTAACTATCTTTTGACTTTTCTTTACTAGCTAATTTCTTGTACTGTAGGAAGGTTATACAATTCAAGTCTGGACGTCTGGAAATCAATCAGATGATGTTATGTCTACTTATCTCAAATAGATGCCAAGTCTGACATGTCATTGCTATAACAGTCTAGTATGCCAACTGTCTTCTAAAGTACCCATGAAATGTACACCACATACTTGGTAATCTCTCTAAAATCATTGCAGTGTCTAAAAATGCAATTCTAACAATAATTGTTCAACTGTTTTGGGATTCCAGAGATTTTGATTATGTAATCCAATATATCAGTTTTGTGAAGAGCATAAAATTAATTGCCCCTGTATTACTCTTGGCCAAATTCATGGATACTCTTAAAAGCACTTTCCTCAAATCTGGAAGAAAAGGATCACCAACAGATATCCTGTAGAACATCTTCAGAAAGACTTGGATGAGGCCCAATATCAACACACCAGAAGAATAATCTCTTTCAGAATGTGCATTCAAATAGAGTATGAAGACAATAGTCAACATTATAATTTCAAAAGACAAAATAATATGACCACTGAAAATAAAAATATTATAGGAACTTTTATAGGAAGAAAAAATGAACTCAAGAGATATTCTAATAATGCCAAGTTGATATGTCTTCATGAGATGCAATACATCAACCAAATGAGGTCCAACTATTCCTAAGCAAAACTACATCTCAAAACTCCATCTCTGTTGACATTTTGTGAGACAGATTTGGCTTGACAGCTCTATGACAACCAGAGTTTACACTGTCAGATTTTATTATGCACTTGCAGAATAAAATCTGGCAATATAGACCCTGGTTGTTACAAACTCTCTTCTAAAGTACCCATGAAATGTATATGATGGAAAGAAATACAAGTAAACAAAAGTAAATCTCCTACACCAACTCAACCTTTCTTTCTTCAATATTTGTAGTATTCATAACCAATTTCTGTAGTATAAAATCTTTTCTCTTCAAATATTCTCCATATATCTTACGACTTTATGAAACTAATTTAAATTCTTCTATTACTAACAAGGATTTCTCTGTTCCAGCTTATCTTCCTCTTTGTCAAAAAGATTCTAGGATACATATGCATAACCTTGGTGTTTACATCTGGGAAAATCTTCCAATGGTCTCTTGAGTCTCTTTCATGTGCTTTCTTCTTTGAACTCTATTAGCTAATCTCTTTTTCCTTTATAACTCCTCTTCTTCTCAAGACTGTAACATATTAGACAAAGTATCTGACAGTATAGAAATGGCTCTCTCTTGACATTCATCTTCAAACATTTTTTTGTTTGGTGATTTTAATGCTCATCATGTCAAGTGGCTTAACCCTTCTAATGTCACCAATCTTGCCAGTATTCAGACTTTCAATTTTTTCTGTTGCTCAATCTCGCAGTCAAATAGTAGATTTCCATAATAATACTGATCAACATACTTCTTTACTTGAGTTGTTCCATTCCTCTTTTCAAAGCCCTTGTTGAGCATCACACCTCAATTTAAATCACACTGTAGATTCTGTTGATATTTCTTTCTATCAGACATGTGCCTCCTGTTCGCAAAACTTCTTTCTGTTACTAGCATATTGATTAGGATCCATTTTGTGGCTTTCTTTGAGATGCCCCTTAGATTTAAAATTTTAACCTTCCTATTGAGAATTGTGCCACTGAAGTTTCTTCTTGAGTGAAAGCCTGTATAGAGGCTTTTGTACCAAAATTTTATTGTTGGTTCGCATCTGCCTATTCAGCCCACAGGAATCATTTTTTTCTGGCTGTACCAGTGATCATGACACTTCTTGATGTCTGCTTGTAATAATTGTCAACATGTCATCCAAGAGGCTAAGTCTTTGTTTCCTAACAGAATGAAGCATTGTATGGTTTAATTCTTGTGACTACTAGCAGCTCTATAATAGTGTGTTAAATAAGAGTAAGTCTTCTATCCCTCCTCTCTTCACTCAATTTGAGGTGTTAACACCTGCTGATAAAGCAGAATGTTTTGCTTGTAAATTCTCTTCAAATTCTACTCTTGACTCTTTCCACTTAAAACTGAGTTTCTATCGAGTGATATAAATCCATCTATGGTTTCTGCTATCATCTCTAAACTGGATCCCAACAAAGCATGTGAACTTTACAGCATCCCTGCAATAGTCTTTAAGAAATGTGCTCCTTAACTGTTTCCTGCTTTCTCTAAACACTTAACTGCTTCTTACTTACCTGCTTGTTGGAAATCCTCTTCTGTAGTTCCAGTCTTTAAGAACTCAGGCAAACTATCTGATCCTTCTAATTATTAACCTATTAGCCTTCTATCTCTTTTTGGCAAAGTACTAGATGCTCTAATCTACTCTGAATTGGTTAAGCATCTCATCTCACAGAGTCTTCTTTAAAATAAGCAATATGGCTTTCACTTCTCTAGGTCAACTGCTGATGTATAAAGTTATTGCTAAAAGAGTATCAACCTTTAGATCAGAATGGTGAACCTCCAGCTACCTCAAAATCATTTGATATGGATTGGCATGCTGGTCTTCACGAGTTGAAAGGTTATGGAATTTCTGGACAAATTCAATTTCTTATCAAATTGCAAAATGAATGTTATCTTGAATGACCACTCTTCTCCTAGATCTTTTTGCATTAATGCAAGTGTTCTTGCACCTATATTGTTTCTGATTCTCATCAATGAACTTCCTGGTGTCATCAGTTCTCAAATCAGTATCTATATTGATGACACAACTATTTACTCCTGTCTTAATGGGAAGTCTGATCCGTTCAATAAAGTCAAATTTGCAGATGATGTAAAAATGACCTACAATCTGTTTTTAACTTGGACAAAGAATGTCTTGTTAATTTAAACACTTCCAAAATGAAACTGCTTTCTTTTAATCAGGAAAGTGACTCATTGCACCTTCTCAGATTAATGTTTTCAACTGACATGAAGTGAAAAGATTATATTGAAGCAATTACTAGGTCTGCTGCTCAGAAAGTTGGTTAACTGTGTCATGCTAGACAGGTTTTCTGACCAAAATCTATCTGACATATTTACAAGTCTACTATTTGTCCAGACATTGAATATTTCTGCCAGATATGGTCTGGTGCTTCTGCTATGTATTTAGAGATTCTAGATAAAATACAAAGAAGAATCTGCAGTGTTATTGGTCCTGACCTGGCATCTCAGCTTCAGCCACTTTCCCACTGCCGTAACATAGCTTTCCTGTGCCTTTTCCATAAATATTCTCATGCTAATTCTTCTGATGAGCTTTCCTCTTTGGTACATAGACTTTATGAATTTAAACATAGTACTAGATTGGCGACAAGGTATCATCTTTTTACAGTTGAAAAGACTACATGTAGTCATAAGATCTATGCTAGCAGTTTCTTCTCTTACACTTCTTATTGATATTGTAATCTCTGCAGAAACATGAGAAAAAATCTTATGTGAAAGTTCTCCCAATAACCTGAGACTTGTAATCTGTTTTGTGACCTTGTTCAGTTGTAATATTCTTAAGATAGTCAAAAAGATAAACGCATAAAGTGATTTCTAAATTGAGTGTGCAAAACAGGTGCATATGCACACACACACACACACACACACACACACACACACACATTGATACACAGAAAATATTAAATCGCTCAAATTTAAATACTGATAAAATGGTCATTCTCTGCAAATGGGCTTTATTTTCATAGAATGAATACTTAACACAGTTTGTCCACACAGACTGAATGCAAACTGTTACATATGTAAATTAGGCAAATAATCATTAAGGATAATTTCTATTGCTCATAAATAGAAATGTTGAGGGTTGTAATTTTTAGGTAATCATACTCCCCCATGAAATATAAACTTTTTTATTTGTTGATTTATTGTTTAATATCTGTCTTATAAATATTATAACCTGCTGACCCAGTTAAGTTGTATGGATTGCTAATAAATTATAGATTTTTAAAATAAAATTAAATGTAATTATAATTTCTCTACTTAAAATAATCAGAATATTTATGGAAAAACTTTCATAAGATTTAAAAAGCAATTGAACAAAAAAACAATTCTTCAAAAGGAAAAGTTTAATACTCATGAACTTGAAATCAAAAATAATATTTTTTATCTAATTTTCAGATTTTGTTATACTTTTACGTTTCTGCATATAATTTTAATGAAGTAATTATTTTAATTATAAGCAATGAAAACATTTTATCACATAATTTGGAAAACCTCATCTAAAGCAATTAAAATCACTTAAACATAAATTAGTTTGTTTGCATTACTTAATGTCTTTTATTTTACATTTATGTAGGCATTGTTCATAGAGAGTGGAGATCCAATCAAAGTAGAAGAAATTCTGGAAAATTTAATGTCCATTGGGATTGGGCAGAAAATCGTTGGGAGTTCTGTTAGGTAAATATTTCACAATTTATACAAATGGGTTCTTAATTCGACTAAAAAAACTGCTTTGAATTTAATTCTTACCAGAAAATCTGATTAATTCAATTATTTTTTTTATTGTTATAGGTCAAGTTTTCTTGTATAATAAAGTATTTTCATGACGCAACACACCTTAAGCTTTAGGTCTGACACAAAATAAAATGAATACTAACATTGCTATAGCAAAGTAGTTTCCACCTGACGTTGCCAGTGCAAGAAAATTGACTCGAGTTACCTCCCTTGCGCTGCAACATTTAGTTACTGGCAACAAATATACAAATACACTTGGCATATTTTGTAAAAGTATATCTAAGACTTCAAATTAAATGCTATTCTTTTAGTGTGATTTTAATTTATATATTTCACAAAGGGTGTCATCATTTTTTTAGACAATGCATCTTTTCTAAATATAAACTTCTTTAGATCAATCTTTCTTGTAATAATAGGAAATAATTTGAAAATTTATTACGAGGGCAAAATAAAGCATTTAGACATTTGTTTTGAACATATAGTAGCAGACTGAGGTTCAATTATTAAGCTAATTATTGTAATGTTTTTGTTCAAAAAAGCTGAGAATTAGGAAGGCCGTAGTTATAAAGTATCGAAGGAACAGAAGACTAGGTACAAGAAACAAAGAAGTGGTTTATTAAATATTCATACATGGAATGGAATAACTTGAGTAAATCAAATACTACTCAAATCCTACTCTAATGTGGTTAGTTGCTATATTTATAAGTAGGAGAAGTCCATTGTCACAGTGGTATGGAAGAGCAGGAAATATGCTAAGTCCTACTCTATAACACTAACATTACTTTCTTTAGAGAAAGAAAACTGGTTTATGTCCTATTTACACAAGTTTTCTTTCTTTCAATTCTATACTTGTTATGTTTGACTTAAATTTTAAGTTTCATTATAATGATACCTTAAAAAACTTGTTGGGAGTGTGTGAAGATGTTAAGAGATATCAGAAGGTTTGAATGATCAGAAGACTTAAAATTGTGCGTGTTCAATAATCTTCCATCCACAACAATTAATAAAAGACAAAAATAATGATTTAAAACATAACAATTGAATTTATTAAGTATTTGATGTACATGCATGTGAACTGAAAAAGTTAGACAGAATTGTGTCCCGTAGACTAGGTAATATTCGTACCTAAGCTCATAACGAATAAGTTGATTATTAAATTGTAATTTAGAAGATTGTACTTGCATAAGTCGATGTACAGTTCTTTTACGTCTGACTGTATTAGTAAAGACGGGAGTTCTTGTAGAGTCACATTTTGGCGGCGTGTTGAAATGTACGAGTGATATAGAGAAGTTAGGAAGTCGAGAAAAGCAGGAACCTGAAAGAGAGCGAGAATCACACGTGTTGTGTTTATATATCTTCGCTGTATCACGTGATAGGCTCCAATTAATTTGACGCCTAAATTGATTCTGCACATGGGAGCAATCTGATTGGTCGAAGCTGACCAATCAGCAAGCTGGATTTACGGTGATCGACCAATGGATGCTTGTTGATTACTTTGTAAGTATGATGTTGGTAAAATCGTAACAAGAAGAGTGCATTTCCCAGTGGAGGGTAAACTGGCTGTCGTGGAAGATTCCACAAACTGTTAAATCAACTTATGAGAGTGGATTAATAAGTCTGTAACCCTAAATGTACTTATTAGCTGAATTATGATCCAACATTTTCATTGTATAATATTCTATATGATTAATCTTCATCAGAGAATTGACTAAGAAAGAGATTATGTTGAAAAATAGATATTTGTTGTTAAAATAAATGCTTTTTTTTATCATTAAGCTGTAGATTTCTTAATATCTCTATGTAGACCTGAATGAGATTTGTTAACAATTCTTTTCAGTTGAACTATATTTTAACCCAGCAGATGATCAATTGAAAAAAAAAGCATGAAATCAGCAATCTTCAAAAAACCATTGTACTTTACTTGTCCCTAGTTGTCACCTATACTGACATCCACCATCAACAAATAAGAAAAGAAAACAAGTAAAAAGTGAAAGAGAGTAATGAAACAAGGAGGTGAGGGAGAGTGAGTGAATATAATAACAAAGTTCAATATCTAAATTTTAATAATGAATTGTATAAACATGGTATTAAGAGTTTAATTTTTCATTGGCAGAGCACAGTGGAAATCCTCTTCAATAATACTGTTAACCTCAAATGGACACTGAGTTTTTGTATATGTATGAAAAACCTATTTATATATGTCTTACATAAAAACATGAAAGGTAATCAAATTTAGCTAACCATCCTGAATATTCTGGTTATTCTCCAATTATGCTGAGAGTTAACAGATGAACTGTTTTTGCTGAACAATCAATTTTTATTAGCCTTCCCCAAACTCTTTCTCTATGTTACAGCTATATAGGATAAATAATACTTAGCCTAAATAACATATTAAATTTCTTTTTTATTAGCATACTTTATAATGATAGGCTTTCCCAAACTTTAGCAGTTTTATGTAGAAAGAAACAATTGGTCCATGTCATAAATGCAACCATACAATATGGAATCATTCATACTAAAAACTACAATTACTATTGTAGTATTAATTAGTATGAATCATACTGGTAAGCCCTGGGTTCTAAGTTTGAATCTCCAGCTCAATCTCTAATGATTAATTCTCAAACTTCAGTTTTACATTGTTTTACTATTTTTTATTGTTCCATGAAGTCCATTGTATCACTCCAAATACTTCTAACATTGTTATATATTAAGACATCAGCTAATACTTTTGTAAAAATAATATAAATTTAATTTTAATTAGCAAAAATATAATACAAAATGCAATTGTCATATGCTTAATGGGATAATGTACTTTTATGTTTTAATGTCTTAAGCTTGTATCAAGCTTTCATTTAAAAAGGTGCTGGGAACTAATGAATACTGAGGCCCATTTCTCAAATATCAAGAAAATAGAGCATCATTTCAGAAATAATATAATTTAGCTTAAGCACCAATGACGTGGTATAGTTCACTAAAAAAATAATTGCTTAGCAACACATGTATCTATTACATGAAAGATGGCTCACTGATAATAGAGAAAGAAAAATAACTTCAGAGATGGAATGAATATATCAAAGAACTCTTCCATGACAAAAGAGGATAATCTGCAATACACAGAAATATCAAAGGACAAGCTGAAGTGAAATCAACACTGGTCAAATTGAACAAGAACAAAGCATTAGAATCGGACAGAATTGTAAGAGATGCTGGCAGCTTTAGATGATTTTGGTACTGACAAAATTTCAGACACATAAATTGATATAAAACAATGGTGATATACCTGAAAACCTAAGTAGATCTATTTTCATAGTACTGCCTAAGAAGCCAGGTGCTAATGGATGCAATTAACTTAATGAACCACATAACAAAACTTATCATCCAAATTCTGATGAGTAGAACATGCAGTAAAATTAGGACAAGTTTTGATGAAAGGCACTAGAACAAATAATGTGATATTTATGCTCAGAATGATGCCAGAAATACAAATACTGAAGGTTGTATACCTATGTTTCATAGATTATGCAAAACCATTTGATAAAGTATGTCACAAAGAACTGTTGGAACTGCTAGGTAAGTTTGATTTATTTAGAATAATCTAAAACCTATAATGGGAGCAAACCACCTGCATACAGATAAAAAAATGAATTGAGATAGTATTATTCCCAAACACATGCTTATTATCATAATATTTCAACCAGTATTTGGCCTTGCTTTATGTGTAAAATCCATGTGGAAAGAAGTGGGTAAGTATTTTTTTCACATAATATCCATGAAAACTATGACAAACAGAGTAATTAGAGGAAGTAGCTTCAAAAATACCTAAATCTCAGACAAATCAGTTTAGAGAATGACATCACTTATTACCAAGAAAAAAATATGTTCACAAATTTCTACTAAGAGATAAAAATCTAATTGCATCCAAAATAATGCCACTGTCATTCTAATAAAGAAAACCTCACAAACATAAGAGTGTGGCAGTTACAAAATGGTAAACAAAGATCCTATCTTGTCTACAGAAAGAACAAAAGTCACTTCACAAGATTAAAAACAATTGATATAGCACTATGAGGAGGTGTTACAAAGTTCTTGGCCTTACCTAGAAGTCTATCAAACTTTGGAAAAAATCCTTTTATTTTTATTTAATAAACTTGAGAGGTATTTTATATTTTACCCATTTCATAAATCAATGCTGAAAAAACATATTAATTTGAGGGACACTAAAAAAAATGCCTCCTATTTCCACACTGGTGAATAGAGCAAGTCTTCAACTACAAAATACTATTTTTCTCCATAGTCACCATCCTTAGCTACACATTTTTGTTATCAATGAACAAAGGCTTGTGCAGGGCTATCCAAAATATGTCCTGTCATGTACATTGCTGCTGCCACTGCTGAAATACATTACCCACTGTGTGACCAAGCTGACATCCATTGTTTAGGTCTATGGGTGCAGTTTTTTTTTTCTATGCCACACTATGTCAAATGCTTTTTGCCAATCTACCATTCAGATGTAAAAGAAAAAAGGGAGAGGGCAAAAATATAGATTATTGGTGGTAAGGTTACACTTTTGACATCTTGTGGTCTATCATAATAAAGTAGGAGGCATTACTTTCAGAGAAATCCTTGTATAAGTTGCAAAATTTCTTTTTTGTCATCACTTAAATCAAGGGCACTTTGAGGTCTAGTCACCAAATTTTCCACCTTTACTAATTGGACTCCAGAGCATATGAGTTTTTTAAAATTCCAAAATTTTTCAGTTTTTAGCTAGGGTTCTATTTACAGTGTAAATATAATGCCAAATTGAACCCTTACATTGTGTTCATCGTATTAACCTAAACAGAATCTTTATCTTATCTTCATATTGAAAGGACATTGAGCCAAAAATTTCCTACTTTAAAAGCAAAATTATGACTTTTTTTATTGTTTCCATTAAACTTTCCACAAGAATAAGCTTAAAATCTTGTGTATAGAGAAAGTTTTCGGATATTTTATTTTACATGAAAATACTTATTTTTCAACATAATCTTCTTCCTTATCAATGCATTTAATCCAACATTTCTCCATTTATCACATAGATTTAATGTTACACAGTGAAAAATAACATTACATGATTTTAAGGATCCAAAAACCATAACTGCTTCATCCCAACCAGATAAACATCTATCACTGTGAACCTATGCTTCATACTTGTGGAAAATCAAAAAATGAGTTATTTTAGTTGAAGTTTACATCAAAGTAATTTTCAAGATAAAGGAGACACACTAGTTAGCAAAATAAGTTCTTGGTATCTTGATAAAAATGGTGGATCAAAACATGATTCAGAACTTTTATTTAAAAAATATGACATGTATTGATAATTTAATCAACCATTTAAATGGGCGTGCTGTTGCGACAATAAGCTTATAAATCAAGCTTTTATCAATAAATTTGACCCTACTGAAAAAAACCTTGGCTAAGTAAACATGGTTTATATTTACTTTTTGATTATGTCCATATAGTTAAAAGCATTATTAATACTCTTGATAACTGAAACTTGTTCAGAATGACTGTTTTATTCTGAAGGAAATGACAGTGAGATAGGAAATTATAAAAAAGACTTTTCCAACTTGAAAAAAAAATCTATTTTTTAAACTTTCAAAACTAACAGAAACGATTTGAGAAGCAAAAACCAATTCAGAAGTAAAAGGTTCCCCTATTGTTTAAAAATATTTTGTGATAGCTGCCATTAAAATTCTCCCAAATAGTAATGGTGCAGCAAAAACCATTACTATCATTGAGGAATTTTTGATATTTTGGAAAAATGTCAACACAAAAGAAGTGTTAACATGATAGGACAAATGGTCTTCAGAAAAAAAAAGTTGTATAAATGATGAGAATTTGAAATTTGTAGCTAATTTTGTAAAAAGGAGTAGACAAAGGAAAAAATTTAAGTCATTTACAACACAGAACACTAATGTAGCTATTGAGCAGACATACAATGGTTTAATTAATATTTGTGCATATGTACTCAAGAGTGGTTTTAATTAAATTCAGCTAGCATAACAAATGTGAGGTGAATTTACAACAGACTATTTGGAAAAAGAATTTTACTCTGTTCTCATGTAGATGTAGTACTATAATTATTATGCACAACACAGCTTAGAAGATCAACAGACAAAAGTACTAACAACAAACCTATTGGACAGACAGTTTCTACAAACTCTTGGTCCTTATAAAAGAAAAACTGTGAGAACACTAGGAAAACTGAATAAAAATTTATAAAATTTTCCTCTTTCATCCCATTCAATGAAATATGTATATAATAGTACAATTACACACAAGAATTCTTGCTTATGTTAATAAAATGATATTAATATTAAACTTTTCCTTATTCATCCCATTCAGTATAACGTGTATATAATGGTACAATTATACACATGATTTCTTGCTTATACCTTTGTTTTCATTCCATTTACCACTGACAACAATAAGCTATCAAAATGGTGTAGAGATATACATTTTTAACCTCCAACTTAGCAGATTTATACATTTTCTATAGCATTCAATTTTCAAATTCTGAATTATCAAATTCTTGTGCATTTATCTCTGTCTTAAAAATGCATAAAACACCTTTTATTTGAAATACTGATGAAGGGCTTTAACTGCTATGGAAGAAATCCATTATTTGTTGGATTCTACATTTAATGAGAAACTAATATTAGAAGCTTTTCATTAGTCATTTTAAGTGACTCCTGATTAAATATTTGAAGGTGAAGTATATTTTTTTCTTTTTTGTACTAGAATATTCCAGTTGATATATTAAAGCTGTAAAGATGCTACCTACACTAACTTGATAAGGGAAAAATAAAATCAATGAAAATGATAAACTAGATAAGTTAGCAAATGACTCATATGAATTTCTTTAACTCCAAGATAAAGGATTTTCATTATTCATTTTTGGATAGTCTTTTCTTAATCTCACACTAGTTTTTTCTTTTATTATAATGTTCACCATATTTTATATGAAAAAAGAAGGCAATAGTATTTTTTAATAACAAAGATTCTCCAAATGTTTTCAAATATCCAATTACTTTACTAAAGCTTTTGCATCAATATAGGATGAATAACATTTCAAGTTTTATAAATAGTATCATTTGATGTGATGCATAAATTGAAGAAATAAACTCAAATTAACATGAGCTGAACTAATCAACAATTTTTAATAAACACTAAACAAAGTTGAATGTTTTTTAGAAAAACCTGCATAATTAATGAAGATATTTTTGTACACTTTTATAATAAAATTAGTTTTTAATATATTCCTTTTCTTTGTAACAAACATTTTGACTACATAAAAATCAACTCCATTTTCTTTGGTACTGTACAGCAATCTAGTCCTACTGTACACTCTCTGATTTAATATTAATGCTCACTTCGATCTGAACATTAACATGTAGATTACATTAAAATTATTATGCAATATAACTTTACTGCAATGGTTGATACTGCCTTCTGTCAAGTCTAAAGTCCTAATTTCATTTTCTATTGTATCACTTGCCACTTGACAAATTTTGGTGTATAACATGCAATCTAATATTCTATTCTTTAAGTCATGTTTGCAAACATATTACACATGACAACCTGTGATTTTAACTTTTCATTTTTAGTCTTTTTCCAGCAACTGTTCACATTGAGAATACAGATGTTAATAAAGAGGATGACAGTCTTTTGAAGTGAGTATACAAAAATGTCAACAGTCAATTTAAAATTTTTAATTATTCTTTCATTAGAAATTTAGCATGAAATACAGATTTATTGAGAAAAACTTTCAAAACTTTTTAAAATCCCAAACTCAAATACAAATTATTTGTAGGCATTTGTTTACTGCGTAAACAAAGCTTGAGTAAGGCCAATTGATGCCATCAAAACAACCCAAAAATGGTGCCCAATCCTTCCATAACAACACAACATAGAATTACTAATCTTTATTTAGTAATGTGATAGATTCATACAATTAAAATATCTATTTTTTTTATGTTAATTAATTCAGGAACTTGCTATTACATGAGACATATCATACTTGATGTTAAAATAGACAAACTGTTAATTCCCAAAGGCTAAGTGGAAAGTAAATGAACCTAAACAATTTAAGGCATTCAGGAATGTTTTTCAACTTTAACGTCATTTTCCATTAAAAAAATAAAACAAACTAAAAAGGAGAATGGTTCTCTTGGTTTAAGATTCATGCAAAAATTGTTAAAGAAAATGGGATAAGTTTTTACAGCAGTTTTACAGTTATTTTTTTTTTCAAATATGATCTGATTACTAACAAGCATAATACATTCAGAAGAGAAAAAAACCTGTGGTGTCACCTTCCCTTTTGCTACCCTAAACACACATTTATTTTGCTTAACAATTAATCCAGTCCTGCTCACAAGTCTTCAAAATACTTGCTTTTTTATAAAATAGATTTGATATGCAAATAAAAAAATCTAAAGCAAAATTCACTGAACACTACAGATGCATCAATAACAAAATCTGATTTATTAAAATTTACCTATATGATATTTATTAGTATTAGTAATGGCATTGGTATTTAATGACAGAGATCAAAATGAATTAAAACATAACATAAACAATAAGACTTGAGATACATGATGACATAAATAACAAGAATTTATATTTTATTTTTGTGATGTGAATTACAGAATATTGTTATGCTGTATGTAAAAATATTCTCAGTGTCTCTTTTGTTTAAAAGTCAGTGCTTACTTGGTTTGGTTCTGAGATTTTCGTTTGTGAGGATGGCATTTGATACTGTCTGTTTTTGATCTTTAGAGTGCTGGCTAGTGTTTCTGTACTGCTATTTGTCTCTCATCACTGACTACTGCTACAGGTACCCTCGTCTACTCTACTATTCTCTACTCTACTGACTCTCTTGTGGTGGAATGTCATTTTTATAATAATGAGGGTTAGGATGATGAAATATCCTTCTTTTCTATCATCAATGATGACAAGGTTATTTTTGGAATGATGAAATATCATCATCATTCTGGACCATAACATGAACACATTTACACATTTTGTAAGGACAGAAATATATTAAAAAATGACTTCTGTTGAATCAAACACAATCTTATTGTCACTTACATATGAGGCTTGGTAGCATTAAAGTTAAGCTGAAAATATTTACATTGTGTTTATCATTTGTGTCTATGTTTAGCTATTCATTAATTTTGTTTTATAAAACAAAGTTAATGAATAGCTTAATCAGAATAGCAGCAGCAGCTGCTTACCAACAGAGTTTTTATGATATGTTGTGCAGATTTCTTTCTTTAATAAAATATTTTCTTTCCTTTTTGTTTTGTTACTAACAGCAAGTCAGTCATAGAGTTAATTTGTTTATTCTTTAGTCATATAAAATAACTTGGCAACAAATGCAAAAAAAGATTTCTTTGAAATTACTTTTATTTCTCAGTATGAAATTTTCTCTTACATTACTCATGTAACACAGTTGCTGATGTGGATTTTACAAGTGAATCTATACCTGGTGGTTTGTTGGAACAGAAATTAATTTAAAAAGTTGATGAAAAAAAAAGAGCCAAGATAGCCTAGCCAGATAATTTGGATTTTACTAGCATACAAGAATTACTCTGGTGTCTTTTTTTCCTACTTAAAGTGTGAGTTGCCATTTTCAACTAAAAAACAATAGAAAGTGAAATTTGAACATAAACTGATGTTTCTCAAGATGTAAAAGAAAGAAGCCAAGTGTTCAGAGATACGAGAAACTCAATGTGGGGGGTTTCTAAAGAAAAGAAAATTATCTCAAATGACACAGTTAAACTTCCTTAAGTGGGCTGTTGAAAAAAATCAAATGACTATGAGATGAAATCTAGATGTGACTAGACCAGGGGTGGGCAAACTTTTCAGTGCAAGAGATTAAAAAATTCACAATTTTATTGGGCCACATAATATATTAACCCAAAATAATTAATATTTAAAATAGACAAAAAAAGACTTTTAAAGAAAAAAAATGCAATTAATTTTTATTAATTAATATTTTAAAGTACTATAGAAGATTCACATGCAATTCATTTTTGAAAGACAAAGTAACTCAATTTAAAGTACTTTAAAGTAAAAATATTAATAAGTATTTTTAAGTTGAAGCTTTATATGAAACACATTTGGAAGACAAAATAACCTCATTTTAAGAAAAATATTATTTTATTAATTAATATTATAAGGTAGAAAACATATTTATTTAAAAAAACAAAGTAATTCTGTGTAAAGAAATAAAAAACAATTCTTACTAATTAATATTTTAAAGTAGAAACTTCAAATAAAACACATACAAAGTAACTAAATTTAAAGAAAATAATTTCCATTTTAAAGTAGAAACTTCACATGAAACATATTTGTTTGAAAACAAAGTAATTCAGTTTAGAGAAGAAAAATAATTTTTATTGATATTTTGAAGTAGTAATTCGCCTGAAACAAATTTGAAAAACAAAGTAACTCAGCAACAGAAGGATCTCAATAACTCAATGAGAATGACGCATCTGACTGCAGTCATTTACCAGTTTCTTAAAATTAGGCATCAAGTTGCTTGTGCTGATCCTCAACACTGACTGAAGATTTCAGTCTGAGACATGATCTGTTCTTTGACTAGTTAACTTTTAATATGGATAAAGTCTGCACACAAATGTATGTTGATGCAAACAACACAAACTTTTTCAGATTTTAAAACTTTCCTGGGTGCAGAGATGCATAAAACTTGACCAGTGGTTTATTTTACTATTTTAAAGCCATCAGCAGAGAACTGTACTTGTCTGATAATGCTTGTGTAACTGGTCGTGTTTTCAACAGAAGAAAATGAACAAAGTTTTGCTCTTTTAGCTGCTTGGCAAAATGTAAGTTTTGTTTGAAAGGCTTCACTTCCACATACAATTCATGAGTAAATGCACCCTTGCCTTGTAGTTTTGTGTTTAACTCATTCAGCTTTTGCATAATGTCTACAGCAAATGCAAAATCACAAACCCATTCGTCACTCACCATTTCCTTTGAAAAGTCACAAGAGATTTCTTTCATATTAAAAACATGACAATCTCTGCTTTAATGTCCTACACCCTCTTTAGTATTTTCCCATGTTTAAACAGCGGACATTTGTGTGGTACAACACATCAGTGAAATCTGCTTCGATGTCTTCCAAGAAACTTCAGAATTGTCTGTGTTTCAGTCCTCATGCTCTTATTGAATTCATTGCATGCATCACTGGATCAATTTGCATGTTTGAGTTTTAAAGGAGACTTACAGAGGCTTTCTTGATGTATGATGCAGTAAAAAGACAACGCACTGTGCAATGGAAAATCTTTTTTCATCTATCATTCATCAAGGTCACAATGTTTGCCTATGAGTGAAGGAGCACCATCAGTTGTAATACTTGCCAGTTTATCCAGGCTTAATCTACACCTGATCAGACTGTTAATGACACTGTTGTACAAATCTTTTCCAGTAACAACATCTTTGAGAGACTCCATAGATAAACAATCCCTCAGTAATTTCAAAGTTTTTGTCAATTCTTCTGATGTAAATAAGTACCTGTCAATACTCTCCTCTAAAGCAATAGAAAACAACTGAAAACTACCACTGGTGTTAACAGCTGTTCTTGAATATTCATTGCAATTGCATCTAGGCAACGAACAATAGTTCTTCGTGACAGATATAGCTTCTACTTTTGATTTAACTTCTGGAAACACATCACTGACAGCATCAACCATGCAATCTTTTATAAATTCTGCTTCTGCAAATGACTTTTTTGCTTTGCAATTGTGGAGAATTACCTCGTAGGTCCAAGATGGCTAGAGTAGCGTAGCCTATATGTGCAAGCAAATTGTTAGTGATACAGACTCTCCAAGCATCGGCACTGGAATGATGAGGTTTATGCATCAGTGTGTCAGATCGAAGCTGGCAGTGTGCCCAATATGCAAATTCTCTGACTCAGCAAGAACGTATAAAAATGGCGAATTCTTGTTGAGTTGGCAGAAGGACTTTTGTGCGTACATCGTAATTCATGTCATTGCGTACTAAACCAGAATTTGTTGCGAGGGTGTTTCCAGTGTCTGTGCTACTGAATCCCATCTTTTCTGCTACAGCAATTGTATTTGCCAATACAAAACTTGCCTTTGTTGCACTCCTTTGTAAAGAAGATCAGTTGCCTTCTTTTGCAGTTCTTGCTTTGATAAACTGAAATTTGGTGTACTTGGTTTGAAAGTGCCATTTCAAATTGTATTCCTTGAACACAGCAACTGTTTCATGACAAATCAAACATACAGTTTTAACTCCAACATCAGTAAAGAAATGCCTTTCAGTTCACTCTTTGTTAAACACTCAGCATTCGTCTTCAATTTTTTTTAGAGATCTTCAGGGGACCATCTAAATAAATTCTTATTGTTAACATCACCAAAATCTTCCTGTATTTCTTCAGGAGCCTGTGGATAGAAAAATGAGCGCAGAATAATTCTAAGAAAAATAATTCTAACAATGATATTTGTTTTTCTTAATGGCAGTTCCTGTTTTTCACTAATTGCTGAATCCTGTTGTGCATTCGCTTTAAGGATAATGGAGATGATAATTTTATCGGCATGTAATGGGAAGAAAGATTTATTCTTCCATTATGGACATTATTATATTCAAGTCATAATAAGACCATAGTTCATGGATGGAACAGAATGGCTGAAAGGAACAAAAATGGCAAACATCTTTTAAATGCCTTTATCCACTGTGCCAAGGCACAGTGGATAAAGAGTGTGAGTTCAATACCCGGTTAAGGCAGTGGAGAACTTTCAGAGGGAAATTAACAGGAGATAACTGACATCCATTAAACATGGCACATGGAAGTAGAACAGTCTACCCCAGTGAGTGAAATAAAGGGTTCAGTTCGACATTCCAACCACCTGAAAAAGGTCGGAGCGTACAACGGCCGAAACGTTGTAATAAATATGACAACCAAGATGAGAATATTAGTCCAAATGTATTTTTTCTTTGTCTGGAACAGGGCTAATTTCTTTTCTTTTTAGAGGAGGGTCAACTTCAGGTGCTATCTTATTTACTTTGGTTTGTGAACATACTTTTTTAGGCTACAAACCATATATGAAGTGACCAGTGGAGTAATGAGAAATGGTTTTAAAATCATTTTCTGAACATTTCTGGTTCAATTTACCTTTGTGGATTCTTTCCTCTAGTAATAACCAAGCTAGTTACATTCCGTCACTACCACCAAACTACCACCAATCACAATGACTGGATATCCCCTTGAAGAGCCACCATGCCTTGAGAGAATATTAGGCCTTAAACTCACACCTGACCTTGATGTGATCCATCGTTAAAGATGCAAGTAAAATGATCGGCTTTCTTTATAAGAACCAGATCAAATGGAGTACTGTTGCCATATTTGGGTGGGAGCTGCCTAGTCTTCACTTTCCAGTGTTGATAGAGTTCATAAGTGTTTCCAAGTCCTTGTTGGAGAAGAATTATTTTCCATCCTCCAACCTCTCTCTCACAAGCAGGATGTGGTGAGTCTCTCACTGCTCTATCGCTACTTCCATGGAAAGTGCTTGGACAAACTACATTTCTTGGTTCCATCAGGTCTAACCTTCACAGCTAGGATCCGCCATGCCACTTACATAGTATCAAACCATCCATATTCAGCTTCTTCCCTCGAACCACTGCTCTGTGGAACTAACTCCCAAGAGGATCTATCCCCGATCACTGCAATCTTAACCTGTTCAAGTCTAGAGTTATTTTCCCCTACTATCCATATAAACTACCCCTTAATGTAACCCTGTACAGGATGAACCATAATGTAAAAAAAAGTGCAGATGGATGTTTGTAATTGACAGCTATTTTAACCAATGCCTATAAAATATAAGTGAGAAACTTTATCTTGATTCTTCTATTTGTAAATCATTTTCAATACAAGCATCAGCAATCCTACCTGTATTTTGTGTCTAGCCATTTTAAGACATTTTTCTTTTGCAAAAAAAAATATTTTTTGGTTCCTTAAGTTTAAAAGAAACATTTTTTTTAATTTGTAGTTGCTACCATTTGAGTTTTGTATGAACTATGATTTTTAACTAATTTACCTATTAATCTGGTAAAATTAGATCTGCTTTTAGGTATTGTTAAGGGTTACAGTCTTGTATTTATTCACAATAATTTTTATAAAATAACTTCAGGCCATATCTTGTGCACATCTCTCATATCCTAACATGAAATATAACAATGCCATTACCACCTCGATTTACTACTAAGCAACTTGGTATGTTATTGACTTCTAATATTGTTTTCTCTATGACAATGTAATGAGTTAAAGTTTTCTATTTAAAATTTGACACCTTTCTACATTATGTTTATCTTTATTGACTATTTCTTGTTCACTAAAAACACTTCTGGACATATTACATGTTGAAAAAAAATCCTTTAAGCAATTGCCTCATTTTTGTGGCAGGCTATGTCAACAGAATCAAATTTATTACAAAATTCAGAATCCCTGCATGCTGATTAAGTGTGCTTCCTTACTTTATTTTTGGAATATCAGTTAAAATCTAAAAATTTTATATTCAATCCATTTTATTTTTTCTTCATAAGCTTGCTTACATTTCATGTATTATTAGTAACAAATAAGTCAAGAAAATAGAAGTATACAAAATCATGCAGAATTTGAAATTATTCATTTCTAAAAAAAATATTTAATCTTTTTGTTTATTTCACTTTGTTTAAAATCAATCATTATTTTCTATATTTTGAAAATTAAGAATACAAATTGTTTTCCTTATCACATTCAGCTTATATTAGTATAATTTGGTTTGTCAGTCATAGTTGGGTCTCTGTGCACTACAATTTTGGGTCCCTATGCATTACCCTTAACTATCTTAATATTTATTTTGTCAGGCATTAAAACAAATGTAACGCTTTTATATTTCATTTTCATTGATTTGGGTAAAAGAAATTGTTGATCTATTGATTTTACATATGTTAATTGATGCAAATGTTTCCAGCATTTTTTTTGACGATCTTTTATTCATATAAATTCATAACATCATTATTCAGTCATCAAAGTATTTTACCTGGCATTCTATGACCTTATGTCACCTTTCACCTAAATTATTTATTCAATCATAAAAGAATTATGTTGATTGAATTAGTTCTTCAAGAATTTTGGATATTTTGAACTTCTTAGAATTACATGGGACAAAACAAATCTGAAGAAGATGCAGCATGAAGAAATTCCATTCCATGATCATTTGCTATTGGTTTGGCAATAAATTTTCTTCAGTTTATTAAAATTAAAGATTTTTTTTTTTATTTTCATCAATTTTATTTTATATTCCCTAATTTCTTCAATTATTTTCTGTCATCTTTCTGGTAACTTTATAATTCCATTCTCCCCAAACTTTTTATTAAAGAATTTGCAATTTTTCAGAAAATGTAAATTTTTTTCATTAAGAGAATTCTATTAAAACTGGAATAAAATACTAGCCAGATATCTGATGAATATAGAAGGAAACCTCTCAACCAAGCAACAATTTCTGGTCACTAAAGATGCATGCAATCAAGCATTATCTTGATAAAATATTATGATCTTTCTTTGGACTAAATCCAGATGCTTTTTATTGATTGCTACCTCAGTTGGCCCAATTAAGGGCAGCACTTCTTCAAACTAATTGTTTACTTTTCTCAAAGAAACTTCTAGCAGAGGACTCTTTTCTAATGCCACTACAGAATCACCTTCTTTGAATGAAAAATGGCTTGGATATGGTTAAAAGTGGTTTAGTTCGTTTGGCACATGAACACTTGTGCTACACATTTTTGTGATGTATCTAATTTCCATGGATCATCTCAATATATTTTTTTTAAAAAGAGATGGAAAGAAACAAGGACCTTTTTGTCATAATTAAATAAATAGGGGTCAGTATTTTTGTTTGTTTTCCTTAACTTATATGGAATCTATACATCAAAACAATATAATGAAGTTGGTACAAATGATTTCCAATGCATGATTTGGATATTTTCAGCATATTGGCTATCTTCCATTTCATATAACATTGATTATTCTTAAGTAATGTCTTTATTTGATTGTTATTAACCTCAACTGGTTTAACCAACTGTAGAGTATTTCTCTCATTTCATTTAACATTGATTATTCTCAAGTAAAATCTTTATTTGATTGCTATTAACCTTAAATGGCTGGTAAAAGGATTTGTTAGGAGAATAAGAGAAGAGAAAATGTCAAATCTCTTATCTTGAGTATTTAGAATGGCACAAAAAAAATTACAAGTCTCCTATCCTGGTCTGAAATTTACAGAGAAACTGACAATACAGTGATAAAATATTTTTCACAATATACATATTGTACAAATTACATTATAGGCTTTGAACAAAATTTCTCTTGTACATCTCAAATTTTCAAGACAGGTCAACCATTCTTTCAAATACAAATCCATTTTTTTTTCGTGTACAGCAAATGTTTTCCTTAAAAACAAATGAATTTTAACAATTCTCTTATAGTGCAACAGTTCATATAAATTAATTTCTTAGCAATAAAAAAATTTACTTCTAAATATTCACTGGTTCAAAATGTTGCTAATTCAGAGGTTGAAAGTTGAAATTTGAAGCTGGGTGAGGAAAAGTTACCTACCTTGTTGAAACTACTTTTCAGGGTTCTTTTGACAAATGTTCAGACTTTTGGAACTGACCATCTCAAATTTGAGATAAACCTACACAAGTCTATAAAGTCGGTCAGTTATGTGCCATGTGTGATACACACTTAGGTGATCATGCATTTTTCGATACATGACTGACAAGGCAGATTTTTTCCAGTAGTAGGTTGCCATTTTTTTCTGCAGTAGACCAGTTGCCATCCAAGGCTATAGAAGTCTAAAAAATCATTTTTATTATGAAAATTTAGAAGATTCTTCTATCTTCTTCATCACTAACATAATTAGTCATTTATCATCCCAGGTCACCACATCTATTTCTTTTCTCAGATGCAGTAGAATTTACAGACCGAAACTGTTAAGCTCTTCACCCAAGTGGTCTAATCCCTTATCAGCAGCAGGAGTCTTTACATGCCAAGACTGTCAAAACCCTTTCTGGTCTATTCTTTTCTGTCTTTGCAGTCAAAACTTTCCCACTTATATAGCAAACACTTGAATCAAAACCAACTCATAAATCATTTCTTTAGGGGGCCTGTACTTTTATCCCCATTGGTTTTTAACCAATGGGGATAAAAGTACAGGTCCCATCCAATCAAAATTGCATTTGTTTTCAATTCAAATTTGGCTGATTTTTGAAAATCCTGTAAAGTTTTTGCTACGCAATGTTTAAACCAGTTGGCCTCATTTTGGCAGTTTTTTATGACATCAGTTTAGAGCATATTTTTTTTAAATCTTTGTACATTTTCATTTATTTTTTTTATATAAACCACTTGGTTTTATTTAGATTTCTTTTTCAAAGAAACTGTGTTAGTAAATTTTTAATTTTCTTAATTAGTTTTTAATATAATTTTTGACTAAAAATAGTTTCTATATTCATTTTTACACAGTTCCAACATTTTATTTTTTCTAATACAATATTAATATTATCATTCTTATTAAAAATAATTTTTATAAGAGGGTACAATAGCTGAAACAGTTGTAGTAATAACAAAAAGGTGAGAACAAATGTAAATAAGAGATCTCCAATGCAAAGTTTTGCAAAAGCTCTTGTTCATTCATATACAGTACATCAATTTTTACTTGTTTTAAAATATACAAAGTTTGAAAAACTTATTTAAGAAATACACACTAAAGTGACAGCAATCACAATACAGTTAAGTGATGTTTATGAAGGAACTTAAGTAAATACTTCTGATTCTATCTAACAACAAAAATACAATAAAATTCTTAATCAACTCAATGCTTACATTTACAACATGAGGATGAATATTCTCATTCTGTGGGTAAAACTCCTTGTCTAGAACAAAGTTCTTTTTTTTTTCTGTTAATGCATGTGTCAGATTTGCTGTAACATTACAACAGCAACACTTTGTCCAGCATCCAGAAATTTGTGTTGAAGACTTCCATTTGGCTCTAACTAAATGCATTTATTACCCATAAGAGATTCTGCTAAGCTGAGATACTCAGAAATGTTTTGGATCTATGATTTTCTTTATTTGAGATTTTTGTAATCAATCCATTTCTATAGCCAGTGATTATCGTGTCCAAAAATGCATTTTTCTATATTAAACAAGAAGAGAAAAACAAGTCTTTAAATGTTGACCACTGATTGTTTCTGTCATTTTATGTGGAACCAATTTTTCTAGCTTTCTTGTAAAAAAAAAAAAAATTTACAGTTTGATCACTCCATAAAACTGAGTCCCAAAAATTGCTGTCTCTTTCCAAGAATGCATGGTATAAACTCCAATGAAGCTTTGCAATGATTACTTTTATTTTTAAATAGTGTTTTTCTTGGATGGAAGTGAATGTTTACTGAGCTAACATACAACCTGACACATTTACTCTATTGTTTGTTCAATCAGAAACAATATCTTTCATTAAGACTTTCGGGTTCTTTCTTTTTGCATTCACGGACAATCTCTTTGCAATCTTAGTAAGAGTATAATTTAATAATATTAGGATTAGGATCCTATCCACAAAGAGTTGCAGATATTTTTGTCTCATAGTATTTTTCCTTGATTTACTAACAAACAATATCTATACTGAAAACTGCTTAGTTGCTACTCCAAAAGTCATTCCCGAATTACAAACATTCAAATTTGTTGTTTTATATCCACCAACTTCACCTTCAACGTTGTTTTTTGTTGTTCATACTCAGCTTGAAGTGAACAATATGTCCGTCATGGAAAATTTAAATTTATTCACAATCCACAGATACAGTCTGATAGAATACCTCATCATAAAATGTTATATTTTTATGAATTTCATAAATAAATAATTTTCTACCATATGGATAACTTTATCCTTGCCAATTTTTTAATGTTGTGTTTGGAAGATATCTATACCTGTATATCAGAATAATGGTGGAAAAAATAGTAGCAAAGTGGAAAATCTCCTTTGTCACACATTTTGTCTCTCTAAATGACATCTTCAGATAAATAATGGTTCTATTAATGAAGTCATATATATGAGTGAGAAAGAAATACAACAAATGCCAGTTAACAAATTTACATCAAGGAATGCTGAAGGTACAGGGATATTTAACTTTTATGTTTTGTTTATAATGCTATTGTACTGATTAAAAGGTTTCTGAAATGCTCTGAGTACTTGACATCTAAGCCCATACTCTATCTCTTTATATATAAAAAATATCCTTCAATATGTATGAAAAGTGAATTATTTTAAATGGTTTGTACCATACAGATAATTTTTCACCTCACTGTATATTATAATATAATATATTTAATATCAATACTTTAAGCAGATAATTATCACTACTCTACTTACGTTATTTTTGTATTTTCTCAGTCCATAATGACCCAATTATACCAATGTCTTAAACAATGGTATCTTCCCCTTCAATATTGTTAAAGAAATGGAACCTTGATATTGCTCTGAATCTGAGCTATTTGTTTATTTTTCCAATTGGATTAACAAATATTATATAATTATCCAAAATTCAATTTCCCAGAGGATATCCATAAATATTAATGTTTAATATAATATATAACAGAATATTAAAGAGAGAAAATAACAGAATCACGAATGTCATCACAATGATTTGGATTAACAAATATTATATAATTATCCAAAATTCAATTTCCCAGAGGATATCCATAAATATTAATGTTTAATATAATATATAACAGAATATTAAAGAGAGAAAATAACAGAATCACGAATGTCATCACTTATGTATGCATCTCAAAATCAATATTTTTATTGTATGTTATGAGTTATTAATAAAATCTCTCTTTAATATGAATGTGTTTTTAAATAATTTTTTAATTAAAAATAATCAACTCTAGATTTTATTCTTCCATTTATTTTCATCTTTTGTTTTTACAGCTTACAAAAAGAAAATGAAAATGAATTTAAAAATTCTGTAAAATCTCGTATGATTGTTGCACAGGTAAGGGATGAGTTTCTCAAGTTCTTTATTGCTGATTTAGCATTTAGCCATTCTTATCAATAAAAAGTTAGTTATTCATTTGTAAATATTAACAGCTTCTTAGATTTCAAAAGGGATAAAGTTGAACCAACTTGCAAACTTATGGGTAGAAATTTTGATATGCATCCATATATATGAGTGTATGAGTCAGCTAAATGAGTTAAAAATCCAGCCGTGTATGTGTGTAAACTTAATATAAACAACAAAATTGCTTACAGGATTGAAACTGAAATTTGGCATAAATCCTTTTAAAAACTTATTACATTCGTTAGTGGTAAAATTCTTAGGTTTATTTTTAAAAATCTGAATTGATATCTTTATTTCTAAATATTCTGACACTAAGAAAAAAGGTTTTAATGATTGAACTTGTTTGGTGGCAATCAAATACAGAAATATTTTTACTTTAATATTTTGTACAGAAATATTTTTAAATGCTAATTATTCATGTATATTTTTTATTTAGATGTAAGTATATATATGCAAAATTTGAAAATGAACAAATGTTATAAAATTAAAAAACACTTCTCTTTTTACATAAAATATGTTTAGCATCAAATATATATATTTAATAACTCTAATTACACAAAATAACTCTAATTACACATCAAATGAGGACCTTTGAAACACATTTTATCCAGATATTCATTAGTTTTTTTCACCAAATTCGATGGAGCATTGTTGTGCATAAAAAGTCTCTTTCTAAAAACATTTGAATTCGTCTTGAACCATAGCAACATGTGTGCCTTCAAAAATTAATATCTAAGCTGTCATCTTTATACCATCTACAACTTTCCATTAGTATACCACTATCAATCCAGAATTTGCCCCATCTGTCTAACTCATTGAAGGTAGCAATTTAAGGTGAAAAGACCCAAAGAAAAATTACTTTTCATGTGATAGCAGTATGTAGTGGTAATGGTAGGTAGCACCACCATATTTTGACATCATGGGAATACTCAGACCTGGTGAATCAGTGTTCACACTAGTTAAGCTGCTCATGACAAGGTGACAATGATTATCAGAATTTGAACAGTGCATGATAGTGCCTACCAGACAGATGGAATATTCTATTTCTGAAACCATGAGGAAATTTGATAACCCTCAATATTTGATGTTACATGTGTACTGGGAATACCTGATGGGAGGCATTGCCATCCACTGTGGAGAGCACTGTAACAAGGGTGCTAAGAAATATTTATTCTCTCTTTTATGTTTCTCCCCTTATGGGCATTGTTATATCCATGATATAACAACAATTTTTCACAGACGGAACGGAATGGCTGAAAGGAAAAAGAATGGCAAACATGCTTTGTTTTCAGAGATACTTTTATATACTATGCCATACAAAAAATTAGATATATACATATATACATGTGTCCCACACAGAGAACAATATATCACAAATATCTGCACAGCAAAGCAAAGTATAAGGAGGAACAAAAAGGAAAGGTCTTACATATAATATGGAGATACTCCTGACCTGGAGAAGCCATTTTTAGGACTCCAGATTCAAATGGGCTGAATTTATCTATGTCCCAAATGGAAATGCCACCATGTGCTTGTAAGCTGCTGGAAAAGCAGATTTAGCTTCAGCTGGGCCAAAGGGCCCAGGCTAGAAGAAAGTAACTTTCTTGTTTGATTGCTGTCCACAAACGGTAAAATGACTGCCACTTTGGTCACTATATGGAGTGACATCATGAAGCAACTGTCATGTGACTTATCTCTGCCACAGGTAGATAAGTGAATTCTGTATCTTTATAGCTCCATGACCAACCACATGTTCTTAACTGTAACCAAAAAGCACCTGAATAGAATTGTCTGACAAGCAACCCTGGCTCAAATCACTTTCACATTCATTCAATGGAGTAGGTACCAGATGCATATCCAGCAGGTTAGTTTAGTATTTTTTAACTTCCATGGGATATGAATGCAGAAAACCCACTAAGGTGGCACTTTTAACACCAGAACTCCAGACACTGTGCCTCACCAGGACTCATGACATTGACCCTGGAGAACTGGCAATGTGTTGCATGGTCTGGTTATTTATGGTTTTAGTTGTTTTGAGATGATGATAAGGTTCAGGTGCAGCAAAGTCCCATGAGATCATGAATTCCAGTTAACAATGCAGTGTGCATGCTGGTGATTTCATAATGATATAGGATGTGTTCACATAGCATCAGCTGGCTCTGCTGATCTACCTCAATACATTATTGACTGATAACTTCTATGTTGTATTGGGCCCAAGTTGTATTGAATTGGTATGACATGCATTCTGGAAATTTCCAATGAATGATAAGACCACCATATTCACTCAGCATGCATCCAATCAACTGTTTAGTGAAAAGCTCTATTTGAAAACCAGATCCTACACTGACAAATATCTAGAAGCAGTTATTGATGTGACTCAAAATCTCTCCAGAAATCTTCCAACCACTTGTGGAATTATTGCCATAAGCTAGACCCCTATCCATTTTCCCCTGACATCTTATGCTTTTTATCAGTTCCTCATTTGCCACAATGCCAAAACATACTTTTTATAACTTTTCTCTTGATACAGGATATATATTGATGAGATAAATTCTTCCACTTATCATTATCATTCCAGATTTGAGTTGGTCATGTTTTTCAACACACATCTTCCCACTTCAATAATAGTTACCAATCATCTATACAATTTCCAGTATAGTTTTAAACATTTTATTAAACATTTCTGTCAAATCAAATACACATTACATTTACATTCTTTAAAAGTTTCAAATTTGCAATATGGCTATGAATTTGAAAAATTCAGGATATTTCATACAAGTAGCTGTCATTTATTTACATCTAGGAAGAATGAAGTGGCTTTCATCCCAACTGCATAGATAGAGACTGACATTATTCATCAAATCAATCTTTACTTTCAAATAAATATTTTTATCTATCAATAAAACATAACTTAGCTAATAATGTGAGATGCAATATATTTTATTTTTATTGGAAAAATGATGAAAGTAACAAGAAGAAACTGACACAGATTTTACATATCTTTAATAGAAAATATTCTCTTTGCTATATAAATATTTGGAAAATATGTAAAAGAAAAAAAAGAATTTGATCCTCTACAGCTGTCTTATATATTTATTTTCAGGTGGTGCAGATTGTGAGATCAAATGCTGTGTTCACATTTGATTATTGTATGCTTATTATACTTGCAAGGTAAAAGTATATCCGTTTTACTAGTGTTTCCTATGAATTACTTGCATACACATAGATGTAAATAGTATGCAGAATGTAGATAACAAAACATTTTATATTCTAAATTGTAACTTTTGGTAAAATAATACAATAACTGCACTTAAAAAATATGGCTGAAATAAAATAAAATGTAAAGAATGTGCCAAAATATATTTTATGAGAATTCTAGGTAAAAAAAAAGGATTAGTTATCAAACATAAGAGATGAAAATTTTAGATTATACAAGTCAATCACTTAACCAGCCAATCATTTTGAGAAGCAAATATCAACAAGTTTTAAGTTTATTGCAAATAGAAAAATTATGTATAAAGTATTTCACTCACATGCAATTGAATGATTATATCTTTTCAGTGTGATTTCTGTTATTGGTTTAATTGAAAACAGCTCAGTTATTTTAGTTGCCAGTATGCTCATCTCTCCTTTAATGGTAAGGGATGTGTTCGTTTTTGTGACACATTTTTGTGATCAGTGTATATTTTGCTAAGGAGTTTTTAATCCAGGCTTGGTTATAATTTAATAAAGTTAATTTGCTCAAAAGTGGAAATAGTAAATTCTTCTCACCTCCTTTTGACTAGTTTGTTATTTTCAAATTAATATTTGCCAAAAAATACATTATTCTCAACTAATAAAAATATAGAAAGACCTACTTGAATTAAAGATAAAACACAGTTAAGAAATTATAGTGTTATTAATTTTAAATGACATTAGTGTGCAATATCATTCAATTCTTTGAACCAGTATGTTTATAAAATTTTTGTTGTGAAAATAACAGGAAACAATTGTTAAATATTTTAAAATAATAAAACAAGATTTTGGTCATGTTTATTTTGATTAAAAATTGTTTAAAGATGTGTAAAAAAAACAATAATGAAAAACTTGCTCATAAAACTTTTCACTTTCACTGGAAATAAAGAAAAATTTGATTAAAAATTATATATTCTGGGTTAAATATAAGTAAACATCAAAGTATTTAACAAAATCATCTGCAGTTTTGGTTGACATTCAGTTGTAGAATAAATCTGGCATCTTAAGTGGATAATAATAACAATTTTCATAAATGTTCAATAGCAAGTATTTTTTTCTATATATTTCACCAAACAGCATATTACATTACAAAAGCCATTATGATTTCGTTTTGCCATCTAAATTGCATAAATTTTGTAATGTACCCAGTAAAATAATTTCTCTGAACATGATAAATTTCAATGAAATGTAATAAGTTGCATATCTGAATTGTCTCTAATACATCTTGTACTTTATTACATGCCTTTTAAAAAGCCAAAATGAATTCAATATTCCTTTTCTTTTTGTTCTTTCATGTGTAAAGAAAAGATTTCTAAATGATTTGTTTTTGCTTTGTTTTACTTTATATTTTAGGGGCCAATTTTGGCTGGAACCTTTGGAATTACAATCCGAAACAGTCCTCTTCGAAACCTTGGCATTCGCTCAGAATGTATTGGACTGACTCTGTGTATCATTTGTGGTGAGCTACTTCATACTTAATGAAAATTTAGTTTCTGCATAATGTTTAAAGAGTTAATTAATGTAGTACTCTTTAATTTTTTATTGTTTTTTGATTTTTTTTAATTCAAATGTTTATATAATAGTTAATTATTTTAAATTTATCTTCCTCAGTAATATCAGTATCTTCATTGTTAATTATACTGATATGATTTTCTTTGTAGGATTTATTGGTGGTCTTCTTGTTGGAGCCATTCAGCATCAAGGATTAACAGGTTATATGGATGAATGGCCGACAATGGAGATGAAATCCAGGTTTAGAGTGTCAAGTTATTTTTGAATTACAAAGTAGAAAAAAAAAGATACAAGTTGACAAATTTCCCCTCTAAATTTACAATTAAAATTCATGTTATTTGTCTACTTTTACACTTTCTTCTATTAAACTCGCATGTAAATAGAATTTTTAATATTATTATATGAATCAAGTCATAACATGGATTAAAATATATTTTTTTTTTAAAATCAATAAAATTTTTTTTTTTAAATAGTCCAACACTACTAATATGCATTCATGAAAAAAATTACATTATTTTACAATAAATAATTTCAAATATGAGTGAAAAATAATGAAAATATTCTGTGGAAAAAAAAACAAGAAAAGCAGATAAAATTGATCTAAAATGTCCTTTTATTTCTTATACACATATTGATTAATTTCTAATGTTTTTTAAAATTTTCTCCAGAGGAATGAGCCGTAGTTTGTGGATTGGAGTCTTCATAGCTTTGCCATCAGGTGCTGGAGTTTCTTTATCCATTCTTGGAGGCAATATAGGATCTTTGGTTGGTGTGGCAATTTCAGCTTCCTTGCTGCCACCTGCAGTCAATGCAGTAAGTGCTTCAATTTCATTTTTCATAAACATATTAATGTAAAATTTAAATGATTCCTTCTCTATGTCAGTTCCATATCAATCGTCAACATCTACTATAAGGGTTTCTTCTTCATTACACATGCTTACCTTTCTGTATTAACTTAGGTCAGAATACAGTTCATTACAAATATTACAAGGTAAAACAACCTTTCCTTTAAAAACCTATCAGTTATTTTATGGTTCATTATTTATCATCTAATGTTTGCAAATTCACAATGTTTATTAAGAAATATTTTGCATGAAAACAAAGAATAAAACTGAATGCACGAATCAATAGACAAAAAATAAGATAAAATGTAGAATGATTCAGCATTCATCATAAAAGAATGGAATGAATTGAAGTAGCATGTACTTTATATTTTGGAGCATTAAAAAAGACATAAAATAACAATATATTATAATCAAATCTATAAAAGTGAAATTGCAAATTACACAGATTATACAAAATATTTCCCAAAATGGCTTAGAAGATAAAACAAAGCATTAGTGATATGCATACCAAATCTATAATTATACTAAGAAGCAAACATGTTCTGCAACTGGCTTTGCCCTTTCCTTTTTTTCTTTTTTTTTCTATTTCTTTCTTTCTTTCTGTCCAAGAATTAGGAAACCAGACAGTTGACCTCAGAAGTGGTTTAGACAAAGCACTAAAAAAGAAAAACTGTGATTTGTTGCTGGGGGTTGTTGGATGACTTAGTATTGTTCATTTCTTCTTTTCTTTTTCTTTTCTTCCCCTTCTGTATGCTCAGTTCAGAGAGAAAGAAAAAGATCACATAATCAAAGATAGAAAGAAAGACAAAAACAAGTAATTGCAGTTGTGATGTCGAGATGAGAAGGTGGATGAAATTTTGGGTCCAGCCAAAAACCCAAAAAGGGAAGATTGTGGTTTGAATACTGATATAAAAAAAGAAGAGAATGGGTGAAAATTGTGGGCCCAATTTTATTATTGAATCAGCAGAATTCAATAGAATTACAGCTTGAACATTAAAGAGAAAGATAGACAAAACCCTTGGTCTGTTCTCATTTTTGTATTATCATTGAATCAGTAGAATTCAATGGATTTGCAGATTGAATATTGAAGGCAAAGATAGACAAAATTGTGGGTCTGTTCTTATTTTGTATCTATAAAATCTGATAGCCAAGTCTATCATTAAGGAAGAGAACGAAGGAAATTACCAAGAAGATTACCAAATTTCACCAGTGTTTGACAACCCCAAGGAACTGGAGGTTAGGAGAAATCAGGATTATCACAGCAGAAATCAAGTGAAAAGCAGACAAGGATATTTTCATGCATGAAAGGACTATTTATCAGTCTATCTCAAGAAAAGTATAATATTACCAAGTGTTAAATATAATGTAGTTGAAATAAAATTCATAAATGAATTTTTTTATGATTGTATAAGTAATGTTAAATAATAGTCTAGCAGACTATTATTTTTTAAGGAATTTTATTTTCAGTATCTGTCTATATTTCTGAGATGAGGTATTATGTGCACTATTTACATTATTCAGACTATTGTCCTCATCTTTGTTGCCATATTTATTACAATGTTTTGGCCATTGTACGCTCTGGCCTTCTTCAGGTGGTTGGAATGTTGAATGGAACCCTTTATTTCGCTCTCTGGGGTAGACTGTTCTAGTTCCATGTGCCATGTCTAATGGATGTCAGTTATCAATTATCTCCTGTTAATTCCCTCTCCAAGTTCTTTACTGTCTTAACCAGTGACAGTAACCTGGTTAAGGCAGCGGAGATATAAAGTGATTTTAAGGAGTTAAGTTTTACATGTCAAAGAATGCAGACATGTTATTTTTGTCAGTGGAACTTGCTCCCCAGTGTGAATGATAGAGCGATCCCACTGGCTAGTTAAAAATGTACACGTTGACATGTTTAATAAAATAGATAAGTTTAAAATCCCTTTTACTGATGTCTTTTATCTCTGAACCCAAAAACATTTCAATACACATCCGGGAAAAGAAGGCCAAGAGAGAAGAATACAGCTTTGTTGCAGAATTGATCCCATCAACCTCCCCAGAATAGTGGGGGGGGGGTATATGACACCAAGAACTTTACTTTTGCAAAAGGACATTTTGTAAGAACTTCATAAGGGAGTTACATATGAAAAAAAAGAAAAACAAAATATGTAAAGAAAGGAAAGGCAAAGATAAATACATTTTGATGGATTTGAATTTGTTTTGTTTTATATTTGCTCATTGAATAATTTGTCTCAACCCCTCCCCCATAATAGTTGAACATTTTTTTTTAATTATTTATATTTGTTGTAAATAAATGTTTTATTAAATTGAATAAACTTGTCTTGTGTTTGTTTATTGTTGGTCTCATTGCATCGTTTGCAGTACCTGAGTGAACACAGAGAAAGAAGACCCACTTTAGCAGACTTCAGGTTGCCTATATGTTACCACTTTGTGACTATATATATTTATCATTCCCTACTCTGCAAACTTAAAATGGTGGAGAGAAAATAGTGCCATAAATTCTGTCTATGATTGCTGTAAGTTTATATGAAAATCTTTTGTAGAAATTTGTAGCAAAAATTATGATTATTAAAATGGATCTTATCAGTTTTGAACACCACTTGATTACATATTTGAACTGTTACTATTTCATTTTATTTCATTTTTTTCATATTGCCTCTGGCCTTTTGCATTCCTTTTATAGGGCATGTTGTGGGCTTTTGCTTTGTTGACAATAATCTCTCCACTAGAATATGTCTCATTGAACAATTCTTCCACTGTTGTAAGTATTTTTAAACTCTATATGGAAATATTTTTCTTTTATATAAGTTTTATCCAAGATAAATGATTCTCATTTAATAATTGTTTTTAACTCTTTTTTATTTTGGTGTTTCTATTGATTTAGAACTTATTTATGTTTGTGTGGAAACAGGTTGCTTTTTCAAAGATTACTTGTAAATAATAGCACTAATAATAGCCAGATAGGAGTGATATTTCTACTTGATAATAATAATTATTCAAAAATTCATTATAAAATTTAAAGTATGACACAGTTTTAATTTTCTTTTTGTTTAACTTCCACAATTGTTTGCTATATTTATAAAGCATCTTAAAAACACCACTTTTAATGGTTATTTTTCTAGTCATATTTCATATAAGTATCATCAACTAATTCTGCTAAAATGAATCATGAAAATAAGTTTCATAATATAACCATAGCATTCAAACATTCAGCTTCTTGCACAAGCAAATTATTTAATCTTTCCAACAAAACTTTTGTGTGTTTTTGCTTATCATTATCTTCCCACTCATTATTAATGTTTCTGTTCCTAATTCTTCCACACCTGTAACCCCTTGTGTCCTAATGGCTTTACTGCCTTGCATGGGGTGATATAAATTAAAAAAAATGTTTCACCCTAAGCAAGGCAATAAAGCCACTTCAGATGCAAGAGGTTGGTGAGTGTGAAAGAATATTAGAAAAAAGACATCATTAAGGAGAGAGCAGTAAAAGGAGAAGAATTAAGACAGGAGATAACGATTGGCATTGCATTTAAATTTTTGAAGATCAAAGTTGGCTAGAAAGCATATAGCCAGAAGAGAGTTCCACAAGTGAAAAGTGCAAGAGAAGAAACTCTTAACATAGTATGTACAGTTACATCTAGCCATTTCAACTTTAAAATGATAAGACCTTGACACTGATCTAGTACGGTGCTTAGATTCATAAAGTTTAGGTACCATAGAGGAAAGTTCATCAGAACATAACATCATGAAAATATTTATAGGAAAGGTACATTGGTGGGGATTGACGCACAACTTTTTTTAAGGTTGAAATCAACATCTGTACAGTGTTTGATGTGCTGATGATTATGTGATGCCAAGATATTGAAGCTGAACCGCCTGGTAAGGTGGGTTGGTCAATTGAGGTCACAATGGTGTACTGATTCATGGTAAGGCACGTTGATTGCCAATGTTGGTTGGGGTGAAAATTGAGAGATTAGATGTAGATAGTGAAGTTTGATAGAGTGGAATATTTCTGTTGGATTCTGGTCAAATCAGAGGTTAATGAACAGGTCACAGTAGTGATGACAAAGGAATCCTGAAGTGAATATTGAAGGTTGATTGAGTGGAATATTTGGTCGCATGTGGTATCAATGAAATGGGGTCATTGTGGTGACTACAAGGGAGGCTTGGAGCTGAATGATGATGATGTCGAGGTGTTAGAAATCATGATGGTTGGCATCAAGAGCCTGACAGTGTCAAAGCTGGCTTGTCAGTTGTATTCAACATGTGAAGTATCAGGTGGGATCAGTGAAGCTTAAGCAAGATCACTGTGAGGAGAGATGCAATCATGAAGGTGATGGTGACAGCACACCTGCATGTTGACAAGTGGCCTTTTGGCCCACAACTGTGTCAGTCATTCACGAAGGGCTTTCTTTTAAGCAAATTTCACGGTTCCCCAGGTCAACTTTTTTGCTAGCAGGAACATTCATGACTGACTATTATATTTTATTACAGGGATTTGTTTTGTGGACTCGATGTAATGCTCGGAGCCCTTGTGCAATAAATGACTTTTTTCTTATATTGTATTTTGCTTTCTTAGAGTTTACATCCGGCCATGAAGGCAAAAAGTTTTTTCTCAGATGTTTAAAAGAGAGCAGTTTTGTTTTGGAGACATTAAAATTAACAGCCCATTCCTTGTCTCAGTTAATAATAGATTGTTAAAATGTGTTAAAAAAGCAAACATATTAACTCATAGTTAATCATCAGGATGTGTATCAGAAAGGTTTGCAACCTGATGATATCTACCTTTTCTAGTCTTTTATCAAATTAGTTTAGGCATACTGATCCAAACACTTCTCAATCTATAAAGAGAGTACACATTGAAATAAAACTCATATTAAAATATCAATAGTAGTTAACATTAAGAACTGAATGAAAGATATCTTTTACTTTATATTATTTTAATATAATATTCCAAGTGGTTAATTTGATTACAAAAATATAATTTTTCCAGTTTTATTTTCAGAATATCTTATATTTCTCTTTTCAGAGTGTAAGCGAACTTGGTTGCCTCCCTTTCCAAGACAATGCCTATGAACCCATCTACAGTTGCAACATGACAAAAGAAATGGGGATCATGGGTGCTGTTAGTTTGCTGCTCACTTTCATTAATATTATCTGCATTTTTTTTGTTGGAGTTATTATGCTTAAAGTAATTCAGTTTATATTTTTATGCTTTAATTCTATTTTACTGATTTATATTGATTTCTATACCTTTGACAACAAAGGTTATTTCAAATGTATTTCAATATCAATTTGAAAAACTTTAATATTCTTATAATCTAAACAGTTTTAAAATACATTTCATGTGTGTATGTATAGGCACAAAAATCTTCATCAGTAATTCTGAGATCAAAAGAATATATGTATCTCTAAAACATGCTCATAAATTATCAATATTAACAAAACAGTTAAATTTTTTAAATTTCAGTGGTGCATGACACCTCTCTTCAGAATATATTTTGTACATATTTATCTATACACCAACTCAAGCAATATAACACAAATCTGTATTTAAAAATGGGGGAGTCCCATGTATATATGGGACAAGGGGCAAAATTTGCTCACATGCTTTTACTGTTTTTCAGGTCCCAGGGATTGATCCTAACCCACACCCTTTTAATAAAATGGAAGAGGTGCTGGTTGTGGAGATGATCCCCTAGAGAGAAACAGATTATACTTCTTTGTGCACAATTTGGGGTTCTAGTTGGGATGAATTTGTGAAACACACATGCATGCATATGTCAGATTAATAAATAAAAACCGTCCTGGGTATGACATTAAACTGCATCCAACAGCAAGGCCTCTGATCAGGAGGTTTTGAGGAGTGTGGAACCACCTCCTAATTGCTTGTGTTCCCAGGTCCACCCTTACCCAGGGTGGTAGCACCTGTTAGGGTCCCAGCTATGGGCAAATAGTGAACTCCCAGTTTAGCCCACGTCCTGGGTATGACGATAAACTACATCCGAGTCCATGGGTATGACGATAAACTGCATCGGCGTCCATGGGTATGATGGTAAACTGCATCCGCATCCATGGGTATGACAGTAAACTGCATCTGCGTCCATGGGTATGACGGTAAACTGCATCCGCGTCCATGGGTATGACGGTAAACTGCATCTGTGTCCACGGGTATGATGGTAAACTGCATCTGCGTCCACGGGTATGATGGTAAACTGCATCTGCGCCCACGGTATGACGGTAAACTGCATCCATGTCCTGGGTACGGTGATAAACTACATCCAACAGAAAGGCCGTTTTTGAAAACATAAGGTTGTCGGCTATACTTTTTTGGAAAAATAGTATTACCAGCTATACGTTTTTGAAAAAATATTATTACCAGCTATACATTTTTGGAAAAATAATATTACCAGCTGTACATTTTTGGAAAATAATATTGCCAGCTATATGTTTAAAAAAAAGAAAAATATTACCAGTTATACGTTTTTTAACAAAACCCTATTCAATAGAATTGTAACTGGGGTCAAAATACTATGAAAGTGCAAAAATAGAAATTCTTTGTAAAAAAATTATTACCATCAATACATTTTTGAAAACCAAATGTTACCAGCAATACATTTTTGAAAACCAAATGTTACCAGCAATGCATTTTTGAAAAACAAATATTACCAACAATATATTTTTGGAAAAAAGAAAAAGAAAAATATATATTACCAGCTATACTTTTTTTTGAAAAAAGGAAAATATTAACAGCGATACATACTTGAAAGGAAAAAATAATTACCAGCAATATGTTTTTGAAAAGATATGCCAGCTATACGTTTTTGAAAAATACTATTACCAGCTATATATTTTTAAGGAAAGAAATATTGACAGAAATGGATTTCTAACAAAACAAAAATATTATCGGAAAAAAAAAAGTCGTCAGCATTAAATGACCGATTGAAGTGTTGATATGCCATAAAACAAAACAAATCAAATCAAATAAATAAAAAAAAATTTTTAATCCATTACTTTTGTAAAATATATATATATGGGTAAGAAGATATAAAATTTTACATGCCAGAACAATGTTAAGAAAATCAATGATAATGTATAAAAAAATTTTGTGACACATTTTGTCAGACTAAAGTAATGTGACTATGGATTCACAAAAGGGAGTTTGAAACTTTTTTTTTTTTAAATATATATGTGTGTGTGTGTGTGTGTGTGTGTGTGTGTGTGTGTGTATATATATACATACATACATATATATATATATATATATATATATATATATATATATATATATATATATGAAGGTACTGAAAATTTCCCAGCTTGAGTCACTTTCCAAAATCAGCATTGTTAACACTTTTTTTGTATGTTTTGTGGGTGCAAAACAAAGTTCTCAGCTCAACCCACTTCCCAAAATGTTTCTGGAACCTCTTCTTGGTAGAATCAAGAACTTTATAGCACCCCCTTCACACACATACACAATCATATATGTTGGATTGTGCTTAAGCAGAATATATCAGAATTTTTATTTATATATATATATATATATATATATATATATATATATATATATATATATATATATATTACTTCAAAAGTTATTTTTAGTGGATACCCATGTTTGAAATAGGTGCCCTGTTTTTTTTTAAATCGTGTATATTACTTGAGAAAACTTAATAAAGAAAGTGTGCTCTCCAGCAGGATTCAAACCTTTATCCATTGTAATGGGATTGGTTTAGCTAATAGGTAATTAGCATAAAGAGAGTTATAACTATAGCTCACAGGCAAACTTTGAGTCAGTGCACATAGAATATCTACGGCTACTAAGTTTGATCATCATAACAAAATGATGTCACCTGACAGAGCTCTGTTGAACACAGAAGAACCTGAAAACGTAATGATTAAGATAAAATGCTTTGAGGCACATGCCAGAATAAAGAAGTTATGAGATGACCAAACACCTGAAAGACAAAAAGAAATCACAGATCTATTTTTGCCCACTGTGTGATGCAAAGCCATTAAGCAAATTTCGTTAATGACTTACCTGGCTGATGGGAGTGCTACCCTTAATGGCGGTGGAACAACCCACAAAAAACAAGATCAGGCTAGTTCTCGATTACCAAGAACGAAATAAATACATTATGTGTCATTCTGGTGGGGATGCAATTGACATTTGTGGAGAAACAATGAGGAAGTGGTGGCAAATAACAATGGCATCTAAGATTGTTGATCTAAGGTAAGCATATTTGCAGATACATGCTGTGAGGCATCTGTGGAAGTACCAGTTAGTTTGGTATGAGGAACATACCTATTGTTTAACTAGGTTGGGGTTCGGACTAAATGTAGCTCCGAAGATTGTCAAAAATCCTAAAAACTGTGCTAAAAAAAGAGGAACACATCAGGAAAAACACGGATTCATATATTGACGATATACTGGTGGATGAAACAGTGGTACCATCGGCAGACCTTGTAAATCATCTTAACAACTTTGGCTTAACAGCAAAGCCACCAGAATCATTAGAAGGAGGAGCAGCATTTGGTCTTCGACTTCATATGGATAAGGCAGGAAATCTGGTATTTGCAAGAGGGAATGACCTGCCTGAGGGGCATGAGGAAATGAGCAGGTGTGAACTGTTCTCTGCCTGCGGAAAAATGGTGGGCCACTACCCAATATCTGGATGGCTTAGAATCGCCTGCAGTTATTTGAAGAGAAGAACAGAAGAAATCAATTGGGAAGATGTAGTGGATAGTGAAACAACCAGTGTGGTACAGGAAGTTGTGGAAGAGGTTCAACACCACGATCCAGTTCAAGGGAGATGGCATGTTCCCAAATTGGAAAAGGGCGTTGTATGGTGCAACGCAAGCAGTATGGCCACTGGTGTATGTATTGAGATCGATGGTGTAATAGTTGAAGATGCGATGTGGTTAAGAAAGAAATGTGACTACAACCATATCAACGTTGCTGAGTTGGATACTATGATAAAGGGTGTAAACATCGTGTTGAAATGTGGTCTAAAAGAGATTGAGATCCAAACTGATTCGGTTACTGTCCGCAGTTGGATCAGTTTTATGATAATGGATGAAAAAAGGATCCGTACAAAAGGAGCGGCAGAGCTAATTATCATGCGATGTTTGGGGATTCTGAGGGAAATGATTGATGAATTTAACCTAAAATTCAGTGTAACATTCATACTCTCTGACAGAAATAAGGCCGATCCTCTAACCAGAGTGAAAAAGAGTTAGTAAAGAAAGCTATTGCGGCAACATGCCATGCAGGTCGAGACGAGGTCAAGGAGTTGTATGGACTGCATCATGTAGGAGTGGACAGAAATCTATATCTAGTACGGAAAGTCTACTTAGAGTTGTCAAGAGATACTGTACAGAAGGTGGTTAGAAGCTGTGATCATTGTCAATCGATCAACCCATCACCAAATGTTCACGAATTAGGAGAGGTCCAAGTAGACACCAATTGGACCAGGTTATCTGACACATTATAGAGGTGAAACGTACATGACTATAATTGATTGTGGCCCTGGCCGGTTTGACATTTAGAGGGAGATTTGAGCAGAAATGGCAGGCATCATTGTGAAGGAGCTGGAGGAGATTTTTTTGAGTGTGGACCGGTTGAAGAGGTACTCATGGACAATGGGGCAGCGTTCCATTCAGAAGTGTTTCGGGAGATGCTGGACAAGTGGAACACTAGGCAATATTATAGAGCAGAGTACAGGCCTAGCAGAAATGGTATCATAGAACAAAACCACCAAACTATAAAAGTCATTGCCGAGAGAGGAGGGATATCACCTGCCAAAGCAGTATTTTGGTATAATATGTTACCTAAATCTGGCCAACGTGAAGATTGTGCCACACAGAGCAATTTACACATATCAATGGAGACATCCTAGAGTTAGATCATGTTTAACACACTCTAACAGGCCTGAATCTATACGGATTGGCGAGGAGGTTTGGGTCAAGCCAACTGGAGCCCACTGCATGACAAAATGAACAAGAGGAACGGTTACCGGGGTGCAGTCACACAACAATGTTGAGGTGGATGGTATGCCAAGACATGTTCTTCACCTTAGAGTGATTCAGGAGGATTCAGAGAATGATGGGACAATTGGAGAAGTTCTCATGAGGCTCAGCCCCAAACACTGCGGAGATCATAAAGAGGGCGACACCCACCCAGGTGGATGGATGGCTATGTAACATGAGATGTGATCATGAGATCAGGGGGGCATGTAGTTTGAAAAAAAAAACTTACCTCATGGACGTCCATATGTAAAAAGAATCTCGTGCTGAAGCCATATTGTTTTTATGCTGACAAATTGACTCAAAATCACGGCGACCACAAGATTTGAGAAAATATAAATATGCAGTGTACGAAAGACGGAGAGGAGAAAAAAGTTAGTCTACAAAAGAACAGACAATATGACAAATACAGCATCTACAACTATCAATAGAAAATGGTCTAATTTGTAATGGGGATTTAGTCATACCACCAGAAAAATGTAGAAAAGAATTAAATGTACATTGTGGGATAACCGCTACATAAAAACAGTTAAAACTGGAAGCGTGGCAGCTGGGACACACACAAGATGTGAAGAATTATATACGGAAATGTCCTAAATGTACCAAAATAAAGAATTTTCATCACAATAAGTTACTCTTTTGGCCTAAGAAAACAGAAATATGGTCTAGAGTTCAAATGGATCATGCACAAGTTAATGGGGTAAGTTTATGTCTAATACTGGTTAACACTTTTTCCACCTGGCCTGAAGTTTTCCGAGTTTTGGATAAAAAATGTATTTCAGTAAACCAAGTATTATGCATAATATTTGCTAGAAATGGAGTACCAAAAACATTAGTAAGTGATAATGCTCCCCAATTCTATGATGAAAGTCTATACTTGTGGTTAAGGAAGATTGGCTGTGTCCCATATAAAACACCTCCTTACCACGCTCAATCAAATGGGATTGCTGAACGAATGGTCCAAACAATAAAGATGGGATTGAAAGCATTTTCTTCTCAGCAAGGAAAAATTGAAACTTTCCTACTAAGATTATTGTTGAGTTACAGAATGATACGACATGCTGGCAGATTAGAGCTCCATTAACCATGTATTACTCTATAAATGAAAAACATGGTACAAAAGAAATAAAGAAAACAAGCCAAAAAAGGCAAATTTCATAATGCAAAAAGGATGCAACATGGCATTAATATGCAAAAATGGTAAAAATAGTGTTGCCCATGCAGACCGGTTAAGAGCTAGCCAAAATAACGAGGAAATACAAAACGAATGACTATGAAGATGAACAAGAAAGCAGGGCAGAAGAATCACTGGACAATCAAAGTTCTTCAGAAGACTTGGAGTATGAAACATGGGACACTGAGAATAAAAGAACTAGATCAAGGTCCCCCATGAGAAATACTCATGAAACCAGTGAGATGGGGAGGAAATATAGGAGAAGCCATAAATCCATGCAGGGTGTGAAACCCAAAAGATTCAGGGAGATGTAATGAGATTGGTTTAGCTAATAGGTAATTAGCATAAAGAGATCTGTAACTATAGCTCACAGGTGACTTTGAGGCAGTGTACATAGAATATCTACGGTTACTAAGTTTGATCATCATAACACACCTTTTAGTAGGAAAATCCTCTGTCTGATCTGATGTGCTTTAGACCACTCAGCCTCACAGATCAGCAACTTTTTCTATTTACCCTTTTAAAAAATGCACATCATCTTGTTCAGATTGTCTTGAAAGGCCATATCTGCTTGATATCATATCTGAAACATAAAGCAATTTCTAAAGAATTCATATATATATATATATATATATATATATATATATATATATATATAGTATCTGTCAAACTTGATAAGATTATTTATATATGAATTGGCATATTAACCCAAGTTCAGAGTTACTATGTCACTCAACCTAGGATCAAAGTGTCACTTCCCAGAAAGCATTAAAAAAAGTTAGTTTTGTTTTTTTTAAATGGCTCATATGACTGACAACTTCAAAACTTCAAGCAATGGGCAGTACACTTAACCATGAAATATTCTTGTATCTATCAAAGTTACTTGGCAATAAACTTCTTAGCAGCTAGGAACTGAAACATCATTTTCTACCCTCAATCTATCATTATATATAATAGTAAGTTACAATCATTTATAAGATAAAAATTGATTTTTGACTTATTTTTTATATCTATAACTTAGTTATTGTAATCATAAAATTCTAATACAAGATTAAAATTTAATGACCTAAAAATGTCAATAAATTGCTTTGCTAAATTAAGCATCTTAAAGCACAAATTAAATGAATATTTTAGTCTAAACAAATATGTTAATATACAAAAGAAAAGAACAAAATACTGTAATTCCATGAAGCAAATTAATATTTACATATTATGAAAGATAATGTAGTCATCATAGATCAGAGACACATTAGTTAAAAAATTGACTTCACAGATTCTGCAAAATTGTTAGCCAAAACATTGCATATGAGACATTGGTGCCCTACATACAAATTAAGAAAATTATGATATTAATAATTCATCTGGTTTATTTGGAGACTTTATTAAAATATTTCATATTGGGGTTGACTTTGATTTAAGAGATTTCATTTTTAATTTTGATGTCTAAAATATCCTGAATAAGTGTGTTCCTTGTAAAAATTGACACAAAGTGCATGTCTATTTTAATGATATTTGGGACAAATTGTTTGTACTCATAGTTTTCTAATGCTGAGTTTTATTCTACAAAGGAAAATGAAAGCTAATTTTACAAACAAGGTAAAAAAAAAGCTCTTTGATAATTAGTCTAGTAGATGTAAATTCCAAAGGTTTCTATCAAGTTACTTGAATTTCATAGCACTAATAGCCAAATATAACAACTACAAAATGATAAACAAAAAATCATTTGCAAGTAAAATTACAATTTACTCATTTTATTGCATTTAAAACTATTTTGTTTTAAATTTTTACTCTAATCAGATCAAGGAAGTTCTTCCCCTAACGTCTTCTGAAAATACAGTTGAATTTTGGGGTAGTGATTTAAAAGTAAGTGGATTTTCTTTTTTATCTTTTTTTAAATGCTAAATTGTTAATTTTTTAAAGTTTTATTTTAGAAAATTCTTTGGGAGTTTGAAAATTAATTTTCTTCATTTGTCACTTAAAAATATTAAATTTTTTTATCTTATTAGATTTTAAAAGAAAAGAATAATTTTAACAAAGAGAACATTTTTGCAATACAGTATAAGAAAATAATATTTGTTTATCAACAATTAGTTTATTATGAATAGGCTAATTAAGATGACATCATTACAAGGCATAATCTGAAGAAAAAACCTGTTATTATTAACATTATACAACTTGTAAGATACATGCATGCATGACTTTACTATGTACCATAATTATTTGTGTATAATATGCATGTGTGTGTCTCTATATTCATATGATGGTATGAATGAAAGTAAGTTATATCTATGGCTTAAACCAGCACTTCTTAAACTTTTTCATTCATGACTCCATTTTTCATCACAAGATTTTTCGCAATGCCAGGTATTAAACAACTACACTGAAAATACAGATGTTGTCACTGCACTAGTCACAGCACTGCACACACATTTTATTACCACAGCACTTGCATGGTGCATCATGTTAAATATTGTGCATTTGTGAAATAACATATAAACTGAAATTCAAGTGTTTGAATATAATTTCCGCAACCCCAGCATTTCAACCCCATTTGGGATTGCAATCAATAGATTAAGAAGTGCTAGCTTAAACTAATGTCTAACAAAGTTTTAAACACTTACTACATCTGTTTTCAAAACAATTGTTCATATATTAAGCATGTTTTAGTTTGCTTCACTGCTGTCTGTGTCAAAGGTCAACATCATGACAATTTCATCTATTTTGTCAGCAGATATCTTGTCCATTGTCAATGTTATCTTGTCCTTCTTCCTCTGTGATAAGTCAAACTCCATAGTGTCATGTTGTCTTATGAAATGCTGAAACTCCTGTAAGTTGTCTTCAAACTTTGCAGACAATTTCTTTGTTGTGTGAGTCCAGCAACAAAATGATAATTATGTCTCTCGATAAAGTGCTGGTACCACTCAAAACTGGGTATGAAGTTGTCGGCATTGTTCCCATCTTTGTGATTCCCAGTGCATTCAGACACATGGCACTCAGGCTAATTCCAATGCCAGCAATTCCTACACACACATTATCAGCTCTTTTTCCACTTTCAGAAATACTGCTGATTTCCCTTTGTCTGCCTTCTTTGACTTCAGCATGAACTGAATTTTGAATTTGTTTTTTGAGTCAGATATTGTACTTAAAACATACAACTGCCTGGTTTCCATTTTCCTTTGAGGTGTGTGTGCATGTGCAATTTTCTGCACTTGTGTAAGATGATAGTTTACACATCCTGGTCAAAAGAATAGACAGTCAGAAGTGCATAGAGGATTTGGTTTGAGATAAACAACACTTGATTGCATTTAACAGGGAAAGCTATATCATAGCTGACTGCTGATGTCTGACACATAGAAATTATTTTCACTTCATTTACTAGGTTGAGTCAAAGGACTTTTTAATTCATAGTTCAAACAAATTATATACAAAAAGCCTTTATTCATCAAAATATATCCTATCATACTTTATTGTCTGTTGCCAGTCTTGTGCCAGAAACTCAATTCCACGCTTATATTATTTGACTGGTTTAGAGGTAAGAAGCTCTCTGCACACATTTTCAATCTCATTCACATTGTTGAACCTCTGTCCATGCAGGAAATGACTTGGAAAATTGGAAAAGGTGGTAATTTGATAGTGCAAAATCTGCACTGTAAGCAGGTTGAAGCAGTACTCCCATCCCCTCAAGTTTTCATTTGGTCACAATGTGTGCTGTGGCATTGTCATACTGTAGAAGTGCATGTCTTTGATTGCCTAATGCTGGATAGTGGGCTTTCAAAGTATCATATACTTGCTGCATTTGTTGAGCATAAAGGTCAATGTTCACAGCATGATCATCTGAAACAAACTCAAAATGCAACACTTCCTAAAAATTCCATGAAATACACAACATCACCTACTGTTGAAACTCCCTTTTTTTTGACAATAGGTTCTGAGGCCTGACCAGAATGAAACCACTGATTTCTCTCATTAGGATTACAAGAATAGATTAATTTTTCATCACCATTACAATTTGAATCCAAAAGTGTCCATCTTGAGGATATGCCAGCACTTGTTTGCAAATGTTCACATGTTATTGATCCTGATCATTGATCAGTTCATGATGAATTTCTTGATGAGGTCTGTTCACAAGGCTTTTGAAGGTGTCAATTGATGGTGGTTTGTGAAGGACCAAGTTCTGCCAACAATGTATGAGAGCATGAACTTGGCTTTTGTTCAACCATATCAAGCAAGGCCTCATCTTCCACAACAGAAGTTCTCCCTGACCTTGATTTGTCTTTGAGGCTGGTGTCACCATCCTTGAAAGATCTGTATCAGTTTTATGCCACATGTTTTTTGACAGTTCCTGGGCCTTACACATCATTAATTTCTTTTGTCACTCTCTTGCACTCAGTCTTTTTTTTTCCACAGGTAGCATAAAATGACTTTAATTGCAATTTTTTTTACCACTCATTATCAAATCTGTAAAATATAAACAATTCATATCATGAAAATATAGAATAAACAATTCAGCAATGATTGGACAACAAGTCATACCAAATTAATGATATCACATGGAGATACAAGTTACCAAAGATCAGTGAAAATCTAAAACAAACTTTTGACTCATCCTAGTATATGCCACATGTGGACATAGTAGTAATATCCACTTCTGTTTTACACTGTTACAAAAAATAGAATATGTGTTTGTTTATATATTGTTTTTTCCTGGTGTGAGTTTATTTTTGCTACAAGTTTTTTACACATTTTTTGTGAGCATGCATTAGTTTTAAATAATGCATAAATTTTGTGCTTTAAAATAATTTAAACTAAATAAATTCTTATTTTCAGTTAATATGAACTGGATAAGAAATTGAAGAAATGGTAAATTTAAATTACTATAAATTCTAAAAAGTCAATACATGAGTCATTTGTTTTCCAATAATTTCATAGCCCAAAATTAGTGTGCATATTATGCTGAAATAATTATGGTAGCTAGAGTATTAAGAAATATTCTCAACTTATGATTTCATAATAAAACAGACATTTTATTTTTTCAAACACAATTCCAATATCAGAAATATATTCCTTTATCTGACTATGATGTTATTTTATTGTCTAGAGTTGACTTATTTTTTAATTAAATTTCTGTTTCTAGGTTGCAAGAGATTCTTACAAGACTATGAAAGGATCAGAATCTGCTTTTCTTCATCAAAAATTCAAGAATGAATGGGAGGTAAGTTTTTTTTTAATATCAAAACATTTATATATTTGGTTATTTTGAATTGGACTTTTTATTTGATGTATTCCCCACTACTACTATCACATGTAAAAAAAAAATATCCATAAACAATAAAAGTGACTCAGAATAAATTTTATCATTCTTTATTTTTAATATGCTTCCTTTTTTAGCAAAATTTCTTTTAATTAATCAGAATAAAACTAGAGAGAAATTCTAACACTTAAAATCATAGATGGGAAATTCAACATTCAAAAAAAGTTTATTGTATGAAAATAGCCTTTCATATTTCAGGTTGATTAGATTTATTTAGCAAAATATTATTTTTTAATGACTGGTCGTATTTGTAAAAATATTTCAAAGATGTTAAATTTTTAAAATGTCTCTTTTGGACTGCTGTTTATGTATAATCATCAAAGTTACTTTGTGAAATAGAGAATATCATGAAAAGTTAAGTGTCCCAGCTGTCTAAATATAGATCCATTGATATGAAATTTTGTCTGAATTTTTTGAGATGGGGAAATGTCTTGATACATTGATTTGTTTGGACTATTAATATCCTCATCTTGGTTGATATCATCACAACATTTAAAACATTTTACCCTCCAGCCTTCTTCAAGTTAATTTCAAACCAAACACTTTATTCAATTTATGGGGGCAAATTATTCTCATTCCACTACCCATGCTAGAACATCTCATATCAGCTAATTCTATTGAGTTAATTTGTTCTTGTGATATTGCATATCTCTTCAATTGACCTTTTTCTCAACCTAGTAATTGAACTCACCAGGTAATTTGATGCACAAGGCCATATGTTCTATTGATGATAATTTGGTGTCTTAAAACTAATGTTGTTTATCTGCTTTTTTAGCAAGAGTATGTAACTTTTACTCTTACTTGTAAGATGGTGACATTTGGACTTTTAAGTCTCCTTAAGTGCTTTCTTTCTGAATTAAATGCTTTTATGTGATACCTGCTTCTAAGATGATCAGCCTGAGAAACAACCTATTGTGTAAGCATAACATTAGCTTTCAGGGAAAAGGTTGTGGGGGTGCCAACAAACCCTGTCAGAAATCAGAATAATAAAGAACAACATCAAAAAAAGGTGATTGAAAAAAATCAGTATGTATGATAATAATGCTAGTAATCCTAGTATAGAAATTAAAACTATTAGTGATCCTTTTATTAAGAAAGAAAAATACTAGACTTCAAACCACCTCATTATACTATAGGCAATGTAAATGTCCCTAGTTCAATCCTTGGGTAATGAGGAAAATCCATACACTTTGGTTAACTTGAAAAGAACAAGATAAGTAACATTAAATTTAAGCCTCTAAGATGTCATTGAATTATCCTAGTGGATAAAAGTATTAATGCTTGAATGAAATGTGTTACCTGGTAATTGTGAGCTCAACCCCTGTGTTGGATAGTGATAAAAAGTCACATGAAAGAGACAAGTAATATGACGAGGACAAATCAGAATTAACTCATACAAAATATCCTGTAATATTGACAGTACAGTGAAAACAATGTCCCCTCATGGATCAAACAAACAATGACAGGCAGCTGATGATGAACAAGTCAAGCACTTAGCAAATCAATGGATAATAATTATACTAATTTATTTCACCCTGGTTATATTATTCTTATAGAAACTAACCAAATCCAACCAAAGAAAAGAAAATTCAATGAAAAGAAATAACATTCATTTTGAAAGGATCTTACAAGTAAGGAAATTATTTCATCTTATTTTCTTTTGAAACAAAATTCAAACAAAAAGTATTAATGACTGAAATAAAACATTTTCTAAACTTTCATTTATATACATAATTTAAACATGAAGCTTTAACGGTTTTATTAAACTAAAATATTATCTTCATAGTAGTGTACCCTATATGAATAAAAATGTAAAGTTTACACTTCTTTAAAACTGCTTATTTCAAACTTTTTATTATTTAAATGCCATGCAAATTTCTTGAATAAGTTTTAGATTAAAATATCACAGTTCTTGAGACTTTTTCAAATTTTCATAATTGGTATAATCAAAACTTTTATTTCAAGTCTTCATTATACCAATTACCAATAGAATTTATTGTCAGTCAAGTTTGAATATTCAATCCAATTAACTACATTAAAAATGTTACTGAAATTTACTTCACAACAATAACTTAGATCTCCTAATGCTAATAAATCTTTAAAAAAATGTAAATATTTATATTTTTAAAAATTGATGAATAACAAGAAAAAGTAAGAGAATATTATAAAGTTTCAATATGGAGATAAGCAAATTGATAGCCACTTTTGCTGAATTTTTTTTCTGACACATTTTATATTTGAGTACAAGTTCACACTAAACTATTTTGAGCCATGGAAAAAGTATTGTTCTATGGTTTTTCTTTTCAATAGTTTCAACATTGCCAATTCATAGAATCTTTTAATAACTTTCTTTTTGCTTTTATAAAAAGAATTAGTTACCTGACTCAAACTCTTTTGTTACTTTTATATTTTGACACATAATTATTCAATCCTTAATTTTAAAGAATAATTGTGTCTTTTCTTCCTTTCAGGATATTTCTACTTCTCTACCTTACAACCCATACTGGACTCTACCATATAAGCTGCAATCTTCTGAAGAAAATCAAACAGCACATACGATACACAGCCTTTCTCACTCAAAAGTGTGTAATTATGAAACTATTATTCCTTCTCCAGACATCTTGATGGCACGTCCATTTTCATTCCCTAACTACAAAGAAGAGGTTCCCACCAAAAAGTCCAAAAAACATAAAAAGATCAGATTTACTCCAACCATTGTCAAAACAAAAAAAAATAAATTCATTGTAACTTCAGTTCCAGAATCTACTCTATTGAAAGCCAGCATCGATGAAGAAATGTTATAATCATATAAATCCTACAAATTGAAATCCTAATCATAGAATAGATTATGTACTTCAACCACAAAAATATATCCTATATATCTTCAGTTTCATCCTTGACAGTAATTACAACTCTTAATCACCATTTTTTAAAAAAATTCCCATTTCCCTTCACTCTGAAATATAAATAGCTTTATATTCATGTCCATGTTTTTTTTCCTGTACTGTTTTTCATTAGAATGCTACAAGACATTCAAATATAAACAAATTAATGTTAGAACGCAACAGTTATGACGAAAAAAAATGTCTTTTGAAATTTTTATTTTAATGGAGAGGTTTATATAGGATATTTGATTTTTTTTAACTTTGAATATAAATATATATATGTTTTACAATGATGTCTGTGTTTTTACTCTGGCCAAATGCGACTGGAGCAAAACACAAAAACACACATGACAGAAGAATTGAATGAGAATGAATTGACTGATTATTACTAACATTTGCAACTAGATTTCATAAATCACAATTCCTGCAGTAGAGAACTTGAAGATAATAAAAACATTTTATTCAACCAGTTTTTCTTTATATTCAATAAACCTGTTGTTAGAATTATCAACAGTGTTGTGGATTTTATTGATGGAGTTCTTATTCCAGCCTGATTCAGAAGTTGTCCAAAGAGACAAAAGTTACCATGGCCACAGACAGGAATTATGCAATCTTGTCTGTGGTACACCAAATACTTAGATGGGTCCACACTAGACTGCATTGTCAATCCCCAATATCATAGAGTCATCAAATCAAGATACGTACTTGAGACTAATCATTATACAACTGAAGAAACAATCAGTATACTCAAAATATCCAACTCAAGAGCTGAAAATTATTTTCACCAGCTAGGTTATGTTAGTCATCTTAATGGGTGACTTCCACATAAAAAAAACAATTTACCATATTTCCAAGTGTGACTAAGTAATGATAGGTAATGAAAAGTAAATACTACAACCTGGAATGGAAAAGATTATGATGAAAGTGTAGTGAACTGCCACTAACTAAACAGCATCACCTTAAATGTAAATGATGGGCTTGCAAGGGAGTCCTCTACAATAAGATCTTTCTAGAGAACCAAAGGATTGGTTTGAATAAGTACTCTACAAATTAGACAAATTGAAGACAGCACCCAACAGGATGTGTTCAGAATTAGTTAAGTGAAAGGGCATAATAAAATTATTTTATTTCATAAACTGAACAAAATTTTTCATTGTAGAATATTTATAAATTTAGTCTTTGTAATTAAAATCTCTATAGAAATTGGAATACAATCTCTACTTAGGTAGAATAACTCAAATTTAGAAAAGTGCCTCAGCATGGAGTAATTGTTAGCAAGGCTAGTCTGGTTGAGCGTTACTACTAAGTAGCAAGTTTGATCCTCACTGGGTGTTCCATACAAAATTCAACATTAAATGATCCAACAAAAGTTGACATGACAAAATAAAACAACCTAACATTAAATTAAAAAATTTTGCAATTTAAATGGTATTAAATTTGTGTCTATGATTTAAAATTATGAATGAAAGAATGAAATATGAATGAAAGAAATATTTTGAACCTTAAAATAAATTCAGAGTTACATTCAAAAATGTAGTTCAGTTTAATTTTTTGTGCACTTTTGAAGAAAAACTTTTGTTTGAGCAGCCAAACCAAGGTCATATTTTTCAAAACTGGAAATTAATTGTGATTAGCAAGTGGGAGACTGCTTATCAAAATCAATATTTGTTTCAATGATTTTATGGCTGCGATAACAGGACTATAATCTGTATGTTAATGATCAGTAAAGACGTGTTAAACTGACAGAAACATTAGAAGGCATTAAAAAATTACTCTCGATTGCTACAATTTAATACATTAAAAAAAAACATGCAAAATAAAAGGTTTTAGAGTTTACTCTTTATTTCTTTTAACATAAACAAAAAAATCACCTACCCGCCTCAATGTTTCTTTCTCCTATGGTGTCAATACCAATTTCTGTAGTGTACAGTCTTTTCTATTGAAATGTTCTCTAGATATCTTTGTGCTTTGTGAAACTAATTTAAACTCTTCTATTTCTACCAATAAATTCCTATTCAAGGCTTCCTCTTTGTTAAAAAGTGTTTAGGATGCATGACCTTGATATTTACATCTGTGAAAACCTTCCATGAGCAAAGTAACCATTTCTTGCACCCCCAGATGATTCTTTCATGTGCTTTCAACTGTCTCTATTGCACTCTGTTAGCTATTTCTTTTTCCTTCACTCCTCTTCTCAGGAATGTAACATATTAAACAAAATATCTGACAGTATAGAAATGGCTTTCTTTCTCTCTACATTTATCTGAAAATATCTTTGTGTTTGGTCATTTTAATGCTCATCATGTCAAGTGGTTTAATCATTCTAATGTTACTGATGTTGCAGGCATTCAAACTTTCAATTTTTCAATAATTCTGATCAACATGCTTTTTACCTACTCTCCTGGCACTGTTTTGCCAGGCATCACAAATCTGTTCTCTTGGCAATTCAGATCACGTTGTAGTATCTGTTGATATTTCTTTTAATTCACCTTTTAGACATGAACCCTCTATTCACAAGACTTGTTTCTACTAGCAGGATACTGATTGGAATTATTTCATGATTTTCTTTGTGACTCCCATTGGTGTGAAATTTTAAATTTTCCTATTGAAAATTGTGCCACTGAGGTTTCTTCTTGAATAAAATATAGCATTGATGCTTTTGTGCCGTCTTGGAAATACCAGATGAAACCACAATCTTCTCATTGGTTCACACCTGCCTGTCCAACTGCTATAACCCACAGGAATCACTTTTTCCAATCTGAACCAACATGATAGTTCTGACCCCAACAGACAACTCTTTGTCTCCACTCATAATAATTGTAAACTCACTGAGAACAAGTCTTTGTTCACTGACAGAATGAGGTAGCATATAGCTAAAATTTGTTTCTTGTGACTACTGACAACTCTGTAATAGTGATTTAAATAAGGGTAAGTCCTCTATCTCTCTTCTCTTCACTCAATTTGAGATGTTATCATTTTCTGCTAATAAAGCAGAATGGCTCATCTGGAATATCTTATCTGACTTTCCATTTAGAACTGAGTCTATATTGTGCGTGATATGTATACAACTCTGTCCATGGTTTTTGCTATCATCCCTAAACTGGATCCCCACAAGGCAGGTATTCTTGATGGTATACCTGTAATAGTCCTAAAGAAATGTGCTCCTGAAATGACTCTTGTTCTCTCTAGACTCTACAATAAATGTCTTGTTGCTTTCCTACTTGAAGGAAATTCTCTTCTGTAGTTCATTTTTAAGAACTCAAACTGTCTGATCCTTCTATTGACCTATTTGTTTTCTACCTCATTTTGGCAAAATCCTAGAGCGTCTAATCAAGTCCAAATTGGTTTTAAGCATCTCAGCTTTCAGATAATATAGATTTCATTTCTCTGTCAACTTCTGATGTATTCACGGTTATTGATGAGTCTCTCAAACTTTAGATAAAAATGGTGAGGCTCGGTCTGTTGCTTTAGATATCTCAATAATAATGCTTTGAATATGGTTTGGTATGCTGGTCTTCACAAGTTGAAAGGTTATGGTATTTCTGGACAAATTTTTGATTTGATTCAATCTTTCTTTCGAAATAAATGTTGACTTGAATGGCTAATCTTTTAGATCATTTTGCTTTAATGTAGGTGTGTCCTCCAGGGCTCTGTCCATTGTTCCTAATTTTCATCAATGACCTTCCATTGTCGTCAGTTTTCATCTTGGCATCTATGCTGAGGACACAACCATTTACTCCTGTGTTAATGGTAAATCTGATAGGTTCGTTATGGACAAAAATTGGCAGCTGATCTAAAATATGGTGTTCAATCTGTTGATAATCAGGGTCACAAGAAATGGCTTGTTAATTCCAAAACAAAACTGCTCTCTTTTAAACATCTGAGGAAAACTTTGTCGCCTTCCATCAGCATGGCTGATGCTTATCTCCAGGAGAGTGATATGAAGTTGAAAGATTATATAGAATTAATTACTAGGTCTGCTGCTGGTAAAGTTGGCTCACTGTGTCATGCTAGACATTTTTTCTTGCCATAATCTTATCTTACACATTTATAAGTCTACAATTCATCCATGCATTGAATATTGCTGTCACATCTGGTCTGATGGTTCTGCTATGTATTTAGACATTCTTAACAAAATTCAAAGAAGAATCTGCAATGTTATCAGTCCTGACCAGGTATCTCAGCGTCAGTCACTTTCCCACCGCCATAATGTAACTTCCTTGTACCTTTTCTATAAATATTCTTATGTTGTTCTGACAAGCTTTCCTCTTTGGCACCTCAAGATTATGAATTTAAGCAGAGTACTAGATTGACAGTTAGGTCTCATCATTTTACAGTTGAAATTGCTAGATATAACCATAAGTTCTATGCTATCAGTTTCTTCTCTTGCATTTCTCACTTGTGGAACTCTCTTCCAGTTACTTGCTTTACAATCAGCTTTGATCTTTAAAAATTTAAATTCAATGTCAAGCATCCTCTTCTGCCTCTTTAATCCCTGTTCTTTTCCTCTCATTTTAATGTTTTTTGCTCTCATTCTTTCACATTCAGTAACCTCTTGTATCTTTATCACTTGTTTGGGACAAAATGATTAAAAACAAAAACAAAAATTCCATGTTCCAGAACACATTTCTGATTACATTATTTTTACATATTAAATTTACTTACAAACAAATCAAATTCAAAAGCATTTACTATCAATCTATAATGATAATGTACATTCTATGTATATAGTGTTTTTCTCCTTTCTAATCACACTAAAAAGTATTTACTAAGTATAGTGTAAAACCATAATTATGGGGCACACCCAGAATCAGTCACCAGTAATAATCTGCAAGTTTCCTTATCATTACACCACAATTGTCATAAAAAGTCTGCAAAATTGTTTCGTTGCCAAACCATCATAGCTATACAGTAAGGAGAAAGTACTTAGAACTTTTCTTTTTGGCTAAAATAAAGTCATGAATGCCCACAAAATACAAATACTGTAGACATGAATTTTTTTCTTAAAAGAAAGCAAAAAATCCCCCTGCATTCCATATGCAATAATCGAGGCCTCACATAGGCTAATTTTATCATTAACCTTCACTACAGTAGATTATAATTATAACCTGACTCCATAATACTCAATCATATTTTTTTTTCATAATTGTTTCAATTTAGAATTTTTTTTTATTTCGGTTATGCAATACATACAAGCAGAAGAAATAAATGTCCTTTCATGAATTTAATGATGAAAAATCCTGTCACACTGGGAATCATCTAATCCATAGTTTGAAAAAATAAAAATAGCAAAGTAATAGTTAATAAAAAAAGAAAAGACTAAGAAAACTAATAAGATTGAAAAAACTGACTTTATTAGATCTTCAGAAAGAAAATAGATTAGAAAGTGTTTCATGTTATTGAGTTTTGTAAATATTGAAACCTGAAGAGTGTTTTCTTTACTACACTGGATTTCTTTCCTAATCACACTTCTGAGCATAAATGATGCACCATCTTGTTAGGTTTCTTTTCTTCTCAAAAGGAAAAAAATGTTCTAGAATATAATGGACAGAATGACAAGGGTCATCACTGATAGTGGTTTTCACACCTAGAATGCCACTATATGAAAGGTGTAAAAATCTTAATTAGTGGCTTCACAATTCATTTTCCAACATTAACAAATTTTCATCCTCTGAACAATCAGCCTCACTTTGGCCACCTGAGTCATTGAGTGAGAATCAAATATGACTAGCACAACAAACAAAAAATGTTCACTGGTTGTCATGAACTTGAAACCGGCAATGTGATTGCGACAGGAAATTCAACAGTCTGTGAGGTTTACATATCCATAAGGTATGCTGGTGCAGACAATGCAATTCCCTTATTGGAGAATGTAAGTCAAATGATAGGATTATGAATCCGGATTCTACCCACAGTGATCAGGATCCCATTGCTGAGCATCAGCACCCTGGAGAAATTCCAAGCAAGCCAAGAATCCAGTGGCCCCTTAGGTAATCAGAGAGCTACTTGGTCAAATCTCAATCAGGAGCTCTCATTAATACTTACCAACCATCTAAAGGGCCCCAGTAAGATCAGATCTTTCTGCAGAATTGTGTACAAGGTTTTTCATGAGTGATTTGGTGCAGCAACTGCAAGAGGGGACAAGAAAGAAGAGAAGCGACCAAATAGATGATAAATTCAGAAGGTAATCTAGGAACAGAGCAGAAAGTTGTGGAGCACCAACTCATAGAAGCTCCAATTCATGAGAGGGCAGGCCTTATGGACCTGCTTAAGGATATTAAAGAAAGAATCTTTGGTTCTCTGCTCTAGAGATCACTAAGAAAACATCATTTTACAATAATCCTTATGCTTTTGCTAAAAAGCTGTTCATAGACTAAAAGCAGCATACTTGACATACCATGGGAGGAACTCGAGACCCACCCGAGGATGATGTATTCTGATAATTGGAAATATGTTCCAATCCCTCCTATGAATGACCTTCCTAGGTCTCAAGATCCAGAGGTCATGTTTAATGACAGCAGACTAAAGCTGAGGGAAATTTGTCCACAAATCCCATGCCATTAATGCACCTGGAATAAAAGGAATATCCTGCAAGTTATATAAGAATTGTCCAAATGTCCTCCGGCAACTTACCATCCTCCTCCAGCATGCATGGAAACAAGGTATTGTACCAGAAAAATGGTGCCTGACAGATGGCATTTGGATACCTAAGGAAAAGAATGCAAAAGGCATTGCAAATTTTCACCCCCATCTCTCTCTTGAATGAAGAGGGGGAAATATTTTTTGGCATCCTTGCCCATCGTATGACGGTCTTCCTGCTAGGTAACCATTACATATACACAGCTGTCCAGAAGTCTGGGATACCTGGATTCCCCAGCTATCTGGAGCATTCACACACAATTTGGAACTCAATCCTATCAGCCCCCAAAAATAAAACTGAGCTTCATTTAATTTGGATTGATCACATGAATGCATATGGATCAGATCCTCATGAGCGAATTCAAATGCCTATTTGAATTTTTCAATTTCCCTAGTAAGGTTAGGGAAATTATAATGAAATATAGGTAACTACACCACCAAGTGGCAAGCCCTCGAGATCAGCATCATTATGGGGTATATGATTTCACCACTTCTTTTCATTATGTCTATAGAACTCATTATTATGGGGTGCAGCAGACACAACAAAGGGAGTGATGACTAAGGAACAAATGGTCCTTCCAGATCATTCATGGATGACATCACCATTTTGGTCTAAAGTCTGCTGCAGTGCTACCATAAGCTCTTCATGTGGGCGAGAATGAAGGTTAAACCTAATAAAAGCTGGGGTTTATCTTTACTCAGAGGTCCTGTCAGGGAGATTCACTTCGGCATTTGGGGTGACATGATCCCAACAGTCAAAGAGAAGCCAGTGAAGAGCCTCGGATGGCTGTATGAAATTCAACTGATTGATTGACACTGAGATAAAGAGGTGCAGAAAATGACCCTAGACAGACTTGAATCCATCAACAGAACCCATCTTCCTGGCAAACTGAAGGGAAGGCATGGTTTTCTGCCTTGGCTTCTGTGGCTGTTGCAGGTGTATATTACTCTGTCTCGCATTCAGCAAACACAACAGTATATCAACAAATACCTGCACAAGTCGCTTGGGATACACCCCTGCTTCTCCAGTAGGACTCTATACTAATGCCGAAAACCTGCAGCTTCCCATCTCCTCATTGGTGGAGGAGTACAAGGTCAGGAAGTTACGCCTTCAATGATGAGGGACTTGGATGATGAGTTCGTCCACAGGATACAACCAGATATCAAAACTGGCACCAATGGTTGGCAGTAGAAACCACCCAAGAAGCAGAATCCAACCTGCAAACCAAGAGATTATGGGGGTGACCCAAACTGATTGAGCTGGCCTGGACAGCACAAGCAACCAGTTTTTCTCCAAACAGGGTCCAAAGGGAAAACAAGACAATGTACTTGGACTACATGGAATGATATTGAGCTGATTACAATGGAGCCATTGGCAATATCATTCCTCCTGCGATCTACCTATGATCTCCTACCAAATGCAACTAAGCAGTTGGGGTACACTGACACCGATGTATACCAATTATGTCAAAGTAATTGAGGCACTTTACATCACGTGCTCTCTGCATGCCCAGAGTCATTGCAGATGTAGACATGGCGTCATAACAGATTGCTGGAAGTAGTCATGGTGTGTGAAGCAGCAAACAAAGAGCCTATAATGTCCAAAGAATGTAAGATCCACTTTCACGGGTGTAGAAAAAAAAGTGACGAGAGGGAGGGTCAGAGAGTGCAGTGCACCGTTTGCCGGCAAACCAGCTGTTATTCTTCGCCGTCAGTCGCCTCAGAGAAATGAATTGCGAGACTCCTTTTCTCGGCCGTTACACCGGGCAGTCGTGAAACGGCCACCCAAATCAGACGCGCCTACTTCAACTGCCTCTTCATCCGCCAGTCAATTCGCACATCCAACTCTGTTGCACAAAGTCTGCCGAATGACTCGCCGTCTGTCGTACTGCTGGGGCCTCGCCTTTTTATGCTAGTCAGACACTGCTGAAATTTGCATGTGTACTGGTATAATCTCGTTTTGGACGAGACCGGCACGCATAAATCGCGTCTTCGACAGCGGCCATGTTTCTTTTTGGCTTTATCGTACACGCCAGACACGTTCTCACACGTTTCAAGCTCCAAGGTAAGTCATCACACCCCTCCCTGATCTCATGATCACAAAAGTGGCAGCCCGCCTGTGATCGTTTTCGACGGGTGTTTCTTCGTAATGGCAGTGCGGGGTGGGGGGGGAGTCTCTGATCTCGCTCCCCCTTTGGGTTGATTGTCAGAGGGGGGCTCTGCTTCTACTCCCTCTTCAGGTGGATTGACGCATTCGTCAAGCAACAAACTTTCTGCTCTGCTCTTAGATGTGTCGGCGGAATCTTCCTCGGACTCGCCGTAACTGTGGCGCGGGCGTAGATCCTTAACGTGGCGGGGTATTCCATCCACCAGAAATGACTGCGGGCTGATCATTTCCATCACCCGACCCCTGTTGAACCTGGTGGGGCACCAAATTATTGGCTCCTTGACCCACACGCGATCTCCGACCTGATAGGAGCCGTGCCCGGGGTCTAAAGACATTGTCAGGACATCAATCCCTTTCACCCTCAGTTTGTATCGGTGGATCCTGTTGGCGGGCGCAGTTTGGGGTGATGTGCTGTCTTTTGGTGTGACGTTGTACCAGTAGACGGCTTTCTGGACAGAACAGCACATCCTGGCCACGATTCGTTTTACTGTGCGGTGGCATCGCTCCGCTATACCATTCCCAGCTGGGGCATATGCACACCAGAACTGCAAGTTGACTCCCCCACTCGCACGCAAAGGCTCTGAATTCCCTGCTGCAGAAAGCTGGGTCGTTGTCCGTGAGTAGCTCATGGGGTGGGCCCCACTCAAGGAACACTTCTTTCAGCTGGCGAATGATGCAGTCTGTCAGTGTTAAGAAATGATGGGCACCATAGTGGGTGATATCCATCCCCAGTCTCTGCCAGTTTCCGCTTATCTCAAGCTTTCCTTTTTTCCAGTGAATTGGTGCGGGGTCTATGGGCTGACACTCCTCACACGTCCGTATAGCTGATCTAACTCCTGCTTTTGTCGTTGACGGGCAGACTCTCCTGGCGAAGTAGGTAGTATGCCGCACTCCTGGATGACCACTGTTCCTGTGGATGGACATGATTTGATCTGCGTCTAGTTCGTCCACATTGGTGGTGCCAATCATTGGCCTGGGTCCATTATTTGTCTTCATTGCGTCAAACCATCGCTGCGGTACTCTTGTCAGTCCATCAGCTATATTCAGAGCCGAAGGGACCAATGTCACGTCCACGGTCAGTTGATACTCTTCCACAAGCACCTTATGAGTGCTCAACTGCCTCCTGATGAGCTATTCATTTGCCGCCTTGGTGTGCACTCTCAGTCAGAGTATCCAATACCCAGTGGTACACACAAACGGAATCTGTTTTTAGGTGTAGCGTCTTGCTCTGCCACTGGAGTGCTAGATTGACGCCTTTCAACACGGCATCCAGCTCGGCCAGGTTGATGTGCTGAGCGTCATCTTTAGGTCGCAACCAACAAGCATCCTCCAGCACCGTCTCATGGCTTTTTAACGCTACTCCGGTCGCCAGGGAACTCGCATCGACCCACACATTCAGCTCCCGGGCATCCATGCACCACTCCCCATGGGCTGGATCGTCCCGCTGCACAGAATCCAGTCTCAGACACCATGCGCTGGAGAAGGGCATCCTTTGTTTAGTCGTCCCAGCCCTTCATAACTGTACTTGCTCTCCTCTTGAGCATTCCACATGCCACACGGAGCCAACCACACACTGGGAGGTGCCCAACAAGCCTTCCACACAGAGAGAACACCATCCGTCGCGTAACGACATCGGGGGCGTTAGGAACCACGCTTCCTCGTCTCCACCGCAATCTTCCAATCCTAGTACCCGTGCGCCATCCTCCAACAGTTCTGGGTCCTTGCATTCCAGCCCAAACTGGACCAGATGTTCTTTAACGCGGGTCACGGGAACATAGACATCGTCAATGCAGGCAGAAGCCGCACGACCCACAGCTTCTTCCTGAGCCAGCACCATACTGATGATCGCCTTCATGACGAGGGAAGCCACGTTTAATCCAAATCCTAAACGTGTCAGGCAATATCTTCTCCCATCAATTTTCACGGTCTGATATGGCCAGAGTGACTCGTGGACACGTAGTTGGAGGTATGCTCTCCTGAGATCCAACAAGGACACGTTGGATCCCTTCTGCCGCCATTCACGCAGTTTAGCTGCACAGACGTCTGCATCGGCTGTGAAAGCATCAACATGATGGTTGAGCTCCTGGAAGTCCATCACTGGGCGTACTTTCGACTTGTCCTGCAGTAGTACGGCCATCAGGGGAATTAGCCTCTTGGGAGGCCCCAGTTTTTCTTCTGGGTACGGTACGAGCCAACCACTGGTGATCCACGTGCGGAGATCCTGTTCATAGCCCTCCCTGATCTCTGCTGCTACCGGGTACTCGGAAACACAATTGTGCAGTCTTTCAGGCGCGCGGTTCTCCGACCACTTCCATGCCACAGTCCAGGATCGCCTCCGGTGGTTGAAGATTGCAGTGAAGTCTGGTTCATTCACAGTAATGGCTGTGCATTTGGCTACTCGACATTGCCAATCCGTGCTCGTCCCGTTGGCCCAACATTAACGCCTCCTAAAGCTGTTATGGCATCAATACTCAATAGCAGGTTAAATCCCAGTGGTTTGCAGCGCACCACCAGCACGTCGATCTTGGCAGAACCGCCTTCCTCCGTGGATACAGTTGCCACTCCTACGCCGCAACATGGACGGGATACGCCTCCAATAGTCATGACATCCACCTTCACTCTCTTCCAAGACTGGCACCGATCTGCATCCACAATTGTCCATGAACAACCGGTATCAATCAGCGCTGAGCACAAAGTTCCGTCAACAAAGACGTTTGCCACCGGGAGCGCCGTATTTATATCTTGGTTGGGGAAAAGGCTGGCGCTGATGCCTTGTCCCTGTAGCGTTTCCCGAACAGTCTCGGGCCCAGTGTCCAAACTCCCTGCATTGATAGCAGCGTGTTCTATGCTTCCGGCAGTCTTTTGCCATGTAGCCTTTACCGCTACACCTGTAGCATGTCACGTTGGCGTGTGGGTTGCTCTTGGTTGGAGACGCGCCGACACTACGGGGTGGGCGCACAGCCGCAACGACGTTCTGACTCATCTCCGGTAGCTGTCAGCACTCTCGCTCTTGCTAACAACTCCCCCACAGTCAGTGCTTCAACGTTCGGTGCCTGTCAGAGATCGAGGGAGATCGCATCAGGAAACCCCATGACAAAGGCTAGTTTGGTGAGCCTTTCCATCTCGGCTCCCTCGAATCCGGCCAATCGAACAAACTGTCTGACTTTATTTGTGTAAACGTCTACGTGCTCGCCAGTCCACCTGACCATGGTCAGCTTTTTATACGCTGAAAACTCGTCGTCCACGAATGCCTGCTTCAGTCTGGCTTCGATTTGATCGATGTATTCTTGAACTTCCTCCTCCATTTCCATGTAGAGGGCTAGTGCGTCCCCCTCTAGATATAATGGTAGCAGACCAGCCACATCGTCCACCTGCTGAAGTCTCCCCACCAGCCTAACCTTTTTTAGCCATGCCACCGCATCGCCCTGGCTGGAAAACGGTTTTATAATATTACTGTTTATGCGAACCTTCGCCATAACCGCCAAAATAGCTTGTAGAATAAAAAGTGATGAGAGGTGGGGTCAGAGAGTGCAGTGTGCTGTTTGCCGGCAAACCAGCTGTTATTCTTCACCGTCGGTCATCTCAAAGAAATGAATTGCGAGACTCCTTTTCTCGGCCGTTACACCAGGCAGTCGCGAAATGGACACCCAAATCAAACGCGCCTACTTCAACGGTCTCTTCATCCGCCAGTCAATTCGCACATCCAACTCTGTTGCACAATGTCCGCTGAATGACTCGCCATCTGTCGTACTGCTGGGGCCTTGCCTTTTTATGCTAGTCCGACACTGCTGAAATTTGCATGTGTACTGGTATAATCTCGTTTTGGATGAGACCGGCGCGCATAAATCGCGTCTTCGACAGTGGCCATGTTTCTTTTCGGCTTTATCATACATGCCAGACACGTTCTTATGCGTTTCGAGCTCCGAGGTAAGTCATCACAACAGGGATGGTGAACACCCTGCGCAGAAGACCCAAATAACTCCCAACATGACACTACTGAGTGGAGCCCATGATTGGAGGGTGTTAGTTGATCTTAGAACACTTCTGCAATTTTTGGTACACATCATTCAGACACATGCCATGACATTGTAGCTTGGTTTGATTCAAAAAAAGTGTGTCCTCCTAGTAGATTTAAATCCCATGGAAGAACAGGGAGAAGACACACAAGAAAAACCACTGCAATCTGACTGTGTGAAAAAAGAGGTAGACATGTCATGTGCTACCTACTGAAGTCAGAGGCAGTGGATTCCTTGGACAGTCAATTGTTTCCTTTTGAAGGCGGGCATCTCTGGCTGAAGCCTAAAGTGTGCTTCACACCATCACCAGACCACAGCTCAACAGGCATCAAGTTGGATCTGGCCAAATAAACAAACATTCCATTCTACATCATTGATAACAGTTGCTATGAGCGCATTGTGTATTGGTTAACAATTAAAAGCAAACACTTAACACAATGTGAATCTGACACAGTTATTAAAAACACACACACACACACACACACAAAAACAATACCATCTAGTGGCAAAAGCTGCTGGTGGCGCCAGTACCATCTTAGCCATTGAAACTGTGTTACCTTCCCTGGTTGGCAGCTGAAATGGGCAAGGTATTGCACAGGTTTTCACACATTGTATGTAGAAAATTTTCCCCATTACAAATCATCAGTATTTCACTAATAATAAATTTCAATAAACAAAAAGACAAACTTGTCTTTGAATGTAATAAATTCCAGTGAATAGCCTACCATAAAAGTTTCCACAGGTATATGAAATTACATTGTTGACTTTATTAGAGCAAAAAAAAATTTTAAAAAAATAACACAACCCTTGAAATTCACAGTCACAGTAGGTGCATGAGAATTTACGTCCCCCATCTATTTTTGTACTGAAAGATTTTGAAATAAAACTTCTGGCAAGAATAATCTAAGAGTTTCAATCTTTTTACAGCTGCAAAATTTATTCATTCTCTTATCCAACAAGTGAAATGCAAGTCTTTTTTTTTTTTTTCAGACTTATATTATCATGTAGGCCTATTAGAAATGCATACAAAATGAATGTTTTCAGTGGATCTTGTCATAGTCAGACCAATTGCTACAGTTTTTAAAGTTTATAAACTATGGGTTCCTTGGCATTGCTAGTCTGGTTGGTTATTACTGGATGCCTCATTATCATGGCCCTGTACCAAAGTAAGCTAAGCTTAATAAATAGTTTAATAGATTTGGTTTCTTATTTTCAAAAATAAATAAAACTTGCAAGCACACAAAAGAGAAGTTTCTTTCCTGTCAGTTTGAAATTGTTTACAAAAATGCTTAGCTTTAAACAGCTATGTTTCAGAATGTTTTACCCCCCAAATTTCCTTTAATTCTGCTTAACTTTCTTTATCCTACCTTCAACACTTCTCATGATTGTGATTATAAATTTGAAACTTTCTTTTAGCCTTATAGAAATTGCATTTTTTGCCTACAAGAAAGGAGAGGATGTTTAGGTTTTTTTTCTTCCCCCACAAAGAGAAATCATTAAGCCGATAAGGATATAGTGTGTAAAGGGTTTTTTCTAGACTTTTTACATATAAAAAGTTTTAAAGAAAATTAGCATTGAACAGTTGTTAAAAGTAAAACAAAGAAAAGAAAAAGAAACAAAACAATGTTCTAAAATCTATTGCTATACATAAAATACTTGTATATATTGATATAATGATGCACAAATATACTTTTGACTTATGTGAATTAGGGATCAATATTTAATTTATATAAGCTGTTTTTGCATGCTATTATCCTATCAGAAAGCTTAAGTTGTCATGAGGATGTGGTTGGGTATTACAATTGTGGTTTGAAAGAAGTTACGTAAGTTATAGTTTTCAACAATTATGATCTCTCCTTGTATTTGGCACCTAAGAGAACTTGCTTAAAATAATCATTTACATATGAAAATTTACAGTATCTGTCTGTATTTCTGAGATGAGGTATTATGTACACTATTTACATTATTCAGACTATTGCCCTCATCTTTGTCGCCATATTTATTACGTTTCGGCCATTGTACAGTCTGGCCTTATTCAGGTGGTTGGTATGTTGAATATGCTAGGCCACAAAAATCTCCTGAGCTGACCAAGCATAGAAATGAATACAATATAGGAACCAGTAATAAAGAGTGCCAGAGAAAAGCAATAATACAACAAAAATTGCAATATGAGCTCTGGTTAAAAAGCTGAAGACGTTAGTTTTATAATACCCAGAAATTCATACACAGATGTCCTCAAGGACACATAGCACAGTGGATAAAGGTGTTAGTTAGATCCATTGACAGGACCCAAAGAATGTGAGTTCAATACCTGGTTAAGGCAGTGAAGAACTTAAGGGAATTAACAGGAGATAACTGATAACTGACATCCATTAGACGTGGAAGTAGAAATCTACCCCAGTGAGCGAAATAAAGGGTTCAGTTTGACATTCAACCACAGAGGGCAATAATCTGAATAATGTAAATAGTGTGAAAATTTACAATTAAAAAAAAATTTCCTTTCATATAAAAGTCTTTGATTTTGGAATTTATTTTAAATAATCAGTATTTAAATAGGAAAACCAAAATTTATTTTTCTTTTATAGAATTAAGCTATTATTGTGATTTGCCATTTCAAATTATATTTTGAGTTAAATTTTTGTAGTGATGCTTTATGCTTAAAATCTGTTAAACTTACAGCAAAATTCCAATATTCTGAAAGATTCTCAAAAATCCAGTCTTTGAAAGAAAAAAAAATATTTTCACTTTGCAAGATCAATTTTTATAAGATGGTTTTCTAATCTACTGAAAAATTTAAATATATATTTATGTAATTATACCATGTTAGTAATTACTAATGATTGCTTACTTCCTAAATTGCAATTTGTAACATACAAATTGAATTCTAAAGCTTGCTAAAACAATTTTTTTGAATTGCAAGATTCACAGCTTAATTCCCCAGATAATGCCTAATATGAAACAGCAATAAAGTTAGGATATTTTTTTTTTTAAATCCCTGCTACTCCTCATTGTCAAAATTTCTTGCATATGATTGCATCTGATACATAATCCTTTGATTGAATGAAAGTTGAAACTGTTTAATAAGTTTTACTTGTGATGTCAGAGGTTATATAAAAAAACTGCCTGGATTCCACCCTCGAATAATTCTACAATTTTGTTGATAGTAAATAAAATTCACTTAATTTTCAAATAATTTATTCTTAGTCATATTTAAGTTTTTTTTACATTAATATTTCAGATGTTATCAATTTAGTTGATATTTTGCTACTAAAACATTTTATTCATAAACAAAATTACTAAATTCAAAGAAGTCCTTTCTATAAAAAAATATGTCAATCAAAGATGGTATCTTCATCTAACCTAACTGCACATAGAGAATGTTAAAATCTGAAAATATCTATTTTATAGTGTTGAGCCAATTTGATGTTTAATAAAAACAAGAAAAAGACATAAGAGAGACTGTATTAAAACAAAAAAAACAAAAAAAACTTGGAAGTTGTGGCACAATGAAAATCAAATATAAAAGTCCCTTTCTTTCTCTTTCAAGTAGTGATCATTTTTATTAATAACATTTTTGCATGTGACATATCCTTCTAAATAGACATTTTCTCATCCACTGCAGCCATTGTTACATCTGCTGGTTCTTCTTTCTCTTTAATAGCTGCTTTGCTGACACCTTTTTCTTTACTAACATGAACATGATTGAATAACCAATCTTTAATTACTTGTGACATCAAACCATGAATGGCTTCAATTGTAGTTTTACATCTAAAGAAAAAAAAAAAGAAAAGAAACAATTCAGAAAATCATTATAAAGCAATGAAAAGGAAAAAATACAATTTAATCTTGCATGGTACAAGTCTTAAGTCACCACTTGCCCTAAACTTGAATGACAAGTTGATAAAATTTAAATGTGAAATGTTTATCTAGAGGGTGGTCTGAAACTCTTGTCACCCCCAAATAATTTTTCTATTTCAGATGACCGACACAAAAATGTTGGTGTTCATACATACCCTCTTGATATATGACAACATCAATGAAAGTGAATAAACTGAATCCAGTACATGTGCTTTGTATTACTGGTTCAGTTCTCATTACTTTTTGGTAGAACCTCCCTGTATATAAAATATACATATCTTAAATGGCAGAATGAAATTTGTATTGAAGTACATTTTTTTTTCAGTTTTATGGAAAATGTTCACTGTTATAATAGGAAAGCACTTAATTTCAGATGGTCATGGAACTTTAAATGTAAAGAAAAAGAATTGTATAGAAATGACTTTTTCTCAAACACTTTTTTTTAAAATCATAACTTTTGCATTGAAAAGAAGTGGAAAATGAATATCTACTTCTAAACATATCTCCTGATCACATTAAAATGGTAATAGAATAATTTAAAAAAACTTAAATTAAAATTCAATACATTACCAAAATAATATTGATGAGTATATTAGTGAAAAAATGTTGAGATTTTGCTTTCTACAGTTAAGAGAAAATTCATTTAATGAAATTTCAAGTGATTGAAACTTAAATTTCTATTCCCTCCCCACTCAATACTTAGCATCCTCTACTTTCAAAATAAACAAGAAAGTGATGAAATGTTCTTCACAAAATCTGACCAAATGGAATTATTTTTTTGATTCCCTACTTTGTAAGATGTTCACTATCTACTCATAAAATATAGCATCTTAAGAAAATTTAGTTTGATAAATGTTTATAATATTCATCATAACTATTTATATACTTTGTATATTGAAATGCAGAATAAAAAATTCACTTAATAAACTATCATTGTAAAATATTTCATACATTTCCATATATGTTAAGTCCCAAATTTATATGAACATTTCTTAATTATTATAAAGAATAAATCTAAGAATAATGTTAATTAAATTAGCATACAATACTTTGATACAACAAATCGAAAATAATCATAATAGAGAGAGAATTGGTCATAACTTCAGAAGAATCATTAAAATTTCAAGTTTTCTCTGAACAACTCTGCATTGCTGAGGTTTTCATCACATCATCAGATGTATAATTCAAATTTAGTTAAAATAAATGATCAGTAATATACACAAGATCAGTTATTTCCAGCAACACAATATATGCAGAAGATGTTATTTATATGCAGGAATGTTTCTCAACTTCTCTACTTGAGAAGTAAAGAGAACAGGCTACTGACTTATGCAATTAGAGTCCACAGATATATGCCAGTGGCACTTTATTAAAAAAAGGTGCTAAGGACATAAAAACTTGCCATGAGTGATGATGATACAAGTTTCCTCTAAATTCTACAAAAGATTCCTCAGAAAAATGATTACAGAATATCAATCAACAAATTGGAGGAGACAACATATATGGCAAGGTGATAAGATGATGTTAAGTTAGGCTAGATTTAAACACAGTGGTTTTCTTTTCTTATTAAAGCGGGAGTTGAGGAATTCCTACATATAGAATTATAAGAGTTTCATGGGTTACAATGAGTACTACTATATCTACTACTGCTAGAATGAATTAATCTACAATTTTTCTTTCTTTATAAATTATTTACCTGAAGAAGACTGTAGCATGAATCAGGCAAAATAGTAATAACTAGGGATGTACCCAATGTCTGACTGAAAGTTTATCATAATACTAACAATTCTTCAGGTAAAAATCTTTAATAAATGATCTATACTAAAGATTCAAAACTACAGATTAAGTTTACCTTAGATAATACTGATTTATAATATGCTAAACTCATGCAGCAATAACTAATCTATGCATGTAATGACTGTAACTATGAGGGGAAAAATATTTAACATTATCAACTACACACAAATTTTTAAAATTAACCAAAAATCAAGAAATTAGATAATTTTAATAACATTTTCAGCAATTCTGAATAATTGCTGAATTTTCCATGGAATAAGTTAGTAGAAAATTAGTTTATTTGGGAAAATCTGTTTTTTGCAGTTCAGTTATATCCACTCCTTACTTGAATGAATCTTTAAAATGATTTTTTTAGATGTACCAAATAATTTTGATACAATCAGATAACTTTTGATTAATTTTAGAATTAGTCTCAACTATTTTTTTCTAAAGTTTGAAAAGATTTACAGTGATTCTAAAGTTCTGTCATATTGAATGAGTGTTTCAGAGTTTTGTTAATTCCTTTCACAAACCAATCTCATATTGCATACCCATTGGTAGCATCTTCAATGATGAAATATAACCAAGCTGAAAATCTGACCAAGAAGGAAAAACACTTTATCAGATTATACATTAGTCTAAAGTTGTGTTTGTGTCAATTTGTTGATTCAGTTATTTTTTTTTTTAAATACTGAATTTCTTATGAAATTTATTTATACATTCTGAGATTTTTAAATTTTGACAATTGGAAACGTTACATGAAAATAGATGAAAGTGATGAAAGAAAGAAAATGAGTGACTTTTAATCTTGAGAAATGCCAGCTTAGGGAAAAAGTATTAAGATTCATTACTTAAGCATACACATAAATACACATACATGGATTTCATTCTTTTCAGATCTGACAAAGCCTTAAATGGGGAAATGCATTATCAACTCTATTTTTAAACAAATATTTTTCATGAAGTATTTCCAAATGTCAAAATTTAAAAACTTTGTCAGGATTTCTATATATTAATTTGAAGCATATACTGTCGCTAAGGAAAACGCGTGTATAAACCAAAAAGCAAATCTTTTACTTTCAACCCATTCTGAAGGATTGGGTAAGGATTTGCCTTGGATTCATTTCAGAAAACACTAAATGAATTTCTTATTTTTGAGACATTCTGATAATGAGAGGAGGATTTGCCTTTAATTCGATACAAAAAAGCTGGGAACGTGGAGGAGTTACCCACGCCCACTGAGGAGCACTAGTGGGAGATGGCAATAAGAGAAAGTGGAAGTAACCAGGTGAGGTGATGTCTGCACCCATCACTCATGAAAGAAGAGAATTCCCTAAAATTATGAAGTAATTTAATTCATGGGACCAAAAATAATGAAGACGGCAAGAGGAGGAAATACAGAATTCTCCAACTGAGTTATAAATTATCCTTTTTATCTGAGCGTAATTTTAATTCAGTTCGTCATCTCTCTGTCTGGACTAACCCAATGCATGTGACCCTGACAACGATTTGATCTTGACAGCCTTATGATTTAAAATCATAACATGGGATAAGGCAAGATCTGGACTGAAGCTGTTACTACTGTGACCAGTTGCGGTTGTTGCAGGCCTTGGACGACCAGAGAGGGAGTGGGTGACAAAGAGGTTGGAGAAGAAATTCAAGAATAACGAAAAACATTAAACCTCTTCAGTTCAGGGAAGTGTAGTGGCATTGGCAAATAGGATTTCACCTATTTGCATATGTTGGTTACTGGATAAATAAAGTGTAGAGTAAAGAGTCAGATGACAGGAAGTTGACTACTGATCATGTGTAGTAAAACAACACTATACAACAGCAATCTTAGAACTTATTTGATAAATTCAAATTGTTGGTTTAAGGCAGATATAAATCCTAACTAAAAACTAAGTTTAGGCAAAAAAAAAAAAAAAAAAAATTTTTTGGAGGTGTAAAAAAAATAAAAATTCACTTACCCATCCTTCGTTGCTTTTGATAGCTTATCTTCAGATTTTTTTTCAAAAGCATCCATACCTAACATAAACCCACTACGACCAAGTTGAGCTTCAGATTGTTCAAGTTTTTCTGATAGATCAAAGATCTGACCAGTTGTATATTCTGCATTCTGTTAAAAAAAAAAAAAAATTTATTATATACTCACAAAAACAAAAAGGTATATACAAATATATATTTAGCCTTTTACTCTTTCAAAGTGCTATTCTATGGCCGGCTACTACTCATTTCTGAACACAACTTCTATGCTTCATCTACTGAGATTATTATTGTCCAATGATTCTTTCAAATGTTTTATTTTCTGGTGTTGTTCTCTATTATTTCTAAGCTTCACAGGGGTTAATGACAATCCAAAACACACACTTGATAAGCCATGACTGATTTCATAGACCCTCTATAGATTGTAGTTTTTCAATGTTCTTTGTCTTGTGCTACAGGTGAGGGTAAGAATAGTGTCCTGATATCATATGGACAACAGGACTTCCAAATCTTTGTCTTTACATTCAAACAATATTTATCTTGGTTGATATACCCACAATGTTTTGGCTTTCTTCAAATATCTGTCATACTTGGCAGTGAAGCTGATAATGTAGTGACTCTCTGGGATCCACAGATAGTGATTTGAGTGGTTCCTGAGAAAATTCAGTGGGTCCCAACTAAAGTTTCTTAATAAATTGTAATGTTAAACTGCATGTCTCCAGACTAAGTTTTTTTTACCATTGTCCCTAAAAACAATTTTAATCGTCCTGAATCACTTAAATTGCAGAATGACAGAATCGGTTTTTTTTCCCAAAATTGACAGTACAATTAAGAAACAATTTTTTTTTTAAGAATTATGACAGAACAATTATTATTTTTTAAAATTTTTTTTTTAAAATTAGATTAATAATTTGGATATGCTGACTTAGCTTCCTTATAAAATGTGAATTGGATTAGATGAACCTTTATTAAAAAATTAAGTAATCTCCCTTGAATCAGCTTAGAATTTTGGGACTAACTCATCAATTATGCTACCAATTTCCGTCTGTATGATATAAAACTATTTTTTCTGTAACAACATAAATAGCACCAAAATAAATTTCAAATAAAATAGAGGTAAGTATACTGCATGTGAATAAAACATTGCACAAATTCAAATAAAAACAAAATTTTGGCTATAGTATCTAAGTAGCATCAAAATAAGTACTGATTTTAACACATGAACAAAATATTCTCATCACTATGACAGTCTACATACAAACTACCAACAAGATCTTTTAGTTTGAAAATAATAAAATGATGAGAAAATTAACCCAATCAATTGCTATAAAACATTTAGCATAACAATGAAACTTAACTAAAACAGTGGAAAGTATGTTGAAAAAGATCAAATGATGCAGATACGTTTGTGGTGTATTAGAAACAGATTCCTGTAAATAAACTCAATAACAGCTTTCTCTGTTTGACCCCTTTTTATTTGGTCAATGCCTCTTCAAAAGGCAACTTTGACCGAAAGAAACTGCTCTTGATATTCCAATGACAATGAGGGTTAAGGATGAGATTCTGAGCAGAGAACCTTCATTCAGTCAGCTGTATTCACAACCATGGTAGTTAGCAGTTGAGCAAGGATGGTGAGGTTGAGAAAATCTTTTAGGTGATATTTTATCACAAATACCCAAGGTTTTTACATGTTGTCTTTATTCAGTGGGTCCCACTCCAATCAAGACTGAACAACATTGTTGAGGGGCTGGGTAGTCATCCGGTGATCCTCTCCATCCTCAATCCATTTGTGTTTGCTCATGTCCATAGTGGACAATTAGAATTTCCAACTCCTCCTCCTCTCCATAGACCTCCTTCTCCTCCTCACACATGAAGCAAATGGGATGGAGACTCAATACACCAAATACAAACAACAGTGAGGTCTTTGGAAACCTAAAGTGCAAGTGACTTATCGAGTTGTTGACAAATTTGATGCAGTTTGAATATGGACTTTTTAATCTGATGCTCACATTTCTACATTCTCCTGGATGTCTCTAGCTATACTGACAGGTTGGGAGATGTCCAGATCCTTAATGGCAAAATCTTTTATTAAAGCCACATCCACATTTTCTGATAGCAGGAATTGGGATAAGACTGTAACAGTGGCAATGACATCCATCATTAGAGCACTGATGCTGATTAATCTCTTTTAAAATTTTTTTAGGCTATTTATCTTTCAGTATTTCCTGTAATCCACCTCATATGATCCCACGCTCATCACTTTGGTTAATGGTATATCTAGTTCTGTTTCCTGGATGCATTTTGCAATTTCTGCAACTGTTGTATCAACAATCTTTACTTGCAACAAAATGAATGCTTGGTTAAAATGATCTAAGATAAATAATTTGGACATGTACAAGGTATTTGTGGTTGGTTATGTCTGTAAATTCATCTATAAGTACAGTCACAAATGGGGATTCATTTACTTTCATTTTTAGACCTGCGTTCACAGTGACTGCCATACAAATTCCTCAGCTATCTATTGTGAGCTGCATGCTACTAATTTTTGCCGAGAGAGATCTGAGATTCCAATCTGTCAAAGCTGTGTAGCTCAAACTCCTCCTTGGGCCATTAACTGAGTGCATTTTAACACCACCAGAACTGTTTTGTTCTGCTGTCTATTTCACCATACTTTTTGCAGAGCAGGAATATTGAGGCAGGACTGATGCTCTTTGCTTAAAACATGGTGAATAAGGATGGAGTGCTGAAAGTTGGTGCATTTGTTCAAGATGTGCCCGTTTTGTTATAATTAGTACATATATCACATTACATGAAGATTTCATCCGACAAGTGAAGTTATTTGTATTTTGTGAGTCACTGCTTGATAAAAGTTTGCTTTCTTTTGGAAGATTAAGGGGATTGCTACTCTTCTGCATTCATCAGACTCAGTAAAAGCGGAGACAGACATAGGTACAGGCTGCACTGAAATACTCTGAGGATTGATCAGGCTTTGGAAGAGGGTCAGAAGTAGAAAAAGCAGAAAATGCAACTATGATGATCGAGGCTGATGCAGGGGTCTCATGGGGGCCCCTCTGAATCTATGATACGAGGCCCCCACCACTCTACATCATCTCAATTTTCATGACGTAGTATTCATGTAAAATACACACTTTATTGTTTGTTTTATGGCATATCAACCCATTGGGTCATTTAATGTTTTTCCTAAATAAAGCTTTGTATTTAAACAGTAAGACTGCTGTTAGTCATGGTTATATTTTTGAGTTCAGTTTAATTTCTCTTAGAAACTGGAATATATAAATTGGATCAGTATTTTGAAAAAGTCCTTTTAAGTTTGCTGTTTGGTAGTATTTTAACTGGGTTGAATTAAAATTGTTGCAGTTTGTCAGTATGTTTTATGGTGAATGGCTCTTAGTATACCACACATACTGGAGGTTTTGACATGCCTCTCTAATATCTTTGATTGTTGGTTTCAAGTTTGAAGATAGATAGATTATTTAACCAGCATATCGACCTTCGTTGGGCCATTTAAAGGTTTCAAGTTTGTGTATGAGATTTTGGTATTTAAGGGGTTTGATGTGTTTATAGTAGATGCTTTTCCTACTGCTGAATTTGCTCTATCAGTACCTATAATACCAATATGGCTTGGTATCCAGCAGAAGACAATATCTGTATTTAAGTTAATGAGCCTGTTGAGTAGTTTAATGATGAGTGGGTTTGACATTTTTTGTTTTTCAGTGCTGTTATCACTGACATGGAATCAGTGTATATAATAAATATTTTATACTAACTTGAATTTATGATGTCAAGAGCCAATAGCTGTCACCTCGGCACTAAATATGGAAGTTTTGTTTGGGAGTGGTTTCATTAATTTTAATTTGTGGTGGATGGATGCACATCCAACTTTATCATCATCTTTAGATTAGTTTGTGTACATGGACAGGTGCTCTGTCTGCATAGGCATCTTTGATGGAGAGTAAATCCTCATGGAATGTGATAGGATTAGTTTTGTATTTTTGTAACTTACTTAGTTTTAATAGGACGTTTAGTTGTTTTATCATCCAGGAATGTGTTCTAGAATTGATGGACTCAGAGATTTATGCTGTACTTATTTGTTTTTCAAGGACATTTTTCATATGTATACCATATGGCTTGATGGGGTTGTCTTTTCTGTTAAAGAGATCAGTATTGGATGAAATATGCATGCTCTGAGTTTAACATAGTATTGAAGAGCCAATTTTTTCCATCATATTGCTAATAGAGGTTCATGTGCTTCTGTGTATAGGCTTTCCACCAGGAATGTAGTGAAAGCTCCTAGGGCTATTCTTAATTCTTGATAATGCACTGTGTCAAGTTCTTTTGTGTAGCTTTTTCTTGTCTCAGCATATATAAAGCAGCCATGAGCAAGTTTCAGTCTAATTAATGAGCAGTATATTTTGAGCAATGATTCTTTGCTTGCTTACCACTCTTGGTGAGCAATAACTATATAAATATAACTACATAAGGCAATATAAGTGAACAATTCAACTAGAAACAATATCTGCAATTACTCAGTAATTTAATAATAGCAACAGCATTTGTTACACATGTAGGTAGGGAAAATAACATAGTTCATAAACTAAAAGGTACTCCGCCTCCAAAAAATGGGTTTCTTCTAAAAATCCAAGGTTTGGTTTGTTTTGTTTTTTTATGGTATATCAACCTCAATGGGTTATTTAATGCCAACAAAATTTTTATTGTTGGTAATATTTTTTTTTTTAAATCTATTTCTGGTAATATTTTTCCTTCAAAAAATCTATTTCTGGTAAAAATTTTTCCTTCAAAACTTCTATTTCTGGTAATAACTTTCTTTCAAATATGTATCACTGGTAATATTTTTCTTTTCCTTTTTTTTTTTCCAAAACAGGTATAGCTGGTAATATATATTTTTCTCCACCCACCAATATATTTCTGGTAATATTTGTTTTTCAAAAATGCATTGCTGGGTACATTTGGTTTTCAAAAATGTATTGCTGGTAATAATTTTTTACAAAGTATTTCTGGTATTAAAACCTACTTTAACACTATCATAATGTTTTGACCCCAGTTACAATTCCATTGAATAAGGTTTTGCATCTTGATTATGTATTACGAATTATGAATTTTTACATGTTTGATTTTTTTTTTATATGGGTGAAGTGTCCATCATTTCTATGTACTTCAGACTATTAGCATTTTGTTTCTTATGTTTTGTTCTTTGAACTTCTTTTGTTTCTACTTTCCTGTTTGATTTTGCTCCCTTAATTTTACTATTCGGTTCTTTTAATGAACTTTGTCTAGGTGATGATCTTTTCTTTGTTTGTGATGGGCTAGAGATTTGTGCCTTTATGTCCATTTTCCTTGTTTCTTCAATAACCGTTTCATTTTTTTTTGTATCTTTTCATTCTCTTGAGAATGTTTCGATGTTTCTATTTCTTGTTTTTTTTTCTTTTTTCATTTGGATTTTTCAGCTTTAACAGTTTTGTAGATGTAGAGACGATTTTGTTTGCGGTTGACGATATAGGGTTTGTTTTTCCATTAGGTTCTTTTAATGATCTTTGTATAGATGATGACTGTTCCCTTGTTTGTGATGAGCTAAAGTTTTGTTCCTCTATGTCTATTTCTCTTGATTCTTCACTAAAAGTTGAGTTATTTTTTTTATGTACCTTTTGATTCTCTTGAGAATGTTTAGAGGTTTCTATTTCTTGGATTTTTGTACTTTGGTTTGGAATTTTCAGATTTAATTGTTTTGTACATGTAGAGACTTTTTTGTTTGAGGTTGACGGGACAGGATTTTTTTTTGTCTATGAGAGTTTGATTTATGCGTGATATACTACATTTTAGTAGTTCCATTAAACTTTTTAATTCATTAATAAGAGTTATAAGATCTTGGCTTCTTAATGCACTGCTTTCTTGGATGGCTTTTTGTTGATTTGATATTTTAGTGATATTTTTATATGACACTTGAAGTGAATTAGATTCAACCTGTTTCCTGGCTTCTTAGAAGGAGATATTTTGCATGTATTTTCTTCTAATTATTTCCTTTTTCCAAATATTACACTCTTTGGAGTCTGCTGAGTGTTTTTCTTTACAGTTTGGACATAAAGGAGGCTTTCACAAGGTGATTCATCATGCTCAGTTTCCGGTTCCCCACATCTTTGACAGACTGAAGTTCTCGTACAAACATTTTGAAGATGACCAAATTTTTTACATTTACGGCATCTACGAGGATTAGGAATGTATGGCTCTACCTTGGCTATTGTGTAACCTATCTTTATTTCTTTTGGTAGAGTCGGTTTGTCAAATGTCAAAATATATGTGTTGGTGTTTATTACTGTGTCATTTCTTTTTACTTGCATTCTTTTAACATCTGTTATTCCTTGCTTTTTTAGGGTGTCGTCATTTTCAATTTCTTCTGATGAACAAAGTGACAGTTCTGAGCATTTTATTACTCCTTTTGATGAATTAAGAAATTGATGGGTGTAGGCCTCGACTTTATTGTTGTCAATTTGCTTGATTTTTAGCAATTTCTCTGCATCTTTTTTGGATATCACTTGAATTAATAGAGTTTTATTTTTCTTTATTTTTTTAACAGATTGTGGTTTGATCATGTCTGAAATAACCCTTTGCAACACTTTTGATATTTCACCCGCTACTGATTCTACAACAATGAAAGTTGGAAATTGATTTTTTTCTATTTCATTTTCAGAAGTTTCATATTGTCTCCTGGTTCACTTACAAGAGATAGCCATATAATTTTAATTTTTATATTTGCTGTCTGTACTGTAGAGAGTTCCTTCTTAAGGGACACTATCAGGGGGGGACTAATCCCATTCGCCCTAATCCACCAAGGCTACACGGACAGTATAGTTGTGATGAGAGTGGATACGAGCACCTGCACTCCCCCACTATGTCTACCCAAGTATAGTATGATGTAAGGTTTCGTGGCCCTGTCAGACCCATTATCTATCATCCCAACTAGCCCTTGTGACTAGCCGATTGGAATGGATTGGGCTATTCCATCCGCCCGTCTATCCCAGGTAGGGACCGAAGTGACATGTTGTGGAAACTCCTGGTCATTTTATACCAGATCAGGAGTCATTCAGTCACTAGGACTGTCCCCAGGCATCACGGGTTGCCACCCATGGCAAACGGGTGGTCCCATTTAGGGGAAATTTTAGTTTTTTGAAATCGGGTTTTGTGAATGTGCACTTTATATACTGCAATTTGTGTTGATGGTATTATTATTACAAAAAAACCCATTCTTACACTTTCCTAGTATTCCGACTCCAGATCAAGGGAGGGGGGGACTATTTACCCATAACTGGGACCCTAACGGGTGCTACCACCCCGGGTCAGGGTGGACCTGGGAACAACTGCAACTAAGAGGCAGTTCTACGCTCCTCAAAACCTCCTGATCAGAGGCCTTCCTGCTGGATGCAGTTTAGAGTCATACCCAGGACACTAAAAATCCAAGGATCTCTAACAAATGTAGCAACTGGCAATTATTTATATGGGACAAATAACCCAAACTTTTGTTGGAAATCAACCGTTCTGTAAATGTATAGATATTTCAGTCAGCCATAGAAGTGTCTGTAAGCATGACAATTAAATTTTGAATCACTCGTTAATATACTGACCTCTGATTGATCCATCTGTCAGATTTATGAGAGATAACTCTGGTAAGATTTTAAGAATCTTGAAACAATTGGCTAGAGTTTTTTTATTTTAGAAATCTATCATATATATGTGTTGATTTCCATGCCAACGAGAACAGATGCTACAAAATGAAGTATATATTATCACAGCTAATTATAATGAACATGCTTGTTAAAGTGTTTTCACTAATTGCTTTAAAAAAAAAAAAGGGTAATATTTAGCAACAAAAATACAAAGTATGTTTAAAAAAATATCTAAGTACTAATTATCATTATCTATCATAGTTCATTTGACAAATGATTCACATTTGGTTCTGGAAAGAATATCAATTACATTTTAAATTAAACATGGATGCATCATTGACCTGATATCCTTATTTACTTAGTATCAACAAACAAATTACTTTTACTATCTCATAACTGTTATGGTTTGGTTGTGTGCAATATGTCCTTTTTTATGGGAAAATTGAGGTGTGTCACTGAGATACAGGATGTGCACCTGGCAACATCTGTGATTGGTAACCTTCTTGGATTTTAAACCAGGAATCTAGAAATGATCCACCAGGCCATGTCTCTTCTTGGACAATCCAGTAGTGTAATTTTGGAACATTAAACTTAATCTGTATTTAAGTGGTGGAATTTTTAAATGTCCTTTCTTAATCAGAAGCATTTAGATGGTGTTCATCTCTATGCTAGATCTGCTGAGAAGGTTGTCAACCAAATATGTACATCAATTCTTTCAGTCATTTCATCCTCTAGTGTTGTTCGCTTGTCTATTATCTTAACTTTATTCCACAGGAATTAATGACTACCTCTTTTCCTTGATTTCAATGTCTCTCCCTTTTCAATGTTCTTCCATCCTTAATTTAGGAGACAGACAGCCTTTCCTTTATATTATTTATAACTACTGCATAGGATAGAATCCACACAGTTCTTGGTCATGTTTTTTCCAAGACAGGCTTGGTTCAAGAAAGATATCTCCAAAGGGTTGAACTGCTTTTGAATACCATCCTAATGTTGTATGGTGTATGGTACACAAATCCTCCGAATCTTTTAAGATATATGATGGATAAGTCTGTGGCAGATTTTTTTATTACTGTCATCAACTCTTTTGTCCCAGCTGATGTTATGCTTGCAGGATAGTATTTAACCTCAAGAGTGTTCTAATACTGATCATCTGTTGGTATGCATTTAGGTTTGACTCCATGTTATAGGTAGTGGATGGTAGAAACTGAAGTTCAAGTACTGTCCTGTGAATATTGGCTTACTATGTATGGATATCCTGACCACATACTATGCAAATTATTAACACACCAAATTTTCCTGGGTGATTCTTGTCCATCACCACTGAGATGTGCATTTTTAACTATTTAGGAAAATTACATACATTTAAAAAACCAATTCAAAATACTGCATCTTGGTGTCAAACAAGTTCTAGACATGGTTGTAAATGCACATTAAATCAATTCTTTAAAGTCATTTAGGGTACTTGCTAAATACAAAAGGGTAAATAGCAAAACATACTTTTAATTGAATTTTCATTTATAAGGAACAAAATGATAGACAAAAAGAAAAACTTACTGCAAGAAAGCTAGATGAACTAAGAGTATTAACCCAATATTTGTTCCAAAGAGATTCTAACAGCTTACGATCCAATGAAGACTTGAAATAAGATACATCTAGAGAATAGTATTGTTTGCAGTGTACACCAAAGTCTTCAATCTTATTCAGAGGAATTGACTGATATTCAGAAGGACCTTCATCAGCTGGTCTATAACCCTGAAAAGACAAAAAAAAAAAAAGGAAAAAATTATACAATATGGATTTTATTAAAACAAGAATGGGTTAAATATGAAGCACCACTGAAAATTTTTTAAGCCCACCTATTTTTTCCCAAAGTCAGTAGTGTCATGTTCAAAATTAGAGATTTTTTTTCTTTTTAGTTTACTGTAAATGAACATCTTATGCACACCTGATCGTAATTTGGGTTTAGTTTGTTTTGGTTTGGTTTTATGGCATATCAACCTCAATGGGTTATTTAATGCCAACAAAATTTTTATTGTTGGTAATATTTTTTTTTTTAAATCTATTTCTGGTAATATTTTTTGTTTTGTTAAAAAACGTATAGCTGACAATATTATTTTTCCAAAAACGTATAGCTGGCAATATTATTTTTCCAAAAACATATAGCTGGCAATATTATTTTTCCAAAAACGTATAGCTGGCAATATCATTTTTTAAAAACACACTGCTGGCAACATTATTTCTTCGAAAACATATAGCTGGCAATACTATTTTTCCAAAAACATATAGCCAACCTTATTTTTTCAAAAACAGCCTTTCTGTTGGACGTAGTTTATCACCGCACCCAGTATGCAGATGTAGTTATTCGCCGTACCCATGGACGCGGATGCAGTTTACTGTCGTATCCATGGACGCAGATGCAGTTTACCGTCGTACCCATGGACGCAGATGCAGTTTACCATTGTACTCAGGAGGTGGTATAATCTGAGAGTTCACTATTTGCCCAAAGCTGGGACGCTAACAGGTGCTACCACCCCGGGTCAGGGTGGACCTGGGAACACCAGCAATTAAGAGGTGGTTCCACACTCCTCAAAACTTCCTGATCAGAGGCCTTGCTGTTGGATGCAGTTTAACGTCATACCCAGGACGCATAATTTGAGGAAACCATTATCAATAACTGTCACAAGAGATTCCTAATCAGTTTTTCAACTTTAATATAGTCACTGCTCAAAAAATATCAATTTAAAACTAACAAAGTTTTTATTTTATTTTATTTATGCAACTACTGAATTGATGAATTCAGATCCATTTTCCAGTTTATAATTTATTATGGCTTAAACATAGGGCATCTATTAATTATCAACTACAAGAAAGATATTGAAATGTCTGGAAAATAAGATACAAAATATTATTGAACAAAGGTTATATTGCAATTATTTGAGTTTAATGATTCTTTAAAAACTCACCTTAGGATATGTACGGAATGCACCCATATTTACTTTACCAGCAGATATAGTTCGAACAGGATCCACCTAAAGGAAATAAAGCAATAAAATTAAAGGTGTGAATGTCTTAACATTTCATTTAACATTTTCACAAAATATATACTTTATTTCTTCAAAACAGGGAAAAATACCAAATTACAACTTGTAACCTGAAAACTAAATCCCATCTTATAATAAAAAAAGATGAATTATATATAACGATACCTCCTGAAGGTGAATTTCTGAATTTCTGAATTTCTGAAATAGTTTGTTTTGCTTGAATTCCAGCCTTTCATCTCTAATTTATCATAATCCAGTTAAAACCAAGATTCCAACTGCTTTATTACAAAAATTATGATACTGAACCCATGCACACTATTTTCTCATAAAAAAAAAGAAAAAAAAAACTTATATCTAAATTCCTACTTTTATTATTAGTTTGAATTTTCATCACTATTATATATAAACTTAAAGAATATTTATCATTCTTACTAAAAATTCTAAATGACAGGCTAAAAACAATTGTTTTCTAATTTTTGTGATGTGATTCAAAACGTGATTACATGAACAACATAACCCATTTTTTAGCTATTATCTTATTATGTAAGCTGCTAATGTAACTTGTACTTCAGTATTCTTTGCTTTTACAACACATTTAAGGCTGAAATACCCAATGGTTTCCTTGCATACTGGCTGTTATATAAGGAGAAATATGAAGACTGTTGATTATGTAACAGTTTTTAGTGATTACATAACTTGTTAACAGAGCGCTTTTTGCATTTAGTTTTTAAATTATGACTTAAAACAGAAGCAAATTATGAAATTAGTTACTAAATGTATTTTGGTTGTAAATATTGAAAATTTTGCCAGAGGTTTTTTCTTGGATAAAAGCCAGCATTGCTGTTTTTATGCCATATTGGAAATACCGGGGAAAAAAATGACAATTTTCTCCGTGGTTCACCTCTGCTCATTCACAGCCATTATACCAACATGATAGTTCTGATCACAACAGATGCCAACTTTGTCTACACACATAATAATTGTTATCGTTTCCTCAATGTTCATTGACAGAATTAATTTTATCCATCCTTGCTCAATTGGAGTGTTATCATTTTCTGCTGATAAAGCAAAATGTTTGCTCATAAATTTGCTTCCAATTCTACTTAGAAAAGTCTCTATTGGATGACATGCATATAATTCTGTAAGTTTCTGCTATCATCTCTAAACTAGATCTTCACAAAGCATTTGATGGTATCCCTGCAATAGTCCTAAAGAAATGTACCCCTGTTCTTGCTAAACTTTACAATAAATAATTTTTGCTTCTTAGAAATAATTTCTACCTCCTTTTGGCAAAGCCCTAAATGCTCTTAACAACTCCAAATTGGTTAAGCATCTCACCTCGCAGTGTCTTTCAGATAAGCAATATGGCTTTCACTTCTCTAGGTCAACTGCTGGTTACTGTTGAAAGTCTCTCGATGGTGAAGCTTGGACTGTTGCTTTAGATATTTCACAGGTGTTTGACAGGGTTTAGTATGATGGTCTTCTTCACAAGTTGAAAAGTTATGGTATTTCTGGACAATTTTTTGATTTGATTTAATCAATCTTATCAAATCGCAAAATAAAAGTTGTCTTGAACAGCTACTCTTGTAGATAGTTTTACATTATGCTGATGTCCCCTTAGACCTATTTTGTTCCTAATTTTCATCAACAACTTTCCCAATGTCATCAGTTCTCAACTCAGTACCTCCTGTCTTAATGGTTTGATAAAATACCCTACAATCTGTTAATTGGGACATAAATGGTTTAACTTTAATGTCTCCAAAACAAAACTGCTCTCTTTTAGAAGAATCTGCAATGTTATTGGCTTTGATCTGGGATCTCTGTTAAGTCATTTTCCCACCAGCATAACAGCTTCCCTGTACCTTTTCTATAATATTTTCATGGTAATTGTTCTGATAAGCTTTCCTCTTTGGAATTTAATCACAGTACTAGATTGGCAGTTTAAATTGCTAGATGCAACTATAAATTCTATGTTATCAGTTTCTTCTCTTGCAATTCTCGCTTATGGAACTCTTTTCCAATTTTTTTGCTTTCGAATCAACTTCAAAAATTTAAATGCAATGTCAAGTGTCATATCCTGTGCCCTTTTATTGTCTCTCTCCTTTTTTCTCTCAGATTCTTTCACAATCAATAAAATCCCTTGTGCCTTAATGTGAAATGATTAAAGAAAAAAACGTTTTTATTAATGCTTGATTTTTTTATTTCCTAATGTGTTATGAATGGAGATTAATTAGCAATGACATTCAATATCCATTTAATGCTAGTTTTGAATCCATTTTGCCAAAATTCAGATTCCATTTTTATGTAAAAAGGAATCAGTCTGAACCTTACAATAGCACTAAAGAGAATACATGCAAAGATAACTCACAGGCAGCAATGATTCAAATGGACTTTGCTGAGAACTTCAAATACATCTACCGGCTAGTCTCCACTGAAAGACAAGCTCTGTCTTTATACACGGTAAAGATTCAGTTTCAAAAATAAAGTGTACTCATGGTAATAGCTGCAAGCAACATGAACCATGACAAAACCACTGTTGTCTCCTATTCCCTTGCTGCTTTTAAACATGTTAATGAACTATTTGATATACAAGTGAAAAATGTAACTGTTTGAAATGATGAAATAATGTAGTTAAAAATAAATTTATTTTTAATTACATTGGACAAAATCTGCCACAAGTTTTCTCTTGACGTGTAGAAGTCGTGGGAATGAACTTGGGAGAACCATCAAGTGGATGGCAACTAGAAGAGTTACAAGTCATCAAGTAATAATAATAAAGGGTGTCATGATGTTGGTAGAAGCACTGCCTGGTAAGACCATCATTAAATGGTGTTTTATCTGAGGAGGAAATTATGTCACTTCTTGAAACCACTGGTGCTGAGAAGGATTGGGAAAATGTACTAAATGTTCCTGAGACTATCCATACACATTATGTTGAACCACATGCAGATTGGATCATGGCAAAAGTGATAACTAATAATGATAACCCCACAATACATTCATTAACCAAACTAACCCATTCAAAAAAAAAAAAAAAAAAAAAACTGCCACTGTAGCAAGATATAAACTGGAAACTATGTTATTGTGAAGTAGGATTGCTTATTTTTCATTGAAGAAATTATTAGAGATCTTTAAAGATGCTGCCAAGGTGACAGTGATGATACCTAGTAGACCTCTAAATAGGGAGGATTTGCTCATATATCCATGGCAAATGTAATGAAGAAAATATTGCCCTTAGTGGTTGTATCACATCAAGGAATATAAGAAGTCAGTGAAATTAATTTTGTCTAACTCATACAGTATATTATTTTTTTTTAATATTCAAGGCTCAAGTATCTGTAGGATTTAAGAAAATACAATCTTTGTTTTTCATTCAATAAATCAATCCTATCATTTGGTTCTTTTGACAAGAATTACTGGGTAATTATGTAACATCAGTTTTTCATATAATGAAAATTTAAGACTAAAATGTTCTGACTATTTCCCCATTGGAAGATAGGACAAATACATTTTCAACCTTCGAAGGTGAGAGAAATAACAGGATTTTACGGTATAGAATTTGTTGTGAAATGGATGTCCAAAATCATGTGTTTATGAAACAAATCAATTAGCTGGGAAAGTGGGAAATTTGAGAGTAAGTTGACTAAACCAAGCTTCGCTTAGAGATTGCAAGGAGTTCTTTAAAAAAAACATGATCTATAAGAAATTAACTTTGAATTGGTCTAGGTACACCAATTTTCGCTAGTTAGCAAGGTCGATTTTACCGTCTAACCGAATGTTCCTCTGTGGCCGAAACGGTTAAGGCACATCAGACTATATGACAGTTACATATAGGATACAGGTTCAATTCCTGTTGGAGGACGAACATTTACTATGAAAATTTCTTGGACATTCAGGCCGGTAAATAGTTTTTTAATAATATTTATTATAAAACAGAGCATTTACTTAAATATTTGTATATATACAAAGAATGTATAAACATAAAAATGTCTTAAAATAATTGTCGGACTTTGTCCATTTTATAATGTGTGACATCATTTGTTTACATTTGATACGCCATGAGCACATGTGAATGTACGTGAGAGACTCATGGAAGATTAAAGTTTAAAGACAGTAAAATCAACCTTGCTAATCAAACGCCCCTCTGTGGCCGAAATGGTTAAGGCACGTCAGGCTATATGACTGTTCCGTATAGGATACAGGTTTGATTCCTGTCGGAGTACAAAAATTTTCTATGAAAATTTCTCGAACATTCAGGCGGGTAAATGTTGTTTAATACTGTTTATTATAAAACAGAGCATTTACTTAAATATTTGTATCTATGAAAAGAATGTATAAACATAAAAATGTCTTAAAATAATTGTCGGACTTTGTCCATTTCATGTGTGACGTCATATATATAACTTATATCCTAACTAAATAATATTAAATTTCGAATTAACATTTTTTCTCATCCAAATTATTTTAAAAAAATAAATTAAAATCATGTAATTTCCATTCTATCAAAGTTGTTACAGATCTGGATAAGTTTTATAGTTCCACCTTGGTATGTTGTAACTTAGATAAGTTTGGGTTTTCTTGTCTATGATGCAATTTTTTATGTATTTTGTACAGTTTAATATTATACAATTTATGCTTCAGCTAACATACATTCAAACACACTCATAGCAGTGAAGTCAAGAAAAAACTGGAATGTATAAAAAAAATTTTTAAGTATCAAAAAGAGGTTTTTAAGAAAAAAGATTCAAGAAATAAATTTAACAAAGCAGAAACATTTGAGCTTATAGCCAGTAGATATATCATACCTATTATAAAACCCAGGTTGTGTGTGTGTGTGTGTTTATATATGGGATTGGATTTCCTACATTTTTCAACCGATTTCAACAAAACTTCACAGGACTACGTAAAATTACCCAGCGGTGCTTCTGACAGCACCAAAAATTGGAAAAACACAATTGATTTTGCACAAAATAAATTTGAAAGAACGGGTAAGGGCCATTTATGCAGATTTTCCGCAGTCTTTGGACAATGTTTTGTTACCGAGCCACCAAAACAAATCAAATGGTCCAGTTTCTGATACCATTAACGCTTGGCTATCTAACAAGTACCAAATTGTTTGCAAGACTGTCAAAGCCGCTTGACCAGGGAACCATAAACGGGAGTACCAAGGCACAGGATTTAGCCCTCTGAACACACATTCACTGGCACAGTATGTACAATTTTGGTTTGATTCAAATGAAATTTATGACACACTTGCGGCTTACTATCGCCTTTATGTGTGTCAAATTTTTCGGCAAAAATAACAGTAGCTGCACGTGGATCAATCTTTTTTGTAACTTCCTTACACACACTCAACTGCATACAACAGAGTCCGTATATCGATACCAAGACTGCTGCAAGCCCATTGGTTGCTTTCACAGAGCTTGACCTTGGGGCCTGTCCAATCATCGCGCAGGATTTCTCACACGTTATAGCGCCCGCGTGATCGCGCGTCAGCTTATGTGTAAGTGCGCTCAAGGTCAACCACCTGTATTGCGTGACTCGGGCGTGCTTTCACACTTTTGCGTTTATTGTTGCCCGCGTGCAGCAACTTGGCTTACTTTATTTACCTACTTCGGACACCGCAAGTTGTTGTGTTCTAGCTGCTTTTTTGTTTTATAGTTCCAACCCAAGCCCACACACGTTAGCCAATTGTACTAAAAACCCATTTCCTTTTGGATTTACCCTTGGTTTACCTTTTTAAATTTCCACATTTTCAGTTTTCAGTTCCCCTTTAGTAACATCTGAACTCATTTTACTGGGTGTTCCCCTTTTTGTGTCTACGTTAGCAGTGCACATATTTTCGTTTTGGATTTGTCGAAATCTCTTTTTAAGCTTTACCCTCTTTAATGTTTTTACTGTTTGGATGCCACTTTAAAGGAGGAAACTTTTGGGACGGCGCACGGCAGCTGCCTCCACTGCTAAAGCAGCGAGGGTGAGTGAAACCCCTAAACAGACATCTTTGCGACTTTCATGGATGGCCTCGAGCTCAGCTGCTCGCTTATCCACGGAAAGCACCGCTGCGTGGACTGAAAGGTTGGCTTCAGCAGCTTCAACCATGTCCGCACGCCGCGCCAGGCTTTCAGTTGAAGAACGTTCACTTCAGAATTCACAGGACGCAGTCCGCGTGGCTAGGTTGAGGGCTTCACAGTCCCCAGCACAGAAAACCTTTCGTCGTTTGTGGGATGCCACCGCCAAAGCTTGCTCCAGGGGTTTAGAAAGTCCCAAACAAACAACTTCACATCGTCTTAGGAATACTAGGGCTACAGCCACCTCTAGAGCTTCGGAACAACCCCAAGAAACTGTTCATCATCGCTTTAGAAATGCCCTATCCACAGTGTCTGCCAGAGCCCTAGAAAGCTCTGCACAAACCACTGTTCATCGCGTTAGAAATGCCCGCTCTACTGCGTCTGCCAGGGCTACAGAAAACTCGAAAACATTAGCCAACTTCGACCTTCGTTGAATGGCGTAACTTCGCCGTCTGTGTCATTTTGGTCAAATGCCACATACAATTATGACCGCACTGTCAACTATTCTGCTAGGAGAGATGTACAAATAGGGGCCACAGTCATCCATGGTGAGGAGCATAACAGCCGTGACATTGTCATAAGGTACTGGGTCGGTGGTCTGCGCTGCATCAGTGAAACCCACGGTTCATACGACTGTCTCCACTACCCCCTTCTTTTTCCATACGGAAGCAATGGGTACCACTTCAAAATCCCAATATACCAGGTAAGAGGCGATTCCATGTCGACCTCAAAGACGGTCTCCTGTAGGGCTTACTACGACTACATGTTTATGGTTAGGGAGGGTGAATTTAACAACTTGCACAGGTGCCGTCAACTATTTCTTCAATTCGCTGTTGACATGGCAGCAAAAATGAAGTCGGAGAGGTTAGGATTCATCAAGTTAAACCAATCCAAACTTAGAACAGACTCCTACATTCACCTTTGTGATGGTCAATCCCGTGCATTTTGCCTTCCTCTTACACTGGTGGCCCTCGATACATGCATGAAAGGACACAAGACGATGAACTATGTCCGTCATTACGGGAGGCCTGATTTGTTCGTCACATTCACGTGCAATCCAAAATGGGTTGAAATCACACGCAAACTTTTTCCAGGTCAGCAGTACTCACACCGCCCTGACCTAATTGCCCATGTTTTCCGGTTACAGCTGTGTAAGCTTATGGATTTAATCCTTAAAGGGAAAGTCTTCGGACGCGTTAAGTGTCATATGTATACAGTGGAATGGCAGAAACGCGGTTTGCCTCATGCCCACATTCTGCTGTGGCTCAACGCTAAGGTTGACGCAAACAAAATAGACGATTTTATTTCTGCTGAAATTCCGGATCCTGCGCTGGATCCTTTGCTCCACAAAATCATTAAAAACAATATGATACACGGCCCCTGTGGCGTGAATTACGAAAAAAGGTCATGTTGGTCAAGTGGCCCCACTTGCGCAAAGGATTACCCCCGTAAGTTTATCTCAGAAACACAGACTGCGACGGATGGTAACCAACTGTACAGAGGGCGGCAGAACTGTGACAGTTAAGGGGCACACTCTGGACAATCGTTGGGTGGTGCCTTATTGCCCGCTGCTGTCCATTACTTTTGGAGCCCACATAAACGTTGAATACTGCCACTCGGTTAAGTCAATAAAGTACATCTGCAAGTACATTAATAAAGGCAGTGATACTGCCCTTTTCGATATACGGCGCGACAATTGCGTTGACGAGGTGGCCAATGACTTGCCAAGGTGGCTGCTGGGAGAGCCATATTGGCACCGAAGAACTGTACAGTTGATTCCATCAACATTAAACTGTTGGATTGCATTCCCAGGCAATGTCATGTTTATAAGTCCATTCACAGAACTTCCGATCCATCTGAATTAGCCGAGTATCCCATAGAAGTTTTGAACTCCCTTCAGCCGTCCGAACTCCCACCTCATATTCTTCGGCTCAAAGTTGGTGCTCCGATTATGCTAATCAGGAATTTGCTCCCACCTAAACATTGCAACGGAACTCGCCTCATTATTAAATCCCTTTCTCCGAACCTGATTGAGGCGACCATTGCAACTGGCTGCGGCAAGGGGGAAGTCGTTCTGATTCCCAGGATGCATCTTCTTCCGACAGACGCAAGCATACCAATCAACTTTCGTTGCTCTCAATTTCCCGTGAAGCTTTGCTATGTCCATTAACAAATCACAAGGACAGTCGCTTAACATAGCAGGTCTGCATTTTCGTGAGCTGTGCTTCTCTCACGCCCAACTTTACGTTGGGTGCTCACGAGTTGGGTCTAAGGACAGGGTTTTCATTTACTCTCCCAACAACTGTGCTAGAAACATAACCTACACGGAGGTCCTGTAGACAACCCGCCCGGTAGCATTTAAGCGCCATCATGCACACATATGCAGTCCGATTGCATGGCAATTTTTTTGTTTGTCATATTGGCTTTAACGTTAGGTCGTCGTAGTCTCCACTTGCCATTACTAAGACATCTTTGTAAAGGTTATCCAGTTCTTTTGCTGCCTTCTGACTTTCATACCTTCACCCGCCATCATCGCGTTTGTTTGTACACTATGATAACCTCACCGTATTCAGTTGCAACACAAGTTGCTAGACACATGAACACCGGCATTAGACATGATTGCTCCACTAAACTTCCAGTTTCATTAACAGTTGATCGGAGCACCTGCAGTTCATACCAGTGCATACAAGTACATTCACACTTGAGAAGCTTCGGAGTTCATTTAATTGTCACAAAAGTCAAGTGCATCTATGAAATTCAGGCTTCTGCTTCCATATACACTTTACAGCTGCCATGGGTGAAACATGTCAGCCGTACGTCTCTATTGTTTTGTTTGTAGTCGTGTAAAAAGAACCTAAAAACACACGCCAAGTACGGCGACCCTGGTCGGTTTTCATAAGCGCTCAGCCGTGATGTTGACTGCGACTGAAGAGAAGGCACTTCTCCATTGCAATTGAGGCGCTAAGCTGTACGGCGACCCCGGTCCGGTTTCATGAGCTCACAGCAGTGATGTTAACTGCGACTGAAGAGATGGCACTTCTCCATTGCAATTATGATGCTCAGCCTTACGGCTATCCCCGTTGCGGTTTTAAGGGCTCTCAGCCGCGATGCATTCTCTCAATCAAAATCACAGTATCACTTGATGACATAATGTTACTGAATATAATAGTAACATTATGTCATCAAGTGATACTGTGATTTTGATTGAGAGAATGCGCATAAAAATGCCACCAGTGAAACATTTGCAAAGTGTATGGGACATTGCAATCTACATCAGAAATAAATGTTTTTTATCCCAATTCCTCTATTTCCATTCTACATCATGAAGAAAGCAAGGGCTAGCAACTACCAAGCAGTGATGTTTTTCTTATATTACAACAAAAGCTGTTGCACAACATATTTATATTTACATCAAACCAAACTTTCCTTTATAAAGATTGCTTTGATATAATTTGAATATTGAATAATAATGTGAATTTAACCATTTTATTACTATCATGAAATACATATTTCCTTGGTATAATAACTAGAAACTTGTAAAAAGAAATTAAACTAACCACAATGGCAACAAATGGTTCTTGAAATTGTTGGTTTAACATCTGGGTACTGACATCAATTCCAGAGAGCCAGCAGCCATAACCAGGATGACTGTGATACCAACCAATCACATTTTCAAGACGACCAACCTGAAAGACATAATGAAGAAACAAGATTGTCATTTGATAAAAGAAAAAAAAGGTGGGGCTAATATAGAAGCATTTGTAAAATAGCTTACATATAAAAAGCATGTAATTTACTTAAATCATTCATAATAATTGGTATATTAATAGATATCCCAAACTAAAATTTATTTTCAATATAATTAAAAACCTTTAATACAGACAGAGAGGACAAAACATGAAAATGGTACCAAATTTATCTTGGTAGGTCAATTGTGTTCTCAAGCAAAATAGTTAAAACATGACACAGAAGGGCAATTTCTTTCTATGATTCATAGAACAGAGATGAAGTTTAATCTTTTTTTTCATAAGTCAATAAAAAAACTCATATTTACACCATATAAAAACAGCCAGAAGCATAGTTTGACAATAAGGTCAAAAGTATACCATTCTGAACTTGCCACAAAAAGTATCCATTAGAGGTACATGGCTGAAACTTTATTAATTTGGGGATGAGGAATTCAACAAAACAGTTCTATTCTCTGTAATATGAAAAATTTATAAAATTATGCAATTTTTATTTTATCAAAAAGGGACAGTTAATAACTACAAAACTTAGAAAAGTGCTTCATGAAATGAATCATTGGTCAATCCTTCAAACAAATACTTATTGGAAAGCTTTAAACTTATTTATCTTCAAACTAAAAAAACTGAAATTAATAAAAATATATTTATTCAAACTGATGAAAAATACTTTCTGAACAGTTGGAATGGCCCTTCTGCATTTCCCTTCTAATGGTGATTTGTAGTCTGAAATTGTTTATAAAGCTAGTATTCCTGGAACACTCCACATCCTATTATCACTTGAAAGTTGTATCATATCAAAGTCCCATCTAAAGATAAATGCTAACAATTTAAAGAGATGAGAAATAAAACTTATAACACACAAAAAAAACTTTTTTTGCATACCAATTTTATCAAAATAGCCTCAAAAATAAAAGATATCAGCAGTTGAAATGGAATAAAATTTCACTATTTTGAGACTTTTTCACAGTATAAACTAATGCAGTTTGGAATACCTACTATGAATGTGTACAAATGCACAAATTCATAAAAAAAGTATAACATAAGGCCTCTATTATATGAAGAAAAGTAGACATTATTAAAATTTATATACCAATATACAAAACTATGGTTATTAAAAAAAAAAAAAAATCACACTCAAAATTTGAAAAGAAAAAGTGTAGCAATTAATGATCAGAAATGGCAACTAACCTGTTTAGAAGATTCTGTATAAGCTGCCATGTATTCATAAGCCTGTGCTTGTGCATTAACTCGAGTCTCAGTGCCTTCAACTGGAGCAGCAAAACTGTCCATAACAAGCATTGTATTGCCATCTACTTTGCCAAGTAAGAGTCCCATCACCTCAAGATTACCACCAGAGCGAGCATGCATGACCATCTTTAGGAGAGCCAAAGCAGAGATTTTTATATATTTGAAATAGTGTGGACTGAAAAAAAGAAGGATTCAGAATATCAATAGAAATATAAAAGTCTAAATATAATCAACAAAGCTTTTATGGTAAATTATAACAAAATTATCAAGACCAAAAAATAACTCATTCATTCTCTTCATAAAATTGTCAGATTTAATGTAAAGAGAATTTTTTTTTAATTTTCAACTTTCATGCCATATCTCAATTGAAAACAGTAATACATAAGCTGCAACTAATATTAAGAGATAAGTGAAATAATTTTTTCTAAATCTCCAAAATAATTAAAAATAATGAAAGAAATGCTGAATAAAGGGTTGACATAACCTAAAAATTTGACTAATCACACAACTGTTATCTTACTGCATTAATGAGATTGAATAGCATCAATCTTTAGAAAGTAATTTACAACAAAGAAAAAAGGCTATAGACAAAAATAAAATAGGAAAACAAGAATGTAATACCTGACGTAGATATAATGGGTTAGAGGCTGGAAACAAAGATTAATAAGCATATAGCAGCCAATATTCACAAAGGCAACTTGGACAATTTGCGTAAGTGCATTGACACAACTGGTTCAGCAATAGTTGAATATTTATTAAACAACCATCAATCCCAAGTCCTATAACTAAGACTTGAGGAAGGCTCATTTGAATTTACACCTGAAGGTATTTATATTAAGTTCTGCCATCTCTCAGTTCTAAATTACTGCCTTTGACTACTTTTCCCTATCAGAAGAGTAATATGATATATGATCATTCTATAGCTCTTAAATTCAGAATAATTAAAAAAAAAATAAAAAAATTCATTGGGTGCAATTAGATATTTTATGACATCAAACAGGAACAAAAATAATCAAAGAATATAAATGTATTAAACTCAAAAGTATCATAAAAAATACTTACAATGTAGTATAAGAGAAATAAAATTATTCTAAATTTCATAGATCCGTTTAGAATAAAAAAAAATTATGTTCTTACATTATATAAGGTTAAAGATAATTTATTTTTACACATAAATTCCAATGATTTCATTATTGTACTGCTGGTTTTCTGTATTACTTTAATTTTGATTTTTAATTTCTCATCCATATTTTTAAGTTGAGGGTGTAATTATACACTTATTTTTAATCTCTGATCCCACAGGCTATTTTTTTTCCTTTTAGCTACTGTTATATTATTTTTTGGCATGGATGAGCCAATGTTTTAAAAATGTCTAAAAACTATGTATATATCAAAATTAGTTTTTCTTTTACTTCGGATTAGCATCAGGCTTGCTATTATCTTTCAAATAAAACCAAAATTTAAGTTTAAAGAAGGTATTTAAATTATTTAAAATTTGTTTGTTTTTTTTTTTCTTTTAAAAAAGAAATCGGTGGCGGTACCTAAGCTAATCCATGTGATCATTTACTTGACACATTTCATTCACAAATCCTAGAATCATTTTTTAAAAAATAAAAGACATTATTATATGTCTTGAACTGTTTTAGTGGGGCATAAAAATATATTAAATACTCACTTTAAAGGAAATTACAATCTGATGAAAAATGGCACTAAAATCAATGATGTTTAGCAATTTCAAGATGAAAACACCTTCCAGCGAATTTAAATTGTTTTTGAAATACAGCAAAGTATTTTGGTTATTGAAAATATTAAATTTAATCTATTAGCTTGAAATTAAAATTATAATAAAAGCTTCAAGAAAGATTTTTCATTTTAAAAAATTCATTTTAAACCATAAGTATTACTTGTCTATGAAGGTACCTATTAGGTACCTCCATTTTTTCACAGAAAAAACAGCATAGCATGATGAAAAAAGGCTCTAAACTCAAAAACAAAGTTTAGTCACCAAAATGTTTATGCTATTATTAAGAGGAAAGACCAAATTATTTCTTAAATTATTTTTTGAAATTTTTTAATCCTTTCTAGCACGTTGGAAATTTTGGTTAAAAATCTGGTTTTGTTTACATCAGCAGCTGAACCAATGATAACAGTTTTTTTTTTTTTCTTCTCACTTTTCCCAGTGAAACAGACATTAATTTGGAAATTCTTACAAAAATCAAATAATTGTTAGATTTTAATGAAACTTTCAGGATACATTCAGAAATAAATTAAATTATTTTTGAGAGTTAAAAACTAAAAATGCATTCATTTAGATTTTGTAAATTTATGTCAATTCTGGTTATCCATAAAAGCTGTCATCTCCTTGAAACTTATCAATATCTCGATAAAGATCAAAGAAAAAAAGGACCCATCATTAAGAAATGCTTGTATATTACTTTATGCTATAAGTAATATTTATTTCAAATCAGATTAATTTAAATTTTCTAATTTTACTCAAATAATGTGTCATAAATATATATTTTATTTTTGGAAGATTTTTAAAACTGACAATTTTGTTTTGTTTACAAAGAAAAAAGAAATTGGGCAAATATTTGACATTCCAATCTATATAATTTCTATCTGAAATACACCAGAGTATTTTACTTAATGGAAATAAATTTAATCATTTAGCTTTCAATTAAAGCTAAAATGAAATCTTCAAGAATGCTTTTTCATTTTTTTAAATTTATTTTAAACCTTAGGTATCAAAAATCACTTTATTTGGGGAATATTACCCGATTTAAAGTTTAATTAATCTGATTTGAAACAAATATTTCTTACTTTAAGTTTAAAATATTGCAGAAATTCACTTTTTAACATGGCAGTAGCAGTTTTATCAAAGGTGTTGACAGATTGACTGACAGTTTTATCTAATATTTTTCTATGGTGGTCATCTCTGTAAAATTTACTTTAATAATCTTTAAAATTTCAGAAAATATTCTGTAATCTGTTTCATTGAATTTTAGGCACTTTGGCTTTAAATTTACTTAATTGAATTTTCCATACTGAAGTTTTAAAATTAAATTTTAAAAATGAAAAAGCATTCTTCAAGATTTCATTCTAGTTTTAATTGAAAGCTAGATGATTAAATTTATTATTTCCAGTAAGTAAAATATTCTGTATTTCTGATAGAAATTATATAGATTGGAATGTCAAATAATTGCTTTTTTAAAAATGTTTTTAAAAAGCGGTCATTTCCTTAATTTTAATCAGGTTTAAAATTCTTTCAAAATTATAGATTTGTGATACATTATTTGAGTAAAATTAGAAAATTTTAAGTTAAATTAATCTGATTTGAAACAAATATTACTTATAGCATAAAAAAACAATATTCAACCATTTCTTAATGATGGGTCCCCTCTTTCTTTGATCTTTATTAATTTATCGAGAAGCTCTCAAGGTGATGACAGCTGTTATGGATGACCAGAAATGACATATTTATGAAATGTAAGTGAACATATTTTTTTTTAGTTTTTAACTACCTAGTAATTTTTACAAATGAACATATTTTCAGCAATTATTTAATATTTTATTGACTTTTAGTTAATTTTTAAGAAGCTTTATGAAATTTGCATTTCATCTCTAGGTTTACTACCTTAAACAAAAAATTAATTGAAGTATGACCCAAACTAAAATAAATACTTAAAATAAAAACATTTAGTGAAATAGCAATTAAGAAGAGTAAAACTTTGATATTTTGAAAGGATGATTTGCAAAGACGTTAATGATGAAACAGAACTGAATTAAAAGTGAAATAATTGCAGTGTCAAACGACTTAAATCACATGACCTTTTTAAGGATTATGTGAGGTATAGATTCCCATAGGTAGAAATTAGGAATGCATTTTCACTAAAAATTATTTTTTAAATATTTGGGTACAAATGACTGTTATGAGCTTTTCAAATTTTGATTTGTAAATTTACTTTTCAAATAATATCACCAAATTGCATCCTTGAAATCAATGAAGAATTTTAAACAATTTTTGAACTATTATATTATTATAATTGAAATTCTTAAAAAGTGAAAACATTCTTGTAAAAATTCATTATTCATAGAAAATTTTTTATTTCTTCAGACAAGTGATCTTAATATAACTTATTTACAAAAAAGGAATTAAAAGCTTTTCTAATTAAATAATGTCATATTGCATTTTTTATTTTACAATTCAGAGCAGATTCTCAATGAAATGGGGAAACAGTTTTTACTTTCTCCAAAGATACCCACCGCCTTAAAAATTCAATTTCTCAAAATTTCATGAAATTATGTATGTGGGTGGTAACCTATGTAAAAAAAAAAAAAAAATTTTTTTACCAAGATTTTCTAAAAAAAAGAAAAGTTTAAAAAATAATTTCTTTCATTTCTCAGTAAATTTGCTTTTTAACGCCCAAACGCTAAATATCTCTTAAAATTTTCCCAAATAGTCATAATTCCATGTAAATGTTCATGCTGAACTCGAATTAACAATTAAGTTATGAAGAAACCTACCGTTTTTGGAGATATCGACAAGAGAGGAAAAAAAAAAAAATGAACTTCTTGTTGGTCGTTTGTCCCCCATTACTGATTCAGTGCCGAGTACATCCGGTGGCACAAGATGAAACTGCTTAATTATACATACACATATATATATATATATTATATATATATATATATGAACCTAAAGAGCCAGACAAACCTACCTAGGTTTCACCTACGTGGATCGTCGGGGTACTCTGTCTAAAGAGGTAATATTAGAACAGAATATAAATAGCCTACAACATAAAAAAAAAAATTAACTCAACAACAGGAGGGGTTAATAGATATTTATTCAAAAACACACACACAAAAAAAAACCAAGAGAAGAAAACCAAACCTATTCTAGTAACCAATGTTTTTTTATGTCTACACTTAAAGATTTCAAATTTTAAATTTAACAAATTATTGGGTTCTTTATACAAAGCGATGGCTAACTTCCTCTATACATAGAGGAGAAAATTTATTACCTGCTTTATATTTATGGCATTTCTTTAATACAGGGTGACCAAAAAAAAACAGGAATTTTTGAAGTGTGTATTGCCGGCCATGAGCAAGTGGCAACACTGCGAGACAGTGACCTTGAGCAAGTAAACATTTCGTCATTTTAGTAACAAGAATGAAATTCACAGTATCCCAGCTGAGATGTTGCAGCAATGAGGAATCTCAACAGCAGATTTAAAGAATGCATTCGTACAGGAGGACGCCAACTACAGGATGTAATTTTAAAAAAATGAAAATTCCATCATTGTTTCTTAAATGGCATGTCTTAAGGTTTCAATTACTATGAATTAAATATTTTTCTTCCATCACTCTTGGTTTTATTGGATTGTTAAAAAGTTCCTGTTTTTTTGGGTCACCCTGTATTTCCCCATTTCAAAATGGGGTCTTTATTATAGTCATGTTTAATTTTCCATATGTAAGTAGATAACGTGGTGTTATGTTTGTATCTTTCATTATTAAAACTACTAATATGGTTATAATATCGGGTTTTAAAACTATTTTGGGTAGATCCTATATATACTTTAGGATTTTCATCAGTATTGCTAAGTCTATCCTTGTATATTTTTACTTGATACACCACACACTCTTGCTGGCACTTTCCCTGGAGTGGGCAGGCTTTCTTATTCCTACAATTACATTTGGGAGGGGCAGTACATGGTTTGTCCATAATTTTTCTCATGTTGTATCTATTAATTAAGCTAGCCACATTGGGCATACAACTATAGCTTAATTTAACATAGTTTTTATTAAAGATTTTAAATAATGCATTAGTTTGTGGGAAATTTTGTTCGAGAAGTCTAAAAAATACTTTGCCTATGTTAGTTCTCACTCTTGAATTATATGGGGGTTTAAACCATAATATATTTCTACTTCTAGTTTTGTGTTCTATGGTCATCATTCATATTAATATATTCTAGTTTATTGTTATGTCCACTTTTCTTTAGAGACTGTTCATAGATTATTTTGTTTTCATTAAAAATATTCTTATTTGATGAATTGGTGGACAATCTATGATTAATAGCTTTAGTTATCTGCTTCAAGATATGTACTAGGTGATTATAACCTACGTTTATGTAATTGTTGTCCTTTCTATACAGTGAAATAATCCAATATAATATCCAGGTAATTGGTAACTTTTAGGTTTATTTCTATATCGAGGTTAAATCCGAATTTTTTTAAAAGCCAGTGAAGCTTTTTTCGGATTATGTCACATTTCCTAGGGATGCTTTTGTCAACTATAATTAATCTATCGTCCCTGTACAGACCATGGTTATTAGGGTCCACATGATTGTTTAAATTATTAATTAGGAGGCATCTAATTAACTCACATACCTCTGCACTGTCATATGCCCCCATGAGATTGTCAAAATTGCTTTTATTTGTAGATTTGCTCTACTTAGTATATTGAGCACTTTGCTTACTTTACTCGTGTTGGAGGTTTTTCTTCTTTGGACTGAGCTTGGATTCTGTAAGATTGTTTTCGCCTGAATTACATGTTCTTAGTTCTTTCTTTTTTTATTCCTTATTTTCTGTTGGGTATTGGTTTGTTTATTTACAAGCCAAAGCACCTAAGGTTTTTCCGGATGAGTATAATTACTTATATTTATAAGATTATTATTATTATTATATATATATATATATATAATTAAGCAGTTTCATTTCTTTTACCTGGCTCTCTTTACAAACTTTGTTTTATTTTCAATTGTAAAAAATAAAAAATGCTTTACTGAACTACTTAATTTGTTCTTTTTTAATTTGTCAATATTTTCATATATTTGAAAGTTAACTTCTTATTTTATTTAAAAATAAAAAAAAAAAATTCCTTTCAAGCCTTTTCTTTACATTGTAATTTTTGTTTGTTTTAATTTTAAGTAAAACTACACTTATCCAAAAAAAAAAAAAAAATTACTTTGCTTTACGGTAGTGCGTATTGATTTCAGAAACGAACTTATGTAAAGGAAGTAAATAGGCCCAAGTTTAATCTTGCGCCACCGGATGTACTCGGCACTGAATCAGTGAACATTATGGCAGTAATGGGGGATGAACGACCAACAAAAAGTCTGATTTTTTCTTGTCGATAACTCCAAAAACGGTAGGTTTATTCATAATTTAATCGCTAATTGAAGTTCAGAATGAACATTTACACGGAATTATGACTGTTTGGACATTAAAAAGTAAATTTATCCATTTCTGAATGTCCTGAAAGTTTCATTAAATCCGACAATCATTTGTATTTTGCAAGAATTTCCAAATCAAAATGTTTTTCACTGGAAAAAAAAAATAAAATAAATAAATAACCTTTATCTTTGGTCCGCAGCTGACGTGAAAAAAAAATTTTTTAACCAAAATTTACAAAAAGTAAAAAATTTCAAAAAATAATAAAATACTTTACTTTTTCTTCTCAATAATAACAAACATTTTGATGACAAAACTTTGTTTTTATTGAATTTGGGGACTTTTTCATCATGCTATATGTTATCTTTTTTATGTGGCCAAATGGCAGTACCTACTAGTTATTGCTCTTATTTTTTTGATAATGTTGTCTATGAACATCCATATTTACAAATGTTGACGTAACTTAAATGCGGAGTAATTTTAAACGAGTAACCAGTTAAGCGCAGTAAAAAGGCTCTTAATTAAACCTCCGCACGCTAAATGTTCCGCACTGAATGTAGTTAAACAAGGCCAGTAACGGCCGACAGCTGAACTCAACTGAGTTCGAACTTTTATTGTCGATCTCCAAAACTTTTGGTTTCTTCATAATTTAATTGTTAATTCGAGTTCAGCATGTACATTTACACGGAATTATGACGATTTTGGAAAATTTTATTTTTAAGAGATATTTAGCGCGGGTGTTAAAAAGCAAATTTACCTGTTTTTCAAGGTTATATACAAGAAAACGTTTGAGATTTTTTGCATTTTTGGTGTTTCATAACCAAACAGAAGCCAAGATGTAAATTTTGGAGAGTTATCAGGCTTAGACATTTTATTTTACTGTACAAAAGTCAATGTATTAACAACTTAACAATTTATCATGAAATGATATTTCCATGAGCAGTACTTTTTTTAAAGTTTAATAAATTCTCTTGAACTTGACAGACATCAGTCATGGCAGGATGTGTTGACAGAATGTAAAAATAAATAAATAAATGATAAATGTCAAATTTGTAAATAGTAAATTGTAAACTGTAAAACTTTTTTATTTGCATAAATGTTGCTTTTCTTTTTCACAACTAAATTTATCTTTTTGCAATTTAGTTTTAAATTGCAATTAAAATTTCAGCAATATATTTTTTTTACATGACTAATAATATAATTTGTAAATGCGATGACAAATTTATAATTAATGTTTCATACTTAAGTCGGTAAAGATTTAAACATTTAAAATTTGCTATATTTATGTGAGAAACTGAGCGTGGTTTAGCGATTGCTTAACGCGTAAAACTGGGCATTGTCCATATTACTTTCCCCTAATCAACACTGCATGACTGGCAATTTTATGCTTCTTCAAACCGCACATTAACCTCCGAGTGTACCAAGTTTATACATACACAGTGTAAAGCACATATTTTAAATATTTATTTTATTGTTTACTAACTTAGTGTAAATTTGGCTCATCAGCAAACATGGATATTACGGAGTAAAATGAAAAATGCTAAAATAAATAACACCACACTAAGGAAAAGGTAAAAGGTCCAAGTTATATCTGGCCATATACAAAAAAAATTTAAATTCCCCTCACTCCCGTATTGTCCCCTTTCAATTCATCAAATAAGTTGTACAAAAACTTTTATTGACGATTTATTAAAATTACTAAAGGCGGAGGGACCTTTTTTACTTTATGCATTTGTAAGTGTGGAGGGGGGGGCTGACAAAATTAATTTTCCGCGTTAAAGTTTTTATTTTTTTTCCTCTTAAACAGAACTAACTTTTTGTTTTACTTTTATTCCTCGTTATAAAGTAAAATTCTAAAATATTTTAACGTCAAAACACTGAATTCTAATCGCATAAAATATTGACGATAACAAAAATTAAAGAAAAAAATACGTTTTCTCAGTTCCCAAGGCTTGTTTACTTAAATAAAGCTAAAAGATAACGAGCATGTACTTTTACTTAGCTACATGAAAAAAATATGTAATTTCTTTTAGTCATTCTTATTTGGAATTTTAGAATATTTTAATTTTTACTCAGGCAAAATGAAAACTCGGCTTCAGTAGACTACACAGTACAGAAACAATTCTTTTCTAATTGTTATCCTCCTACTTACTTTTTTTCCCATGGCTTTGCGGTAAGAATATCTTGTTGTTGCTTTTTGTCATATCGATATATTTCATCGACACTACTAACAGTTTCAACATTATTTTGTAAAACCCATGTCTTATGCGCTGTTTCAGCATCCATGTTTACATCCAGTTTGCCTTCCACCTAGTGGACAACAACAGAACTAATAACGGTACATAATCACTCTAAGAGCTTTTCAGTACTTCCGTTTTTCTTTTTCTTAGTACTTAAAAAAAATAAAAAATAAGACAAATTACTAATTAGCTATGATAACGAAGGTTTCAAAATAAACCTTTTCTAACTTGTCAAAAAAAAAATTAAAATTTATTTTCTTTGATTGGAAAATGAGTAATTTATTTTTTTTAGTTAGTACCTGATCGCTTCATTTGCTTGGTAATTGGCATTTATTACCTTTTTCAAAAATCAAAAATTCAAATTTTGGCTTTAACGTTTTCACTTTTCAGACAACAATAATTAGCCATTCAATTAGAAAGCCACTGTAAGACTTTCTGCTGGTAACTATTTTTTAAGAAAAGTAAAATAATCACCATGTTCATTTCACATTAAAAATAAACACGTTCGGCAGCTATTGATTGATTGATTGATTGATTGATTAAAAAAATGTATTAAAATATTGAAGAACCATCCCTTTTAAAATTTAAATTTTGAATAACACTACAAAAATTTACCTTTTGTTACAAAATGATGATTTTAATTTTTAAATTAAAAAGGCTATATCTCCATATTTTCATCAAAACAACACTTTCAATTTTAATCTGTAGATTTTAATTAAAATCTACAGATTAAATAAATTGAAAGTGTTGTTTTGAGGAAAATATTTAAACGTTTGTTGTTGAGTAACAAAAAAAACAAACAAAAAAACGGATATTTCAAAATTATGACAATATCTTTCAAAAACATCGAAAATTTGAAATATAGGAATTCTGTTTGTATAATTAAGAAGTCGCTATTAAGTAGAGAAATTTTAAAAATGAAATGTTGATTTGCACGAAACTATTACTTCAAAAAAAGCATTGGAGTTTCAGTTAAGATTGCGATTTTATTTTTAATTGGTTACACTTGGAAGTCATATTTCCTACAAACAATGCGCATACTTCCTGTCAGAATGACTTCTATTCTTCAATGTCCAATAATTTGCCAAAAAGCAGCATAGCATGACGAAAAAAGGCCCCAAGCTTAATAAAAACAAAGTTTTATCGTGAAAAAGTTTTATTAATAAGAAGAAAGACCAAAGTATTTTGTAATTTTTTTTTGTAATTTTTTTTATTCCTTTCTAGTACATTCGAAATGTTGGTTGAAAATCTTTTCTTTTTACGTTAGCGGTCGCGTTAGTTTTTTAGCGCTTTTTTCAATTGAAAACTAAAACACATTTTGGAAATTCTTGCAAAGTCGTCGGATTTTAATGAAACTTTCAGAACTTATTTAGAAATGAATTAAAGTTTTTTAGAAAGTCATGGTAAAAATATTTTTTTACATCTGTTACCCACCCCTACTTAATTTTATTTTTATGAAAACTCAACAATTCGACTTTGTGTCATTTTGTGATTATTTTAATTAAATGCAGAAGACTTTGAATAATAAATAAATCATTGATTTTTTTTTTGTAAATCGAGAACAGTATCTACCCAAACTTTAGCTCTGAATTGTAAAATACAAAACCCAATAAAACTAAGACATTATCTAATTAAAAAAGCTTTTAATGGCTTTTACGATGGACAATTTTGTCTGAAGTCAAAATATTTTTTTGATGAAAAATGAATTTTTACAAGAATTGTTTTCTTTTTTTCAATTTTAAATACAAAATGTCATAAAATTGTTAAATATTTTAAAATTAAGTTTGAATATGTGTATCTCTGGAAATGCTCTTATTAAAAAGATCTATTTGTATAGATCATAAATTCAAAAGCTTATTACAATCTGCGAAGTGTTTGTATTTTTAAAATAATTTTTACTATAGCAAAAAATGTAGTAAAATCGTCTCCGACGAAACTACGGAAGCACAATTCTGAAATAATGTCAGTGTGTTAGAGTTGTTTCTCCTGATAGCGAGGAATCGGCCTCATAAATTGCGTTGATTTCATATCAAATTCTCTTTTTCAAAATTTAATTTTTTTTTTCTTTTTACATATATCATTAAATATTTTCATTTCATTTTTTAAATTTAATCAGTTTTTTAGATTCATTTTTAGGGACGGAAACCGTGCAGGCTTTGGACATAAAAAAAGTACCTAAAAAAATCAACAAAATATTAAACTTTTGAAAGCATTTCATTTTTAAGAATTACATTTGTTAAATAAGCTGGTTCACTTAAAATTTGAAAATACTGTCACTTCTGCCCTTCCACAGAATAAATTGCCCTAACGTTAGATGTCGATACATTGGCATAAACGTCAAGTCACACCTCCAAAACCAGTTGCCACAGTTAGATATGCTTCTCTTATTTCCAACTAAATTTTTTCTGCTCAAAAATTAAGTAATGTTTGTTTCAAATTACATTAAGTATGCTTTAAATGTTCTAATTTTCCAAAAATAACTTTTGAAAAAAGTATAATTGAATTTTACAAGATTTTTAAACAGAGAATTTCACTTTTGTTTACAAAACTGGCAATAATGGTTGAGATGATTGATTTTACATAAATTTTGATGACTCAAAAAAAAAAATTTTTAGCTAAAATTTCAGATGTGCTTTAAAAATTTTTTTTTAAATATTCAAAAAATACCTTGGTCTTTCCTCTTAATAATAACAAAAACATTTAGATGATAAAAAACTGTTTAATCAAGTTTGGGGCCATTTTCATCAGGGCATGCTTTTTTTTAATGACGTATTGGACATAACCATAATCAAAGGAATACATCATGTCCCTTCAGAATGGGCTAACATGGCTGAGAACTTGAGATTAACACAGGTGACTTCCAATTTTTTCTTTGTATTTAAAAATTTGCAAAAAGTAAGTAATTATTTGATTTAACAGAAATTTTAAGCACTTATTCAGTAATGAATATATAGTGAATAATTTTGTGCAAATATTTTTTTATCACTCCCTTTCGATATGTAGTGTGTACTTTTTAATTTGTGGGGTGATTTTTTTTTTTTTTTTTACAGTTTGAGTTATATAAAGATAAGTCCCTGAAAATTTTATTATAGTAGGTAACCATATAGTTACTTCTTGTTGGAGATTATCTCCCTTGACTAAAGATCTCTCTTAGTCTACACCACTGTAAATAGTACCTATTTTGTACTAAACTAATCTAATCTGAATAAAGCTTCCGAAGCTACATCATTCTCACATAGTTAGTTCTGAAAAAAAGTATGCAATATCAAGTGTGAACATGCTGAAATTCATCCCAAACCTTCCCAAAAATAATTCAATGAAATAATTTTTGTATTTTCATAAAAAGTTCAAAATCAAGGTTAATACCTCTAATTTTGTGATAAACTTTCATAAACAACTATCAAAGGATAATCATATATCTCTTTAAATTTGTAGAATTTTCTCCTTTCTGCTATTATTTCTTTTTTTTCTTTCTGTTACAGCTTCTTTCTTTCATCATCATTGGTGGTGCTGATGGCAGGTATTAGTTTTTCTTTTGTTCTGATCCCAGGACCAGTCAATGTCTTCCTTGTGAATGCTGAAATCTTCTGTCTGTCAGACAAACTAGACTTCTTAAATAGCCACAAATCAGCTCTGAATTGAATTAGAAATTTGATGCCATGGTGTTGTAACTTGTTTTTTCCATTGGTTAAGAAATCACAAAATGTATCTCTTTAAACCATGCCTGTTCACAAACTTTATTTTGGTAAGTTTCAGGACCATCAAACTTCAGCCTGTTTTTTTTTTACAAATTTTTGAAAAGCAAATTTTATGCATGTATCTTTTTTATAAACCATCAAACTTCTTTTAGAAGTTTTTTATTAAAGGTGTTAGTAACTTTTTTAGCAGTTTTTTATTTAATGTGTTGGTAACTTTCTTCTTTTAATAAATGTTTTTTAAACACCCCTACATGCAAGCCACCAATCTGCCACTAGGTGGCATGCCACAAGTTTTTACAACTGGTATCCTGCTGTTGGACCACCGGCATGTTTGTCTCAGCAATGTTACCACTGGTGGACTGCTAGAGGCCTACCAGTGGCTGTTGATATTAAAGCTACAATTTATTTTTGTAAAAAATTATAAATAGGTATTTTTTCTTTAATCAATTCACCCCAAGCAAGACAACAATGCCACTAAGATACAAGTAGCTACTGGGTGAAAGAGAATGAAAAATTTTTAGAAGGAACTGGAAACCTGATCCCAAACAGAGAACAAAGGATAAACCTATAATCCTGTTCAAAAGACCAAGGAGGAATGTAAATTGGGTGATAGGTGGACCTATCTACTCCTATTGAGGAGAAAAAATAATAATTAGTAAATAAAATTTCAGAGTTCAGATAGAGATGCTAGAAATATAGTTGAAGTAGACTTTAGAAGGAACTGAAAACCTAATCCTAAACAGAAAACAAGGGATAAACTTCTACTCTCTGTAAGGACCATGGAGGAGGGTTATAAAGTTTAGGTTTAATCCAACACAAGGCTATAACCAATATTGCAAATAACTTTTGGTCTTTGTATCAGAAGATCATTATGGGGATTTTCCTGTGTACCAAAAATTATCAATTATCTGTTTAGATACACAATAAAAAAATAATCTTACTCATTGTGAAATTGAAACAGAAAGAATTTGTTTATTTACAATAATTTATTAAAAAAAAAAAAAAAAGAGTGTAGTGGCTTGCTCAGAATATTAGGTATAAGTAGGAACTTATATGAGTTACTAAAACCAAAAATATCCTTAATAGAGAGTGACAGCAAAGTTCACAAAGTGTTGTTAATTTTCTAACCTGATAGGTTAATATAATAATGGAAGCATCTATTGTTGAATGAGTTGCCAAGTGAATGTTGTTTGTTTGTGATAAACTTGTAGCAGTTGACAGAGCCTCAAAGAATTATGGTTGCAGTGAGCAAATTGATTTGTATCATCATGGAAAATGTGGTCAGTTTGTTTCACATGTCCAAAATTGTCTGTATTAAGTTCTTGTTTATTGCCTAGAGTTGTTGGCTAGTCAGGTGTTATTTTGGAATCCAGCACCCTCTTCCTCCTCACTGCTGAAATGTTAATTGATCTCTTGACCCCCATCTGTTCTAATTATCCACTCAGTCATAACATGCATGAATAATAATTAAACCAGATGGTGGCCTCTTCCTTTATATTTGTACTGATAGGTTTCTAAGCTACCTTTCAAAAAAGTTTCAAATTCTGTTCTTTCAATTGTTGAAAATAATTTAGAGGAAGAGCTCTCTTTTCAATGGTTTTTCTCCAGAACATTCCTATTTTTTATTAGCCTGAACCAGACACGTCACCATAATCAGGCTCAGAAACAAGGCTTATCAAAAAAAGTCCCACCCAAACAATTCATTACTTGGAAATATTTTCACTCTAGGTAGTGCAAAAGGGCAAAGGTGTGTATTTTTTCTTTTTTCATAAAATAATTTATAGCATCATTATGCTGTTTGTCAATAATGTTTTCATTCATTCATTCCACTAAAAATCTTCTTTTTTCCTTATCATCACTGTACAATTATACAATATATAGGCTGAATACAATGCACTAACAGATGTTAGGTTTAAAAAATTGCAAAATTTGATGTTTAATCAATTATTTCTCTACTACTAGAAATAATAAGTTTTTAATGCAGAAAATGACTAAAGTTAAAGTGGAGTAGTGATAAACTCAGTGGGTAATAAGCTGAAAGCTGACCCACACTATTTCAGATTTTATTATGCAAGTCAATGCTTGAACAATTTTCAGGTTATTTTTTTATGATCAATATACCATGTGAATATTGGATTATAATATCTGCTCATCCTCAGAAAAATGCTGTCAAACCTTTGTAATATTACCTTCAAAATATTAGAAATCCTCAGAAATACCCAAGAGGACTGTCCCTTCAGTGACTACAAGTGACACTCTAACATCTTTGCTAACAAAACCTCAAATATTCCTTTCAAAAACTTCTACTCTTGGTTGTGCGATGTAATGGGACATATGGCAAAGGCATGTCCCAGCAAGAAGGCAGTGTCTCAGCCCAGTCAAGCAGCAGCAGTAGTGGAATCAGCAGCATTGCCCGGTGAGGTTCCTGATGGAGGATGGAAGGATGGAGGGAAGAATGGCCGAAAAGGCCAAGCCCTCCCCACCAGAAGGAGTCTCCACAGCAATCACCACCCAAGGAGCAGGCAGAAAAGCAGCAGCAGCAGTCACTTTCTCAGTCCCCAAAAAGGAAACATCAAGAAAAGGAGGAGCAGCAAATAGAACAGCCTGAAGCTAAAAAAAAAGACCAGCAACAAAAACAACAGCAGAAATAAATGTCCCTAAAAAGGAAAAAAATAAGAGGCAATGTGCTGAGACAGATATAGAGGTAGATGTAATGTCCCCACCACGGTCTTCCTCTTTGAATAGGGAGAGGGATGAGCAAGAGGAGGAAATAAACACAAAGAACAAGTGGGCTGAAAGAGGCAGGAAGGACAAGGTTATAGAAAGATCTAGGTCCCAATCTGTCCCTGCAGCCCCATCAGAAATAGGCATAAATAGTCTCAGATCAAGGACCCCCCCTTCACCTACACGGGCTCCCTCCCCGACTCCCTCCACATCATTCTTTGGTTCAGCTTCTACACCCCCTCCCACATTCACTTCTTCCCCACCCCATTCTTCCAGGGAGAACAGAAAGAAGAATATTTTGCCGGAGTAATGAACATTTGCAAGGTGAACAAAAAGAGTTGGAGAAAGACTTGTCCACACCCAAAAGATCTCTCCTAGGTTCTTTATTTAAATTCACCTCTGTCTCGATGGAAAGTTGATAGAGGACTCCCATAACTTCTCTCAAGCCCTGGGAGTCATTACATTTATAAGGAACACTGGGACATCGCTAAAAGTATGGTACCACTTGGTCGAGGCAAAGGACGCTTTCCCAGATCTACAAATGTTGGTGACCTGAATGTCCACTCTGAAAAAGACCTCTGAACTTGTACTTCTCTACCTCTCATCATATAGAGTAGTAAAGCTAACATGTCACATGGTCATTGGCAGTATTGTTCTAGACGGTCGGATGATGTCGGAATTGGGTACAGGGAGCCTAGGACAATCCATCGGTGTCCTTACAGCAGCAGATTTCCGTCTGGTATGTGAATAGGGTATTTTGATTGTCTCTTTTTCAGTCCTAAATCATGTCAATTAAGATAGCCAGCTTGAATGCGAATGGCTTGAGGGATCGAGGTAAGGCTGTCCACCTTCTCCGTTACCTCTTATCGTTTGGTGTGGATGTCGCTGCGATCCAGGAAACGCACTTTGTTTCCAATGTTAATGCCTGTGTGCTGTCTAATGACTTGTCGACTATTCAGTATTTGGGGACTGACTGGTCAGAGTTATTTCTGTGCTGGTAAAGTGTACTCTGGATGCGAAGGTGGACCTTGTTCATGTCGATGCCAGATACTGATATTGCTGTGAAAAGTGGCTCGTTTCAGATCGTTGTGGTTTATGCTCCCAACGACCGCGAGGAGCGTGTCTTATTTTTTCGGCATTTGGGACCGTTCCTGGTGAATTCAATGTGCTTAGTCTTAATGGGGGACTGGAATGCCGTCCTGAACCCCAAAATAGACAATGACGGAGAGCCAGCGGGAGGTTGGGCGATTGCAGCTTGGTTGATCTGATCGGCAAGTTTGGTCTCATCGATAGATACCGGGTCGATCACCCAAAGAGATGTGAATGTGGGCATTTAAGTAACTGTCTATCCAGGTGGTTAGCTACCTGGATAGAATATTAGTCAGAAGGGCCGACATAGACTTATTATATTGTCCCATGTTCCACTGGTTAGGCTATTCATTTGTGCCCAAGTGGCATTAGATCGTAGGCATAGAATGGCTGGCTACTGGAAGTTCAATCAGTCCTTACTGGACAGGCGGGACTTCCAGGAGCAGCTAATTATCGTAGTGAAGCAGGAACTAGTGGGGGCTGTTATTGGGAATAGGTTGTGAGAGACGCTTAAGGATAGCATTAGGTCTTTCACCACTAAGTTTAGCAAATGCCTCGCACTAGATAAGGCTAGCAAGGTGAAGGCTCTTAAGTATAGTCCTTTCCGGGTTGAGGACTAGGGCTATCTCTAGGATTCCTTAGAAAGAAATCTGTTGTGAGCCCCGGGATCAATCAGATTTCCTTCTCAAGTGTCGATCGGCCTTGAGGGTCATTCCTCAGTCCAGTGACCTTTCTCAGTCTAGGAAAGTTTTCTATCGTGAACTAGTGGAGGGGGTCGCAGGGGATCCTCTACGTGACTGGCTCGGCATGTTGGCGAACGAGTTTTGTTCATTTAGGTCTTGGGTGCAGCAGGTTACCTCAGCAACCCTGAGTTTTCACTTACCTAGTGATTGGTTTGGAATAGGCTATCTCTCAATGACAAGGCCTTCATATGGGGTTTGACGGATTTACCAGACTGTGAATAATGTGTCCTTGGTTTAGAGGAAACGGCTTCACATGCCTTCTACCATTCTCCTCAGTTTTGCCTTCTGTGGGATCATGTTGGCAAGTAAACAGCTCATATCGATCCCAAAAAGCTTGTGCTCATTGATCGTGCATATGTGTATGACAATGTCACCCCTGTATTCTGGGGTAAAACAAATGGTGTTTCTGTTGCTGCATGATGATTTGGATGATGCATCAGGAGGAGGTCTTGCGAGGTAACCATCTATCTCATCAGGATCTAATCCAATTCTTTGAGCATCAGCTCAAGATGAAGATTACAACTGATAGAAAGCGATTGATTTCGACAGATTTCAGCAAAAGGTGGGTGAGCCTGGTTTGTGTGAATGGGGCTAGCCCTGATTTTCTTTTTTAGGTCTACCTGTCACATCAGGGCGTTTTCCTGAGGAGCCCTCCTCTGGTTAGGATAGATCCTTCCTGTGTACCTAGTTAATGTTGAGATTCTCAATCTCACCAGTTTTTTTTGTTTTTTTGGCTCCTTTTTCATCTCGGCGGGGTCAGGATGGCCGTATTTTATTTTATCCTTTCCCATTCTCATAGTGAGAGATTCTTGATTTTATCGAAAGGCAGAATACAGAAGCCTCTCCTTTTTGAGGGTTGGATGGGTCCAACTAATATCAGTTATCTTTATTTTGTTTGTTTTGATATTTTAGTTTTGTCTTTGGGTTCATCCCCTCCCTTCTCATTGTAAATCATCAGATTTTTATGTATAAATTTTTATAATCATCAAATTTTTATGTTGCAGGGTGTGTTTTTCAAGATCCCTGAGAGTATGCGATATTATGGTATATGGAGGATTGATTGGTGACAAATGAGTTCTTGTGGTGAATGTGCAAATTGTAACAAGTGACTGGATTGTGAATCTGCTTACCTAGGTATAAGATAGTAAGTGAAGACCAGCCTCAACCCCGTCCCCCTTTTTAGGCCTTGTGCCAAAACTGTGTAATCTTATGTGCAATAAATATTGAAGTGCTCTCGACATGCGGACGTGGGAATACCAGATGAACATAATGTAACAGTGAGAGTTTGGGAACCACACACAAACATACTCACATATATTTTTTATTATTGAAATTGGAGTAGATTTGAACAGCGAAATTATATCAGAACAATTTTGTTTACTGATGGGAATCTGATCTAGCCCATTTGGAATTGGGTCATTAGGAAGACAATGGAGGATGATCAAGATAATTTTTATCGGTTAAAATTTGAAATAGAGCTTACTAAGGCTATGAGGAACTTTGAAATTCACAGGATTTGGGGTTGAAGGCTGCATAATATCATGATAATCGGGTGCGGGCTAAGGGTCGATTTATGATCAGCCAGGTTTATCTATATAAACGCGCACAGTTGACAGAGTAGTTGGCTCTTCTGCCGTCGAGTACAGTCGAGCTGGGTAGAGAGAGGTCAGAGACAGGAAGTGACGTCAGAGATTGGAACCAAACGCCCGCTAACATATTTTGTCGATATAAGTACGAAGAAGTGAATTACTCCTCCAACAATCTAAGACTGCTACTGCTACTATTATTACTACCACTGGAAACGGAAACATCGAACAAGCTACAATAATCAAAAGGTTGTTTTTGGGCTCGTCTGTCGTCGAGTGCAGTCGAGCTGGGTGGAGAGGTATCGGAGACTGGAAGTGACGTCAGGGATTGGAACAAAACCCCCCGCTAATATGTACTGTTAATATAAGCACCGATGCTTCTGCTACCACGAAGATTACTACTACTGTTACTACCGCCGAGGAGGAACGCAACTATAAACTTTAAGCCGCGCACAGAAATCTTTATCTCTCCATCGCAAGAGTTGTATATGTTTCTGAGACGATTTAACAACAAGCTAATCACAACCCATTCTCTGTGTGTCTAGAATCCAGTGTATGAGTTTTTACATCAATTATTTTCTTTTCTGTAACCTGTTTCTTTTCTATACTATTCTTTTCTGCTATATAAAAGACATTAACAATTCAACCATTGAATAGTTGTTTGTCCGGCTTTCTGCGGATATATATATATTTTTTGGCGCATTCTAAATTTCTTAGCACAGACTCTCCAGCCGTGTCTACATCTTCAGTCCACTGTGAATGGATGAACATCACTTCTGCTTTCTGGATCAAACCAAACACAACGTGGGCAAGAAGCAAGATTAAACCAGTGGACCGGTCAAATGATTTACGGATGCTCAGGGAACCTACGGTCACTCCCTTAAGTTCGGTTAAGACCGAGTAGACACCTCAACCCGGGAAGTAAGACGTCGGAGGTTGAGGGGTTGGGGTGAAAGTGTTAGACTAGTAGCCGTGACCAGGATAGACCCGTGGGAATTACCACGGCCGTCTGAAAGAGGAGAGAAGGTTGCATCTGTGTTGTCGAGTCGGGACCAAGTAAGGCCAGAAAGGACCATAGTCTTCGGACTATATTAATCTAAAAGGGGCATAAGGCGGAAAAGATAAGGAAGCAAAAGTAGAAGGAAAAAGAAACAAAAGACGGAGTGGCGGACCTCAGGTAAGTCACTTTTTGGTTTCCTTTGTTAGCTCATTGCACTTAGATCTGCCAGTAATATTGTTGATTTTGTTTTGACTTTGTCGAAGTTGTACGCAGTTGAAGCGCCACCACCGTGTTAAGTATTTTCCTTTCGTTCTGTCATTGAAAGTGGTAGTTTACAAGACGCTAGGATGAGCGTAGCAGGATCAGATAGCCTTGGGGACGTGGGAGTCCACGAAATATCAATGGGTTTCAGGAGGCTGATAGGTAGCATGAAGCTACCTACTTATAAAGGAAACCCTGCCGACGTGCACGAATGGATTCTGTCCATTCAGAAGAAGCAGGTGATCTATGGCCTCTCGGGTCAAGAAATGGTGCTCCTAGCATAGGACGCTGCAGCGGGACAGGTGTCCAAATTCATAGGTGGGTGGTACAGAGAAAACCCGGCCCCGACGTGGACCGAGCTTAAATCCGCTCTGGTCCGGCAATACGCAAGTGAGCGTACGGCAGTCAGGAAATTATTCCGGCTGCAGCAACAAGAAGGAGAGACTAATGAGGAATTGGGGGAAAGAATTGCGGGGCTAGCGGCGTTAACTTTTCCGGAGTTGGCGACTCGGGACAGTGGTCCTATTCAAGCCTTGTTGGCTGATGTGCATGTGGACGCGCTGAATGACAGGGACCTGAGGGGCGACCGGTCATCCTGGCCGCAGCTATAGAGGCGGCTCGGACCAGCGAACGACTCTGGGATAGAATAAGAAAAAGTGTAGGTAGGAATCTTCGGGGGGCCAAAGTAGCGATGAAAAAGAAGGACCAGGAGCAGATCCAGATAGGGAACCCGAAAGAAGAGGTGGAAGAGGACTGGAAGGCTGAGGCAATTCCCAACAGGAGAGCCTGGGACCTGCGTTATGGGTTTCACAAGCCCACACCGGGCCGATATGGGTTGGTGTGCTGGACTTGCAAGTATGGTGGGCATCGGGTTCGCGACTGTCCGATAAACTATGGAGGCTACCCAGGGTCTTTGGGACCGAACTGCACGACTTGTGGCGAGTTCGGGCACAAGGCTTGGTGGTTTACAGCAGAAGGAGACCGTAAACTGGGGATAAAGCAAATTAATACGCTGGTGCCCCCTACCGAGAAGGAAATGGGTCTTGAAAACGCCGATGGGTCACCCGTGAAAAAGTAAGAGGTAGGGTGGCCCCAGTGTAAGTAAGACTTCTGAGATGCTGGACATGTGGTGTGGTTGGGCACTTTTCGGCAAGTTGTAAGAAGCGAAGGTGTTGGCGCTGTGGAGGAGCGGGTCACCTGAGACGAACCTCTCCTCACGGGAGAAAGATGGACCACACCGAACGGAACAACACTAACTTGAATAGAGGGGAGAAATGGGTTGCTAATCCGAGAAAAGAGAGTCATCTACCCCACCTAGGAGAGCCCCTAGACAGAAATTGGAGCCCCTAGAAAAAGTTGAACTCCTTTCTCTTTTTTCCACAGCTCTTTCCACGGCTGCGCCCACGTGCGGCCAACTGGCCTCGCGTGAGGTCGTCAACCGTCGCACGTGGTGCGAGGTATCTCCAGTATGTGAACTCTCACACACAACCAGCGTTTCCCATGTTCAGGGAATACGCTAAAACAAAATTTCACAACCGTACGGACATTTCAACTCAAACACACACACAATAACTTTCCACACAGACACTAAACGTTTTATACATGTTTTAAATTTGTATTTGTAAATTCGTGTATCAATCTGTTTTTACCTGTTTGCGAATAATACATATTTGTTCGCATACATATATCTGTCTTGTTTGTTTCTTTGGACTCCATTAAGGTCCAACATTTTTATGTAGCTGGACCGGTCATCGAAGTCTTAAACCAGAGATAATTCATCTTCTCTACTTCTTCCATTCTCACACGACCGCTCCACTACACTAGGCTGGAATTGGCTAAGAATAGAGGGATTATCAATTGGTTGATTTCTCACCTACAGGTTTTTAGAAAAGAAGTGATAAATGTAACCACGAATTACAGAAATTAGAGGGGTTTTGCAAAGGTATTTTCAATTATTAGCTATAATGTGTAAGGAACGTCAAACAAGTCACTCTTTAACGGTGTTGTTAGAGCATGTGAGAGCACAACTAGACATGCTGTCGCTGGGACATCTGTCTCCGAGTATAATAACTCCGGAACGAATGCCAGTGGATGGACGGGATTGTGGGAACTCATTATAAGGGAGATTCCTAAGATGTCGCTAGAAAAGATACCGGCGGTGTTAAGGCCAATCGATAAGATTGATCTTGGACGGTTGAAGTCAGATTTAGATGAGATAGGTACGCCGAATTCGGACTGGAAAGAGAATTTGGTTGCTATAATTGTAGTGTAATCAAAATTACGTCCGTTGGACCCTTAAAAAATATAGACTCTTGTAGCTATGAAAATACGAAAGCCCCTTTTATAGGCCACGTGGGCACTTTTGTAATGGTAGTCAATTAGTAAACAACATATCCTATCTTCACTTGTTGTTCCCGTTTTGTTCTTCTCCGTTTTATCATTACTAACCTTTCAAAACAACTCATGGTGTCAGAAGTGGGATATTTAAAAAAAAAAATTTTTTTTAAAGAAAAATATTCTGAAAAAAAAAAAAAAGCACTTTATCCACATTTGAGGGAAAAATCAACGCATTGCACACACGCAATTTCGAAAAAAAAAAAAGAAACGATTTCTTCACAGAGTTGTAAGTAGATTTTTTCTTTTTAAATTGTATTAAAACCATGGCTCAAAGAAGTTTCAATCCCAATATACCGCCACCTGCAAAAATGTCTTTGTCAGGGAATGTTGCGAGCAATTGGAGGAAATTCAAGCGTAATTTTTTAAATTATGCTGTGGCGAGTCGATTATCAAACGAAGTTGACTCGGAATATCAGACTTCTGTTTTTCATTCTTTTATTGGCGAAGAGTGTTTTGATATTTTTGAAGGGCTACATTTTAATTCGGAAGACGACAGAAACGATCTCGAAGAAGTTATTAAAAAATTCGAGGAATTCTTCGTTGGTGAGACACACGAAGCGTATGAATCGTACAAATTCCACCTTCGAAAGCAGAGCTGTTCTACGCCAGCTTGCAAAAAATTGCTATTTTGGAGAATTGACGGACAGATTAATTAGGGATCAAGTCGTTGTTGGGGTGAAGGATGACATTCTAAGGGAAAAAATTTTAGCGGACAAAAACCTAACCTTAGATAAATGCCTACAGATTGGTAGAGCACATGAAATTTCAAAGCAACAATCACAGGTTATATCCCCTGCACATGCATCAGATACGCAGATAATCGCAGTGTATCTAGAAAAAATTAAAATTTTCATAATAGAAATAAAATGACTGAAAAGAAGTGCATGCGCTCTGGATATTTTATTTCACACAGCAGAGATAACTGCCTGATGATTAATACAAAATGCAAGAAGTGTCATAAACTAGGACATATATAAAACTGTATGTAAAAATAAATCCGTAAGGGGAGTTGCAGAGGAAGAAAACCACTTTTTAGGATCTATTTCATTGGGGAATATTAAAGGCAGTGAAGTAAACGAAAACCTGATTGGCAAGCTAATATCAAAGTCACCACTGCAATCTGCAGCAAAATAGTCAATTTCAGGTTAGACACAGGCGCAGATGTGACTGTAATACCAGACCGGTTCTTTAGGAAGAATTCTCCTATCATAAAGAAAACCAACAATAGGTTATATGGACCAGGTCAAAACAAAATAAATCTCATTGGTAAAGTAGATGCTACACTGTGTTACGAAAAAGAAATTTCACAACAGGAGTTATATATCATTAAAGATTTGAGAGAACCATTATTGGGGGGGGGGGGGCAGCGATTAAAGCTTTAAATTTGTTGAGCAAAATCAATTCTATAAAAAGCAGGGGTCACAAATATAAAGAGCAATTCCCAAAAGTATTCACAGGCTTAGGAAAACTGGAGCATGTTTATAAAATACATCTGGATGAGACTGCCCAACGTTTTTCTATTGCCACTCCCAGACGACTGCCTCTCCCTATGAAGCAAAAAGTCCAGGAAGAGCTTAATAGGTTAGAAAAAGAAGACATAATCCGCCCAGTGAAAATGCCTACTTTGGTGTGCTCCCATTGTAGCAGTTCTGAAGAAAAATGATAGAGTCAGACTTTGTGTTGACTTTACTAAACTTAATGAAAGTGTGAAACGTGAAAATTTCCCACTACCATCTTCGGACCATTAGCCGAACTTGATGGGGCAAAGATATTTAGCAAACTGGTCTGTAATAGCGGATTCCACCAAATTGTGTTACATGAGCATTCTCAGAATCACGTTCATTACACCATTTGGGAGGTACTGCTACAAGCGTTTACCATTTGGAAACCAGTAGGAGCATGACCAGCGCCTAAAAATGGTATTAAAAAGAATGGAAGCAGCAGGAATAACATTAAATGCTAGAAAAATTAAATTTATTGGTCACATAATTTCAGAAGACAGTATTCAAGTAGACCCAGAGAAGATTAGAGCAATCGTAAACTTGGCCAGACCACAAAATGTATCTGAGCTGCGACGAGTCTTAGGTATGGCAAATCATGTGGGTACATTTGCCGAAAATTTAGCGGAGACCACAAAACCAGTCCGTGATCTTCTGAAGAAAAACACTGCATGGATGTGGGATGAGCCTCAGGAAGCTGCATTCAAAACACTGAAGAATAAGCTAAGTTCTACACCAGTACTGCTCTACTACAGTGCTGATAAGCCAACAAAAGTTTCAACTGATGCATCTTCCTACGATTTAGGTGGAGTACTTCTCCAGAAGCAAGGAAATGACTGGAGACCTGTATTTTGTCTCCAGATACCTTACTGAAACTGAGCAGAGATACGCTCAGATTGAAAAGGGAGCTCTTGCAGTCACTTGGTGTTGTGAAAAATTTGCTAATTTCTTGGTTGGACTACATAAGTTCATAATTGAAACCGACCACAAACCATTATTGGCTGTATTAAAATCTAAGCACCTTGACGAAGTAACCCCAAGAATACAACGTTTTCGTATGCGCCTAATGAGATTCACCTACGACATGACACATACTGCAGGGAAAAACCTCATTACAGCAGACACCCTATCCAGGGCTCCTAGTAGCCTACCAACCAAACATGAATCCCAGCAAGAGACAGAGACAGACATGTCCATCTGTTCAATCATAGACAACATCTCCGTTAGTGCCATGTGATTGGTGGAAATAAGATTAAAACAAACTCTGATAAAATCTGCAGCCAGATCATGAGCTTTTATAAAATGGACCACTGGCCGGAAACAGCTACACGAGACCCTGAACCCTACTGGTTTGTAAGGCAGTACATCACAGTCTACCAGGGACTCTTACTATATCAGAGCCGACTGATCATCCCTGCAGACCTCCAAAAAGATATCTTGGATCGACTTCATGAACGGCACCAAGGTATAGTAAAATGCAGAGCACTAGCACGGAGTAATGTATGGTGGCCTGGCCTTTCAAAACAAATAGCAGAAAAAATAGGTGGATGCAGCATTTGTGAAAAAGAACGAAAATATACACCAGAGCCATTACAACCAACCTGACTACCCTTGGCAAAAAGTAGGGATGCATTTGTTTGAACAGAAGCGCCACAAATACTTGATACTCATAGACTATTATTCAAGATGAATAGAAATATCTCATCTACAAAATACCATTGCAGGTAGTATTGTAAACCACTGTAAATCAATATTTGCTAAGTATGGTATACCTGAGATTGTAATCAGTGACAATGGTCCTCAATTCATATCCAAAGACTTTGTGGATTTTGCTAAAATCTATGGCTTTGTTCACCTCACAAGCAGCCCTCATCATCCGCAAGGAAATGGTGAAGCAGAACGTGCTGTCCAGACAATTAAAAGTCTATTTATAAAGTCGAGTGATCCTTACATAGCTTTACTCAGTTATCGCACTACTCCACTACAACATGGCCAGAGTCCGGCAGAATTGTTGATGAACAGGAAACTCAGGACTCGCATTCCAGCACTCCCTCAAAAAAATGAAAATCAACCAAATGTTCAACGCTTCAAAGATACAGATGCACAGCTCAAAATGAAACAAAAGACTAATTTTGATAAACGTCATAGAGCTAGAGAACGAACATCTCTTACACAAGGACAAACAGTTTGGATGAAGACACCTAAAACAAGTCCATCCAAAGTTGTGAAAACTATCTCATCAAGGTCAGTTCTGGTTGAGACTGATGCTGGATTGCTTCGTAGAAATAGAAACAATCTTCGGAAAAGAAATGTGGAAACCAAGTTTCCCCAAGTAGCCACACCAACAAATGCACGCAGAGACATTCCCGTGTACAGCCACGATAATTCAACAGAACAAAGTGATCAGCCAGACATTCAGGTAACTGCACACAGGGATACCCGACCTGTTAACTCGGAAAGTCCCAAACCTGTATTTACAAAGAGTGGTAGAAAAAGTTCGACCACCCAAAAAACTGTCTTTATAAATTTATGACTTGAAAGAGGGATGTAGTACAATCTAAATTACGTCCGTTGGACCCTTAAAAAATATAGACTCTTGTAGCTATGAAAATACGAAAGCCCCTTTTTTAGGCCACGTGGGCACGTTTGTAATGGTAGTCAATTAGTAAACAACATATCCTATCTTCACTTGTTGTTCCCGTTTTGTTCTTCTCCGTTTTATCATTACTAACCTTTCAAAACAACACAATAATAACCTGGCCGACCGTTGTGAGAATTATACTAATGATAATCGTGGACTTGCTAGTCTGGTGGTGGTTGAAGAGGCGTGCGGTGTTGTCGACCGGGCAGTATAAACTGGCACGGGAGTGCATGAGTGAAGGAGGGATTCCAGTTAGTGCACTTTACCAAGGTAGGTCCGACCCGAGTGGATTGGGACCCCTAACTGATATTGAAGAAGAGTCCACGATTGTCGTGGAAGGACCTGAACCAACAAAAGATTCGACAAAGCCTGTTGTGAAGGCGAGACAAAATCGGAGGAACAGATTTACGAAATTAATCGAATTTTTAAAAAAATTATTTTTGTAATGAGACTGAAATAATTGGTAAGGAGTGTTGCGAACTCCAATAAGAAAAAAAACAACTAGTGAACTATGTGAAAAGGTTCTACTGCACGAGATCACCACAACAGTGAACTTTAACGGAAGTTGCATGTACATATGTATCGTAAGGACAATGAAAATATAAGTGGGCACAATGAGCCCTAAGAAGAACTGAGGACTCTACCTTTGCATGCAGGAAGAGATGTATAAGTAGACGCTAATCAGAAATATGTTGGACTGGGTTTTCTCATATTTTGTTGATAGGAAAGCTCGTGTGTCATTTACTAGTAAATGACAGATGGGTAGGGGAGGAAATATAACAGAGAGAGTTTGGGAACTACACACAAACACACACACATATTTTTTTTATTGAAATTGGAGTAGATTTGAACAGTGAAATTAGATCAGAACAATGTTGTTTACTGATGGGAATCTGATCTAGCCCATTTGGATTTGGGTCATTAGGAAGACAATGGAAGATGATCAAGATAATTTTTATCAGTTAAAAATGAAATAGAGCTTACTAAGGCTATGAGGAACTTTGAAATTCACAGGATTTGGGGTTGAAGGCAGCATAATATCATGATAATCGGGTGCGGGCTAGGGGTCGGTTTATGATCAGCCAGGTTTATCTATATAAACACGTACAGAAATCTGTTGACAGAGTGGTTGGCTCTTCTGCCATTGAGTGCAGTCGAGCTGGGTAGAGAGAGGTCGGAGACTGGAAGTGATGTCAGAGATTGGAACCAAACGCCCACTAACATATTTTGTTGATATAAGTACGAACAAGCGAATTACTCTTCCAACAATCTAAGACTGCTACTGCTACTATTATTACTACCACTCGAAATGGAAACACTGAACAAGCTACAATAATCAAAAGGTTGTTTTTGGGCTCATCTGTCGTCGAGTGCAGTCGAGCTGGGTGGAGAGGTATCGGAGACTGGAAGTGACGTCTGGAATTGGATCAAAACACCCGCTAGCATGTACTGTTAATATAAGCACCGATGCTTCTGTTACCACGAAGATTACTACTACTGTTACTACCGCCGAGGAGGAACGCAACTATAAACTTTAAGCCGCGCACAGAAATCTTTATCGCTCCATCGCAAGAGTCGTATATCGTTCTGAGACGATTTCACAACAAACTAATCACAAGCCATTCCTCTCTGTCTAGAATCCAGTGTATGAGTTTTTACGTCAATTATTTTCTTTTCTGTAATCCGTTTCTTTTCTATACTATTCTTTTCTGCTAAATAAAAGACATTAACAATTCAACCATTAAATAGTTGTTTGTCCGGCTTTCTGCAGATATATATATATATATTTTTTTTGTGCATTCTAAATTTCTTAGCACAGACTCTCCAGCCATGTCTACATCTTCAGTCGACCGTGAATGGATGAACACCACTTCTGCTTTCTGGATCAAACCAAACACAACATGAGCAGGAAGCAGGATTAAACCAGTGGACCGGTCCAATGGTCTACGGATGCTCAGGGGACCTACGGTCACTCCCTTAAGTTCGGTTAAGACTGAGTAGACACCTCAACCCAGAGAGTAAGACGTCGGAGGTTGAGGGGCTAGGGCGAAAGTGTTAGAATAGTATTGACATTTTTTTGTTTTTCAATTTTCTAAAATTAACTGAAGATTTGATTCACTGTGATGGATGGCGATACAACAACAAAAAAAGAATCTTTAAAATCTTCCAAATATAAAATAACAGAAATTTTATTCTTAGAAAATTAGTTTATTTGAGGATTAATCAACTGATATGTAAAAAAAATGTTTTACCTTCAAATAGATAAAAATATACTTATTCAGAGGTGGGTCGGCTTTACAGCCATATAGGCAAAAGATGCTGTTCTGGAAAAGCAACAAAAGTTCTTTTTGTAAAATCTGTGTACTGAAAGTAAGAGACAATTACTGTGGTAAATATGCTTTAATGTATTATTTTATTGGTATATTACAGTGGTAAATCTAGTCAGCCACAGATAATTATAGTCACACGGGACTAGTCCAGTCTCAGTTTTCTTATATGCAAGAGTTCCATTAAGGGATAATAATATGTCATTCTCCCCTTGTACTTTTTACAAGTCAAGATAATCAGTTTGTTGTTCTTCCAAAACAAAAAAGAAGTTACACTTGAGAGATGGCATTTGATTTGCAGGCAGGGGCATTATAGATCATTAGTAAACAATCAGAAGTTAGATATACTTGACATATTCGGGCTTTGCCTATTAAGTACAACTTCCATTAGAAGCAAGTTTTTACCAATAATTCAAATTTTGAATTCTTCTAATTCTCCTTCAGTGGAGGTCAGATTCAAGCTAGACTCTTAGAATGCAAACTGTTCCTTCTGTCTAACAGAAGAACCTGTGAATAAGTAGCTTGTTTCATGAATCAAATCTCAAACTGACAAACACTTAATTTTTACTATTGTAATCTACCCAATCATGGCACACACAACTTTGTTATTCTTGCAACAGGATACAAAAATGGTTAAATCATATGTTACTTCTACTCTAAGTTTGTGTAAGAAGGATTATGCTATTAGATTTCTGAGTAAGAATGTTAGAGAGTAGCTTTAATGAATCAGCAATGAGATCTAAAAGGATTTTAAATATTTCAGAGAATTTTCAGAAACTATCATTGTTTATTTTTGTAAAAACCAATAAATTTAAAAATGAATAGTTTAAGATTAATTGAAAATTATAAATAATGATTTTAGAATTATATATAATTTATGGATTTAAGTTTAGATCTATTTGATAAAATTTACTTAAAATCTACTTTAACTGTTTTATGCAGATTTCACAAAGTTGTAACACCTGAAAAGGATATGTCACATTATAAACAAGTATAAATCATTAATTTGATTGATTATTACTCATTAGTATTCTAAAATGAAATTTTATTTGGGATAAATAAAAGGACACTCCTAGCATAATTAATTCATTATCACTATGACAAGGAATAAAGCAAAAGAAAAATTATATGTAAACACTTTCACTCTTAGATAAAAAAGAAAATAAAAATTTCTAGATTTTACTTTTGTTGATTATTAAGTACCAAATAATCAAGCATAAGACTTACATATAAAATCTATGATATCAACAGGTGTATCCAAATATATACATATACTGATGAGCCAAAACATGATGACCATGATGGCCTAATAATATATTGGCCCTCTATATGCCTACAAAACATCTGATTAATAAAACTTCCAAAAGTTTCCTCTGGAATTTTGTGCCAGGTTCCTTAACTGTTGAAAGTTAAATGGGGAGGTTCTGCTGAACAAACTTTTGTGCAAAGTTGTACAAATAAATAAAATTACAGAGAAAAGAATGTCAAGGCTTTTGAAGAGTTAATATAATGTCTACACAAGTCTTTCCCTAAATAGCTATGATGCTAAGGATAATGGTAGAAAAGCATTGGTAATCTTTAGGAAATAATATGCATTGAAAGGAAAACCCAAATCCTTTACTCTATCTATATAATACTAAAAGTCTGTGATTGCATGTGTGCTTGTGTGGTGCATCTGTCCGGTGCATAATGATTTACGAGTTGTTTATACAGTAAGTATTTTTATTTTAAATTTCTTCAAACGGACAGTTTTTTTAATTAAAATATTTTAAAGTTTGTTGTAACCTAGAAAAGGTTATTGAAAGAGGAATAACCAAAACGGAGGTTAGAAATGAAATGGTAATCTTCATAACATCAACAAAATATGCATAAAGTAGGTAACCCACTGCTAGTGGTGGACTACTTAGACAGCATATTTGTATTTATTGTATATACATACAATTATAGCACAAGGCCAAAAAGGGGGAATGGGTTGAAACTAGTCTTCACTGACTATTTTATACCTAGCTAATCCGATTCATGACCCATTCACTCATTACAATTTGCGCATTCGCCATAAAAACTTGTCCGTCACCAATCAATCCTCCATACACCATAATGCCGCATCCTCTCAGGGGGACCCAACCACTGTAAAAACACGACCCGCCCCTCCTGGCCATTGCAACAACTCAGAACGAACCACTTTTCATGGATATATCAGGCACAATCAACCGGCCGTCGGCATCAACATAAACAAGATCCAACCTCGCATTCAAGGTACGTCTAACCAACATTCCTCTGGCATGTCGGTCCCCATATGCTGAATAAATGAAAGTCGTTAGACAGCACACACGCATCAACACTGCAAACAAAGTGGGTCTCTTCGATTGCGGTGACATCCACTTCAAACGACAAGAGGTCACGGAGCAGGCGGGCAGCCTTACCCCGATCCCTCAAGCCTTTTACATTCAGACTGGCTAACTTGATTGACAGCTTTTAAATCTGAAAGTAGAAAAATAATTATTCACCTACTCACATACTGGGCAGAAATCTGCACTAGTAAGGACCCCGATAGATTGTCCTAGGCTCCCTGTACCTAATTCTGACGTCATCTGTCTCTCTAGGACAATTCTGCCGATGTCTGGGGGGTAAGTTAGTTTAACACACCAATATAGGGAGGGATGGAGTAAGACAGGGACCCTCCCAGCACAAAAATGTCTAAGTTTCTTTAAATATGGGTCTTCTAATTGAAACATTCTTATGTTTGCTTCTTTGCACGCCTTCTACCATTGTCCCCGTGTCCACCCCTTATGAGACCATGTCGGCAAATTGTCAGCTCGTCTCGCTCCCGAAAAGCTTGTGCTCATGGATCGTGCATATGTGTGTGAAAACGTGTCACCCCCGTATTTTGGGGTGAAACGAATGGTGTTTCTGATGCTGCTGGCCACGGCCCGAATGGCCTTTCTCATCAGGATCTAATCTGATTCATTGAGCATCAGCTCAAGATGAAGATTAGAACTGATAGAAAATGCTTGCATTTGACAGTCTTCAGTGAAAGGTGGGTGACCGAGGCGAGCCTGGTTCATTTGAACGGGGCTAGCCTTGATTTTCTCTTTTAGGTCAATCTATGTCACATCGGGGTGGTTTCCTCCCCTTGGTTAGGTTAGACAAGCTTTGTGTACCTAGTTAATGTGAGTAAATGTTGCTCTTGGCCTGTTCCCTGCTGCATCTTTGGTTATGATCCAAGTCGAAATTCCCAACCTCCCCAGTTTTTTTTTTGGCCCACTTTTTCAACTCGACTGGGTCAGCTTTTATATTTCCCATGTCCGTATATATTTTCTCCTTTTCCCACTCCCTTAGCGAGAGAGCTTCTTGATTTTGTCCAATGGGCAGAATACAGCGGCCTCTCTTTTTTGCGGGTTGGATGGGCCCTACTAATATCAGTTATGTTTTAGTTTGCTTTATGTTAATATTTAGTTTGTTATTGGGCTCATCTCCCTCCCGTTTCATATTTAATCACCCATAAATTTTTAATTATAAATTTTATAATCATTAGATTTTTATGGCATGGGGCGCATTTTGTAGGCTCCCTTTGAGAGGATGCGGTATTATGGTGTATGGAGGATTGATTTTTGATGGACAAGTTTTTATGGTGAATGCAAAAATTGTAATGAGTGAATGGGTCATGAATTGGATTAGCTAGGTATAAGAAAGTTAGTGATGACCAGCCTCAACCCCTCCCCTTTTTCAGCCTTGTGCCATAATTATGTATTTTTACATAATAAATACCAGAGTGAGAGCTTCGATCTTTTTCTCTCATCTCGCTGACTTTTTTGACTGGTGATTACCACCCGACTTTTTCCTGACTCTCTACATTTCTCCTTGAACTACATTTTTGTTAAGTTTGATTTTTTTACTGTCTTTCTTTCGTTTTTACGACTGTTTTGAAAAAGATTTTGATTTTTTCTTTTTTCTTTTTGCTCTTCCCATTTTTTATTTTTCCCTTTATTTTACTCTTTTTCTTTTATTATTAGCTTTCTTTTTGATTTTCTTTTACTTTTAAATATATTTTTTCGTTTTTTCTTTTGTAACCCCTGCCAGAGTTTCTGTTTATTTTTCTACGTATTCTTTCGACAGACTTTATTTTTTCCTTACATTTTATTTCTTTATTTGTTCTTTCCTTTTAAATATCCTTTAAGTTTTCCGTGTTTTCTTTGTTTAAAAGTTTCTGTGCCATATTTGTTCTAATTTTTGGTATTTATATTTTCTAATCTGTCCATTTATTTTCTTTTGTTTACTTTTTCATTTGCTATCATGTTGACTCGTTCTTAGCATTAGCCATTTTGGTTTTGTAATTAGCTTTGTATATTATTGTTTCGTATTTTCATTGTCTGTGTTGTTTCGTATTTTTTTGTATAACGTTTTCCTTTTTCTTTGTATAGCGTTTCCTTTTATTGTTTATTCTCGTCTGTCGTCTATTTAATCTTTTTGTACGTCCTTCTGTTTTGTGTCTTCTTTTTTTACTGTTTAAATTTGTTGATTCGCCTTTAGGTGAACCTTGTTCTTTTGTTCTCGTCTATTTTTTTAATTTTGGATATTATACTTGTCTAGCGAACTTTGTTCATTCGTCTCTCGTCACTTTTTATACATCCGTCTGTTTTGTGTTTTTCTTTTTGACTCTTTTAAATTTATTGTTTCGTCTTTAGGCAAACCTTGTTCATTTGTCATTTTTTGTATGATCCTTTGACTTGCTGTCTCGCTCTCGGGCGAGTTTTGTTTTTTTGCATATTTGTTCTTTTTTTCCTGTCACCTGTTTTTTTTTCTTTTGTCTGTTTATATTTTGTCTGAATTTTCTGTTTCGCCTATAGGCAAAATTTATTAACTACTTTTTCTTTTTTCACCCCCCTTCCCTTTTAAAAGATAGAAAAAACAAAGAGTACCTTCTTTTTAAATCCTAAAAAAGAAGTAAAAATTGGCTGACTTTAGAAAGTCAGTCAGGAAACACCTGTTTAATCTTAAAAAAGACCCTCCAGATAAAGACAATTTAGAAGAATAGCTGGCTTTAGAATCTTCTTCCTCTAGTGAGGAAGCCATTGGTAGTGAAATTAAAATTATGGAGGCCAATAAAAGACCAAAATCCAAAAAAAGTATGGAGACCAACGATGGCAATGAAAGAATTAAAAAAAAAGTCCAGTGGCCAATAATGGCCAAAAATCAGGCAAAAATATAGAAGCTAAGAATGGCCAAAAAGACAAGACCAGGAATACTGCTGAGGCCGGGGATTCGCCCAGTTGCATCATCGATATTGCAGAGTTCTTGGAACTTGCCAAGAGTTACGCACACCTTGTGGTAGAAGCTGGGCTCTTGAAATATCCCACTAAACTGAAGAAGATCGATAAAAGAATAGTGTTAGACTTTGTCGTTGAGAAGCGTACGCACAAAATTTGTTGTTCGACGAAAGACACAGTGGTTAAAACACTAGAGTCCCTGGGGTTTAAGCCACTTCAAATTGTTACGGTTAAAGGCTTTTTCATGTAGGACGTATTGTTACCCACAGCTGAAGACTGCATAAGAGCAACAAGTCGGAAACTGATCAGGAAAAATCTAATACTCCAAACAGAGTAAGAAAGAAAGGAGAATGACCAGAGTAACTATATACGAGGTCCCTCCTCAGGTTATTGGGGAACACCTGGCGGCTTTCTTGTCCCAGTACGGAGAAATTCTAGGTGCTTCCTGCGATAGCCTGACTGGGGGATGGAGTTTCGACATCATGTTGGATCATAAAGCCTTCATCTCCATCCCCAGCTGTTTGGTTGTTGGGGGCCTGAAGCTGCCGGTCATAGTGAGTGGCTGTAAACAAGTTTGCTGGAAGTGTGGAAAGGCTGGTCACCTCTCCTCTTCCTGCCCAGTGAAGAAGGCCTCTGGAAGTCAGACCCCAGTTGACGAAACTCCCCCTATGACCGCATCTTTGAAATCCTCCTCGCCTGTAATGGGCATGCCAGCTTCCTGGACCAGAGCAATTAAACCCCCAGTTGGGCCTACACCTAAGCCCTCATTCCCCGAAGAGCTTTCTTCCGCTGCAAGTGCAGTTGTGAAGGAGGGAGAGGTGGAATGGCAGGTTGCTGGTAGGGCCAAAAGGAAGCGCCAGACAGCAGGTCCTCAGTCCCCTGAAGCCCCTGGGACAAAAGACACTAACAGTCCCACTCCCTCTGTCAACAGTAAGAGCGACACCCTGCCCTCAATACCGACCCTAAAAGAACTTCAAAGAAAATACGATCCAGGATACGAAAATACGGAAAAAATTAAAAACAAAATTAGACCACCAACAGTATACAAAATCCTCCCCCATTAAAACAGCACCTCTCTCTACATCTACTGTCCCACATTCAGCACAGTCTTCCCAGCCCTCTATCTCCAGCCAGTCCAAGACCTCCTCTACAAAGAAGGCCCCTCCCTCCACACCCTCTGACCCATCACATTCTTCCCATCCCTCGACCCGTCTTAGTAGAGAGAAGACCTTACCTGCCACTCCACTCACATCTTTTCCCCATCCCTCAACCCCACTCAGTAGAAACCCCAGCCTCTTCAGACAAACTTATACGCCTCGCCACACCCCCAGTCCTTCTACAATTAAAACTCCAGAAATGCCCCCTCTACAAAACAAAAGACTCAGAAGTCCCACGCAGGACTCAATGGAAAACAGGAAAAGGCAAAAGCACATCTTCAACCCAGGTGAAGATGCTTGTAAAATATCCCCAGCTCAAGCAGAAAAAGTCCGAGAATATGGGAATAGGATAAAAGACCTGAAATACCTTTTATCAATCAAACAATTTGCTGACAAAGACATTGAGGAACCCAAAAACTTTCCCAATTTTGAAATAGTCTTGACCGTCATAAGAACTGGGATGGGGGTGAAGCAAGCTTGTGCCTTGCTTGATGAGACAATAGCCTTTTTAAAAATGTCCCCACCAATTGCAATAGTCCAAAATAACAAACTGAAAAAATGAAGCAATTTTGTGCTACGAGGGTCCCTATTTTTGTTCACCCCTCCCTCTATAGAGCACTAAAATTGACTCTCCCTTGGGATATAGGCGGCCTCTACCAAGACGGCACCATCAAGACTGAGATGGGCCACGGGTCGATGGGAGAAGCGGTCGGTATCCTTATCCAGTCCATGTTCAATTCAGGAACGCAACCTTAATCGGTTAGATAAATGTCTCTCTGGTTAGCTAGTATAAATGTCCGAGGTCTGAGTCTCGCTGGGCGAGGCTCTCTCGCGACCTTCAGTGCCTCGGGGTGAATGTTTGTTGTGTACAAGAGACCCGGTTTTCTTCTCATGACTATGAGGACATACTGTCTAGGGGGGTTCTCCCTTTATTCAGCATGTTTTGATGGTCGTTTGAGAGGTGTCTCTTGGCTGGTGAGCAAGTCTTTGAAGGCTGTTTATACACTTGTCTTCGCAGATCTGGTGGGCAGGCTTTGCGTGCTGGATGTTACCATAAAAGATAAGGTTCTGCGTTTCATTGAGATTTATTCGCCCAATAACCATTTTGAGCAGCTTACTTTGTTTCGGCAGATCGAGCCTTTCTTGGCGACATCTCGTCGGGTAGTTTTAGCGGGGGATTGGAATGTCGTCCTTCATCCCGATATAGATCGCATAGGGCCAAATTTGGGTACTAACAACGGGGATGTGAAACCATTTCGGGACTTTATCGACAGGTTTCATCTTGTCGATAAGTACCGGAATGAGCACCCTCGGGAGGTAGTTTGGACTTGGACAAATAGTGGCAACTCGGCTGCAGGGGTGCGTTCTAGCTACCTCGACCAAGTCTTAGTTAGGAGAGTCATTGTAGAGCTCTTAGGGTGTCCAAGCTTTCATGAGATCGTTTATTCGGATCATAGGCTTGTCCGGGTCCGTGTAAACTTAGATAAGCCTAAAGTTAGGATGGCTTGCTACTGGAAATTAAACTGCTCATTACTCAGTGAGCAGGATTTCCGGGACCAGCTGCTACTAATGATACAGAGGGAATTGGCAGGGGCGGTTGTAGGATAAATTAAAATAAAAAATTATAACGTTTGCTGCTGATTTTAGTCGTCGACTCAATCTAGCTAGATTAGCGGCACAAACAGCTTTAGAACAAAAAGTCGATCGGGCAGTTAAATCACGTAATAGTGGGGGAATAGCCTTAGCTAAGGCAGAGTTGTCCTCCTTGCTTATCAAGAAGGGTCAAGCTCTGGTAGTTAGGGCTAGGTTAAAAAGAATGTCTTCTGAGGCGACGAATATGACCGCTGAATTGCACGCAGAGGAAAATCGGAGCGCGTCTCGGCGACACGCGTCCGTCACATTGCCGGATAAGCGAATCATGACTACAAGCGCGGGCATATGTGAGGCCTTTCGGGATTACTTTCAGGAACTTTTCACCAGGGAGCCCAGTCTGAGCCCTGCTCAGTTCGATGCCTATTTAGCTGACTTTCCCTGCCTTGAGGCAGCTGATGCGGCTGGGTATGAGGGTCCCATCACAGAATCAGAAATCTGGGAAGTGCTGAAACAGGTTGGCCTGGATAAATCTCCGGGACTAGATGGTCTTCCCTACGAAGTTTACTTGAGGCAGTCGTCCGTTTTTGTTCCTTTGCTGGAACTGATTTTCAACAACTGGATCAAGCAATGGTCTATACCTCAACGCTTCACCAGGGGTGTGATCCAGTTGTTGCATAAGGACAAAAACGGTGAGGATGGGTTAGATAACATTTGTTATGTTAAACACAGAGTTAAAGATTTTGGCAAAGATCTTAGCCAACCGTTCACAGCTTGGCCTGTCTAGTCTGATTGGCTCCGAACAGACTTGTGTTGTGAAGGGCAGGACTATTCAGGACAACCGTCATATGGTACGCTTGATCTTAGTTGACAGTGAAGACGCGCTGATCAATTTAGATCAGTCCAAGGCCTTTGATAGGGTTGACCATCATTTGAAAATTATGCAACAGTAGCCTAAGATACTGAGATATCCCCCCACAAAATGCATGGCATTGGATTTAGAACAATCTACCCCATGGACTAAATAAAATATTCAGTTTGAAATTCCCGCATATATCAACTGAAGAAAGTTGAAGCATACAACAGCCTAAACATTGCGAATATGGCAATTAAGATGAGGACAACAGCCCAAATGTTGTAAATAGTTACAATACCTCATCTCAGAAACACAGACACTAACCTTTTTATTGACTCATACTTGGCAGGAAATTCTCGGTTCACTTCTCACATCAATAAGTCTTCACCACCCAATGTCTTGTCAGCAGCTGGTGATTTTTCTCTCTTTGGACTACTGTTGATATGTACTCACCACAAGTGAATATGCACCACACAAGGCATGCCATTTTGGAAATGCTCTGATCATGTCTTCTAGTCATTATCAAAGTTACAAAAATATTACTTCTTGCCCATATCTACAGTATTCAACACATCAATATGTTGTACTAAAGGCCAGTTTACCTATTTATATATCTATAAAATCCTGATATATGCAGTTATGAGACAGTAGTTGTCATTTTTGCTACATGTTGTTTCTCACAATGTCTTTTCATATCAGAGTATGTGCATTTGAAATTGGTTGGCTGGTCAAAGTTAGACTGTTGCATATAAAATCCACTTCTAAATTAAAATTAACAAGAAGAAATTTGTAAAATTGTTTTTGTCTTTTGTGTTTATTTTTTATAAAACTTTTAGTTTTATAAAAAATAAACACAAAATCATTTAAGACAAAACAGCTATTATAATAACACATTTTTAATTGTTAAACACTTTATTTTTCATAATTTTACAATTTAGATATTACTGGTAACATTTTTTCAAGAGATAATTTAAACTTTTAAAAACTTTACAAATAGAAATTAGTCAAAACTCGGGAAAAAATTGGCAAACATTTACATTTTATTGTGTGTGTGTGTTATTAAAATTATTTTCTAAAAAAAAATTTTCTATGTCATTTGTACAATATTTTGAATAATTTGATAAACACTTTTTGTAATTTTAATGTAATTTCAATAATTATAGTGTTGTGTCCATAAAAAATAGAAATTAATTATAGTGTCAAAAAAATAATTATAATAAAATAATTATAATTATAATTCACTCATTCTAAACCAGTGAGAATTGACCCCACATTTTTTAGTCTATGTACACAAACTCATGACATTCTCACTATCGAACAAGAGTTTACACAGATAGGTCGTTAACACGCGCATCAACAAAAACTTCATCTCCTTTTCTTTTTCAGGCCATAATTGTAACAATGATTCCAGACACTTCTTATATTTTCTAATTAAATTATCTGGACACTCATTACACACATCTATAAAAAAAAATATGAGAAAGATTCTGATGTAATGGAATAACATGTCACCCTCATGAGTGACTACACTATAGGTAGTAACTACCTATAAGTATCTGTAAGTCAATGGACTACAGAGTCTAACTGGAATCTTTTCCAGCTGTGCTGGTCAAACTCTCTCCCTTCAGGCAGAGAGGAACCCAGATGAGGCTATGCCAAAGGGCAGAGTCTTGTCCAGGGAGCTAGACAGACCCGATCTTGTTTATACGGGGTCCACAGGGATTTTTTGGCCGAGCCTACGGGCTCGGGAACCCCACATTAAATTCAGCCTTGTGCAACATGTGACTGCATGGGGCAGTTGCTAGATACCGTCTAGCTGGAATCTTTTCCAGCTGTGTTGGTCAAACTCTCTGCCTCTGGGCTGAGAGGATCCCCAGATGAGGCTATGTTGAAGGGCAGAGTCTCATCTCGGAAAACAGCTACCCAACCCTGTTTTATACAGGGCCTACATGGAATTTTTGGCCGAGCCTATGGGCTAGGATTACCCCACATTAAACTCGGCCTTATGCCACATTCTACCTCATGGGGAGGCTGGTAAATATCATCTAGCTGGAATCTGGTGAGTTCAACTCAGACTTATGCAAGAACTACTGACCTTCCAATAGTAGCACTCACTACTGGATTGACAACCTTGTGCATAACTGTTACCTTTATTCTTATTGTATTGGTTTTTACTATAACCTTTACTTATTTTATCCACCGTGTTTGTCAAGTATATATTCCTATTAGCACAGTATATAACAGATTCCAATCTATATTTGACCCCAAACTCACAATTTTACTCAGTATTACTTTCTTTCATGTCTCCAACACCACATAGCAAACAGATAATAAAGAACACTCATTTTGTTGTTTCCACATTTTGCTGTCTCTCATTTTTATGAGTATTTTTGCATATATAAATGTTTGGGGCTTTATAATTATTTGATCAGAGTTAAAACTCTGCTAAAATAGTCAATTTCAATCATCTTATGTTGTCAAATGCAGGAATTAATAAACACAGTATGAAATTTATACAAATCTTTTTTTATAGACATGAAATACAAATAAAATATACTTCAAATATAATTATTTATTTTTGGTAATTTTTTAGCAAAGATTTCCTTCTATGCATGGCTTACTTTTCTCTGATTATATTTCTTAACAAACTAAAATATTTTTGTAGTACAAAATTAATTTAGCAAAAATAATTTTAAAAGTAACTTTGATACTTAAAAATCTTCTTACTTTTCATTATGCATATGCTTACAATAAACTGTATATACTTTTTGGAATAATGATCTCAAAATTCATTAATATTTTAAAATTTTGTTCAACTATTCTTTGGACAGCACTTTCCATGTTATAAAACCTATTTTTGTAAAGTAATTTAGGTTTGAATTTGCACAAAGTAACATGTACAATTAAGAGAAATTAATAACCTTGCCTCACAGCCTCTAAAATCTTATCTTGGTTCTGAATAATTTCATATAGGCCAATTTTCATTTTCATGGACTAATAAATATAGAGGATGCAATAACGAACTGAGAATAAAACAGACAGTATTTTTATAAGTAAACAGAAATGTCTCCTGAAAGAACAATTTCTTTCAGTAATATACAACAACTGCAGACATTGAAAAGTTAACTATGTCATGCAATGAATAAATATTCTAGGAATATTTTATTAGAAATATTTTTGTTAATTGGATATCAACATTTTAAAAAATCAGCTAAAGTTCAGTGAAATGCAAGTGACACATTTTTATATAAATTTTGTTACTATGTTCATACTGTTTGAATAAAAAAAATCTGCAGTCAAAATTTTAGCAATATTTTTGTTGTGATGTTTTTTAGTTTGTGACAGAAATTCTACCACCATATTGAGTGACAACTGATTTATTAGTAGTCACTGGACTCTATGCAAAATAAAGCAAGTCCATTTTGCCTATTTCACTACACCTCTCTGAAACAAAGAAGTTTTATGCCCTTCATTGATCTGTAACTTTGAACAAAAGTATGAGAGGTGTGTACCTGGTTATTTTTATTGGGGATCTAGGTCTAGATTCATCTTCCTTCTGATCTTCCAACTCCATGTCAGATTCATGCAAACTATTCTCCATAGTTTCTTTACTACTACATTCACTTTCTCCATCAGAAGCACTCACATTCTCCTCCTTTTCAGGCTCTTCCACTTCTTCCATTTTGACTTCTTTGTCATCAGTTCTAGGTTTTATTTGATCAGAAAGAGCCAATAAATTATGTCCACTAGTTGCTATTATAGCCATATTATGTTCTTTTTGTGCAATAGAGTTATCTTTTTCAGGACTTGATTCTCTGTCTTTTTTGTACCAAATTTTTTCATTTATTGAATTAGACATTATTATAGGTGATCTAGTTTGCCTTCCCATCAATGCAGAGGACTGCATTCTACCAGCATGTGAAATAGTTCTATTACTCAGTAATAGTCTTGGTAGGTAACTTATAAAGATTTTATTCCCTACCAAATTCAAATTCTTGTGTCAGACACAAAAACTTATTAGGAATAGCAAAACATAATAGGCACAAAATTATAAAATAAGAAAACCACTATGTAAAATTTCAAAAGTTAAACATATTTATTTATAGCTTACACAATTACAAAAAAAGGTACAAGTTTGCACAAAAATTTCCTTTTGTGTGTTTATTAAGACAAGATAACAATTTCAAGGATTACCAACAGAATGTGGAAATTACAGCTAGGGAGAACAAGGAATTTGAAAATGACTAAAGGAAAAAACAATACAAGAAGGCAGTAAAAAACAAGCCTTTGAGTAAAAATGAAAAGACCTACTTTCACTTGTCCCACGTGGATTTCTGGGATACAGTATTATTAAAAAGAAATATGTCCTTTTTAACTTCACACAGTTCGTGCTTGTGAAAATTTTCACTTGAACTTTTGGTCTCCCTGCAGATGGCTGATGACTTCTTTGATTTTTCTCTTCTTGATGATAAATGGTTTCTTTGATGTTGCCTACCTGCCTTGTCCCTTTGCTGCCCAACCTTTGTTTATTCTAAAATTTCAGCTCACCTCTGCAACACTATTTAAGATGTTATTAGAGCATGGAACTATGTCTTCCATTGGTCAATAAATACAAAAAAATCATTTTCCATAAACAAGAAATGGATTCTTAAAAATTTTGGCATGTTTTAACCACTGAGCCAAAAAAGATACACAATTGTATCACAATTTTACACAAACTGTCTGGCCTACATAAAAAAATACACTTCTCTCAAAAGAATGTGTATTAAAAAAACAATCTAGATGATTATACAATTAGACTATTATAACATTTTTAAAATAATAAAAGTTAAATGTTTATAAACTATCTATGGTGTCTCTAGATGAGGAAAATGCCTTCAACCCATTTTCCCTGTCTGCACCATTCTTTCTGCAATTCAATTCAATTGTGTGTGGTATGATGGTATTTTATAAAGGAGACATCCAATTTGTTTTAATCATGAACACAAAGTTTCATCACAAAATTCTAGTGCATTATCAGAGACTAACGTTTTTAGCACATTTCTGGGAAATATTACTCGTCATATCTGCTTTACATGGCTGCCTTCCTCTAACCACTTTGGGCCATCCAGAGAAAGAGTCAACCAAAATTAAAAATTACAAAAAAAATAATTCTTTCCTTTGAATGTATCTTGGATTGACAACAGTTTTTTTTTATTTTGGGCATTTTTGTTTTATTTTTGTTTTATTTTTCTACATCATGCAAATATTCAGGCCACCACACTTCCAATTTTAGTCATTTCTGTGTTGCTGTTATTCCACAATGAACATCATCATATACACTTTTTATTATGGCTTTTCTTAACATCTCTGGTGGTATTAAAACATCCCCATTGCATCCCCTTCTCTATAGTTAATCTGTGCCTTCACTTTATAGGGTCTATCATAGAACAATTACTTCATTTGTTTTTTTTATTCTACAGGAAATCTTGCTTAATAATGGATCCTGTAAAGTTTCAATTGCAAAACAATCTAAGAGCAATACATCCATTTCATTCCAGTACAATATTTTATCTTCTGAATTGTCTGATCTTTCTAATGGTTCTTTAGTCTTGATAGAGCATCTACATGTGGAATAGTATTTCCTTTCACATATTTGATATCTAAAGGTCATGAGCTTTATGGCCCATCTTAAAATTCTAGAAGATGTAATTTTAGGTAACTCCTTCTTGTGGTTAAAAATAAACTTTAATGGTTTATGGTCAGATTTAAGCAGAACCTTCCTGCCTAATAAAAATTGGCAAGCGTTATCTGTACTCCAAATGATAGCTAATACTTCTTTTTCAATATTTGAATAGTTAGCCTCAGTTGATGTTAACCTTCAAGAAAGATACATTATAGGATGACCTTGAGACAAAATCACTGAAACAGCACACTAACTTGAGTCTGTAGTTAAATTAATTTCCTTTTTAGGGTGAAAAATTTTTTACAATGGATTTTTTGATATCTTCAAATTTTCAAATGCTGTATTCTGCCATTAAGTCCATTTAAATTTGTTGTTCTTTTTTCATAACTCTGCAAAGGGTAATATCAATTCACTATACTTTGGCAAATATCTGCTGTAAAAATTGGCTAACCCTAAAGAAGATTCCAATTCTTTTTATTTGTAGGCATAGATACTGTTATACTCTGTTGCATTTAGATCTCATTCTGATTCATTCTACATGCTCGGCATATGTGAACACCATGAGGGCAGAAGGCGAAATAACAAAAGTCACTTTCTACACATTGGGCTCTGCACACCATATCTGGTCTACAAAGTGAACTCCAGTGGTAGCTCCTGCCATTAAAAAATGCTCCTGCCAGTAAAAAACGCTCCTGCCAGTAAAAGAGACCCCCTTGGGACTACCAGAACTGCTTAAAAGCAAGCTCTGAAGACAGACAAGGGACAATTGTGGCCGGTGTGGCTGCCACCTGCCATGCAGGGCACTGCTGCTGCTGTTACCGCCATCATGACCCCATCAACATGACAACAGAGTGGCAGACCAGCCACCATGCAAAGTACTACTACTGTCGCAGTCACTGCCTTCACTGCCACCACTCAACATGATTGCACATTTCAATGACCATTACCACATCCTGGTTTAACCTACAACCTAGTTATCGACTTGACATCTCTACCTCTATTCCTACCAGCTACAGACCTCCATCGATACCAACATCTGCCGTCACATCTGCCTCCCTCAACTCGCTTACAATGACATTCGTTCCACAGAACAGCTCTACCATGACTTGCTACAAGCCACTCTCTTCGAAGTCAATGCAGCTACCTCAATTCCACAAAACAGCTCAACTTCGACTTGCTTATGAAGCACTCCCTTCAGAGACAATGCAGCTACCTCCATTCCATGGAACTGGCCTCCTGAAACCTACCATCACCTCAGCCTACCTCAACCTGCTTCGGCCTACCTTGACTTGTTTACAAGGCACTCTCTTTGCAGTCAATCTCAGCGACATCTGTTCCATACAATAGATCTACCAGTGACAAGACGACCTACAACCGTGACATCAATCAAGCAAACGTGCACTAACTGTACCTCCTGACCCCGAAATGGTTAAATCCCCGCTTACACCCGATCGCTATTCCTGTACTCTCTACCAACAATAAACGTTGTTTCACTCTAATCCTCATTATTCCTTTCACTCGCTACCATACGCTTAATACCTCAGCTATTTTCTTTATCAAATTTGTATCTAGTGAAATTCAGTCTTAGGAAATCTGGTATCCCAGTCACAATTTAATACATATTTATCTTTGTTCATGGCTATCCCAGCATGTTTGGATTTGTTTAAAACATAATCCATTTTTTGTTTTAGCTCTTATCTACTGGTAGCACCAATACATATATCAATATCTTGATAGATGATCATATTCGTAACATCACCAGTTAATACATTTTCAATGGCTCTTTGAAAAATAGCACTTGTTTTTACACCATAATGCATACACTTCCATCTGAGTAAGCCTATTGGAGAGTTAATCATAATGACCTCTTTAAATTTTTCATCAATTTGTATCCGGTTATAGGCAGATTTGAGGTTAATTTTAGCAAAGTATTTAATTCCCAAGAACTTGTGAATAGCAGTTTCAGTGTTAGGACTAAGGAACAAATTGGAGCATATTTTGTGGTTTACTCCAATTTTTTAATTCCCATATATCCTTAAATCTCCATCTGCTTTTTATAAAGCAACAATGTCTGAGGCCCAATTACTACCTCCAGGGGAACAGGCTCTACAATTCCTTGCTCTACCATTTAGTTTAGCAACTAAAGTTAGCATGTGAATGAGCAGTCTACAAGACTCAAAGTAAGACTGTTGACTATTTTATTTTAATTATATGCTCACTTTGTATCCTATCAGCGACACCATGTTGTTGTGATGTTTTCTAGTCTGTGACATAGCAGTTCTACCTCTGTACCAAGTGACAACTGACTTACTAGTAGTTGCTCGACTATATGGAAAATAGGGTAAGTCCATTTTGCCTATGTAACTACAATTTTCAGCATACTCAAAAACTACTCATTTTAGGAAACATAATTAAAATCAATCCATCAGGATTTAACCACACAGAAATCTGTGGTATCTGCAGTTGATTGTATCATTTCAAAAACCGAAAATGAAATGCTTTGCTAAATCATTTACTGTGTCTTTATTTACAAAAGATGTTATCATAGATTCTCATTAAATTTTTGTCTTATGATGCAAGAATAACATCCTAAGGATTAAATAATTTTTCACTTTTTTGTTACAGTTCAACAGAGAATAAATAACTATTGTTTTAAAAATATCTCAGGTAAAGATATCAATATTTAAGATATCAATATTTAACTGCTTAATTCGAATCACAATTATTAAAGTTGAAAGACTAAATTGATTTTGACTAAATAAATTCAGTTTTCCAAAGGCTAAAGAAAATAAAGAACAACATGAGATTTACTCTTGGCCAAATGAATGGGCTAGCATATATTTATTTAAAATCTAATCCCAACATTTTAAAATTACTAAATAAAATTAGATCTAATATCAGCTTTTGTGACAATGACTTTCATGTTTAATAAAACTTTTAATATCCTATTTAGAATTATCCTCTCTAAGGAGACATGGATTTGATAAAATATCACAAATTTCATGATTTTTTTAACACACACACACACACACACACACACACACACACACACACACACACACGTATATGTATAAGGAAGAAACTACAAATTAATAAATCAACTCTGCTTGAGTTCCATGATCAACCAATTAATTTTTGTATTCATGTCTGCCTGTAAATGTGCTTTATTAAAATAATCAAGTTGCAATAAATGGATTTTATTTCAATGTTTCATAAAAAACTACTATTAAAAATAACTGATCATTATTCTAGTCTGCATATTGACTAACAAAACTAGATAAGCCTGATGGCACCACCTCTTCCTGATGTCAAAATATATAACAATATTTAATTCAAGTTTCTGCTGAAAATTGTAAGAAATAAGCATTGCTTATATTGCCTATTTTAATGTAGATAGCAATCAAACATTGTTCTGTTTTATATAGTGGTTCAGAGATTTCCTTTAGCTTTAGAATATTTAAAAAAATATCTTAGAAAGGTTGATGACAGTAAATCTCAAAGAATTGCAACAAAATGTCTTAATAAAAATTATCAAAAATGTATTTTAAAAATCATTTAACAAGAGGGAATATGAAAGAAGTATTTGCTTGTGGGTGTCAACAAATAACACAAGGACCATATGAGATCATTACTATTTTAGTCATTGACAACATTTATTATTAAACGTTGATTATATATAGATTTCTTGTTTGAGTTCTTCTTATGGGTCCTTACCTATAACTACAGAATGAACTCTTCCTAACACTATGTATACTACGCCTCTCAAGAGAGAGGGACGAATCGAGTCAAGCTGATAGTAGTTCACTCCAAACCAGACTGACAGTCATACTAACACCTTCCACATCTTGTATTATTATTCTGTGTAATACAAGTTCTACGCGAAGATAAAAAAAATTTTTTCGACACCAACCTTAACAGTGGTAACAAAGACACGAATTTTACCTGTCAGCCAGAACAGAATCGAATTCTACGCAAGAAAAGTTTTTCGTACTAAGGTTCCAGAACAACAGGCGACAAAGACCTGAAGTCTACACTGAGAAAAAAAGGAAAAATCGTTACACAAAATTACGGTGTAAACATGAAAGACTTTAAGGCAACCATATTGGAACTAATGAAAATGCAATTCGAGCAGCAACAAAAAAATGAGGAAAGACAGACTAGGCTCGAAGAAAAACAATTAGAAATTCAAGAGAAAAACGAAGAGAAGCTACTTGAACTACAAGAATTACTACTATGGGCAGTAATAAAATTCTGGAAATGAAGCGGCATTCACGCAAAATGCTATATGGAGCTCTATCAAAGACTTCACTTATGCACCGGACGAAGACAAAACCTTCGCAACTTACTTCAGAAGATATGAAGATTCATATGAGTTTGATTGCGGGAATTGGTCAGACGCGAAAAAAGTACGTCTACTACTGAGGAAACTAGGGTCAAGCGAATACACTACCGAGGAAAACGAATGGGTTGACTTTCAAGGAAGCCGTGAAACTTTTAACAGAATTATTTAGTCCCAACACTTCACTATTCCACAAAAGGTGGAAATGTTTAAATTTAACAAAAAAGGATAGCGAAGACTATATAACATTCGCTTCTGTAGTAAACAAACACTGCGATGACTAAGTTATCTGAACTCAGCCCTGACAATTTTAAATGTTTGATATTCGTCCAAGGCCTGGCTTCGACTAAAGATGCGAAGATCAGACGGAGAATTCTAACAAAACTTGAGAGTGAACCAGAATTGACGCTACAAAAATTGGCTGAGGACTGTCAGAGATGTATAAGCGTAAAAAAGGACTCGAAAGATATCGAAGAGTCTGGCGTCGCTCACATACGAAAAGTACAACGACAAACACGTTTTTCGCCCTCCTCAAAAACAAACCAAACAAATTATTTTACTACAGAAAGTCAAATAAAACCTCAGAAGAAACCACCACCCAGTCCATGCTATCGCTGTGGGACTTATAGCGGTATCGACAAAGATTGTCGATACCGCTATAAGACTTGTCTGTCGTGTAATAAAGTGGGACATAAAAGTTCGCACTGTAGAACAAAGAAAGAAAACAAAAGCCGAGTAAGAGTCACTAGAACTGACCAAGCGGACGGGATAAATATACAAAAATACGTACAAGTAGAAATGTTAAACAACAAAATCAGATTACAATTAGATTCCGGATCATATTTAACCATTATTAGTTTACAGACGTGGAAGAAATTAAACAAACCGACCATCTTGAGAACAGATAATATAGCCAGGTCGGTAACAGGAAGAAAAATCAAATTTGAGGGGGAAATTATCACAAATGTGACATTCAACGGGATGACCAAGAAATTAAAGATGTATATTCTAAAAAATACGGAAAATTTATTTGGAACTGACTGGATGCAGAAATTTGACCTCTGGGATTTACCGATAAATACGTTCTGCCAAAAGAGTGGAAAGGTTATCGACCAAGGCAGAGAAATTGAAGGAGAGATTAAAGGAGAGTTTCCCCGACGTATTTTCAGCCGGCCTCGGGAGGTGTAAAAATGGCGGCCAAAATCGAACCGAAAGAAAATGTACAACCCATTTTCAAGAAGAAAAGAAATGTACCTTTCGCATCATTAGAAAAAATAGATGAGGAGTTGGATAGACTTGTGAAAACCGGTATATTGACAAAGGTGGAATATCGTCAATGGGCCGCACCTACGGTTTACGTGAAAAAGAAATTGGGTGAGATAAGAGTATGCGCTGATTTCTCGACGGGATTGAATGCAGCGATTAAGGATTATCACTATCCTCTCCTTAGTCCAGAGGAAGTTTTCACAAAGTTGAACGCAGGAAAATTTTTCTCAAAGATAGACTTGAGCGAAGCATACCTACAAGTACCAGTAGATGAGGAAAGCTCGAGGTTGTTGTGCATAAACACACATAAAGGGTTATATAAGTTCCAGAGATTACCATTCGGGTTCAAGGTCGCGCCGGCGATATTTTAGCAAATATTGGACACTATGCTAGGCGGACTGGATTTCACGATCGCATACCTTGATGACATCCTGATAAATAGCGAAAATATTGAACAACACTGGGAACACGTTCAAGAGGTTTTCAGGCAGATACAAAATTACGGTTTTAAGGTAAAGGAAAATAAATGTGACTTCTTTATGAAGGAGATAAAATATATGGGCCATATTATTGACGAAGAAGGAAAAAGACCAGACCCAGAAAGAGCCACGACAATAAAAAAAAATGCTGGCTCCAAATAATTTAGCCGAGTTACAAAGCTTCTTGGGCTTAGTAAATTATTATCAAGAATTTATTCCTAAAATGCACAAATTACGCGCACCCCTAAACGAACTGTTGAAGAAGGAAAAGGTTTGGGAATGGTCATATGAATGTCAGAAAACTTTCGCCAAAATCATTAAGACTCTAACAGCAAATTTATTTTTAGCGCATTATGATCCAAAATTGGAAATAATAGTCGCGAGTGACGCGAGTGCCTATGGTGTTGGAGCATGTATACTTCATAAAATGCTGGATGAGACACTAAAACCCATCACGCATGCGTCAAGAACGTTACTACCAGCCGAACAAAATTACTCGCAAATCGAAAAAGAAGCGCTGGGGATTATTTTTGCGGTTACGAGATTCCACAGATATATTTACGGTAGATTTTTCACCTTACAGACGTACCACAAGCCGTTATTGACAATATTTGGATCAAAGAAAGGTCTACCTGTCTACACTGCTAATAGATTGCTAAGATGGGGGACAATTTTATTAAACTATAACTTTAAATTGGAGTATCTTTCATCAAACAAAATCGGGCATGCAGATGGTCTTTCGAGATTAATACCAAAGAAAACGGAGCCATTAGAAGATTCCGTAATTGCAGCTCTACGATATGAGGAAGATATTAGAACATCATTATGTAGTACAATTCGAGACCTCCCCGTCACATTACAGGAAATAAGAAACAAAGCAGTGAATGACGAATTTATAAAGGAAACGAAAACAAAAATTGTAGGAAAAGATAAGCATATATCAGACAGTTTTTCATTATGTGATAATGTTCTGCTATATAACGAAAGAGTAGTAACCCCGAAAAGGCTACAAAGGCGAATCCTCAAGGATTTTCACATGGGCCATCCAGGAAAGAACAGGATGAAATCCTTAATGCAAAGTTACGTGCACTGGCCAAACATGGATCAAGATATTATACATATGGTGGACAGATGCAAGGGCTGTTCCTTAGCAGCCAAGGCACCTCTGATCACTCATAAGCCATGGCCTCAGATCGACCGTGGTCGAGAATCCATGTAGATTTCTCAGGTCCATTAGAGGGTTTCTACTACTTGATTGTAGTAGACAGTTACAGCAAATAGCCAGACATATTTCATTGTAGAAAACCTACTTCTGAGAATACAATAAATTGCCTTCACGAGCTGTTTGCTCGTTTCGGAGTGGTTGATTGTCTAGTCACCGATAATGGGACACAATTTACATCTGCGGATTTTCAAGAATTTTGTGAAACTTTTCAGGTGAAACACATCAAATCCCCGCCATATCACCCAAGATCAAATGAGCAAGCGGAGAGGTTTGTAGATACATTAAAAAGAGCACTAAGGAAAGCTTATGACGTACCAACAGAAAAGGCTTTACAACAATTCTTGCAAGTGTATAGAACAGTACTACGTCATCAGCATTACCGTCAGCGGAAGTAATGTTCACCCGAAAAATTAGATCGGTATTCGACAAATTACTGCCAAAACAGACAAAGCAATCACCAACGTCGTTTGTACCAAAAAGAAAATTTAACCCAGGGGAGAAAGTTTTTTTTTTAAATGTTCAAAAACAACACATCCTATTGGGAGCCAGATACAATAGAGAAACGAATCGGGAACGTGATTTACATAATTCAGGGTCCGAAGTTCTTGCATAAAAGGCACTTAAATCAGATCAGAAAGAGGCTGTTGGAGGATTCTAACGGTCTACCTCAGGAAGAGGAGGAAGTAATGGACACAATATTTGACACATTCAATATGCAAAGGCCTCAAGCAATTTCAGAACTGCGGAAATCAAGCAGAAAAAGAAAATTTACAGAGCCTTTGATAATTAATCCGAAGAGGAAAAATATTAAAGACCCCTGCGAGGTAAGAGCTTGGGAGGGATGTGTTTTGGGACCTTACCTATAACGACAGAGTGAACTCTTCCAAACACTATGTATACTATGCCTCTCAAGAGAGAGGGACAAATCGAGTCGAGTCGATAGTAGTTCACTCCAAACCAGAATGACAGCCATACTAACACCTTCCACATCTTGTATTATTATTCTGTGTAATAAATCTTTGTTATTTCTACTCTTGTGTTCATGTTGTTCTTCCTTGGTCCTAACCTGGACCATAACAGTTCTACAGCCTGAAAATATCTCAAAATTATTAGATACATTAAAAATTCAATAATTAGTTAAAGTGGCTGTTAATTTATGTGTATTATGAGTAGGTAAATATTAATACTAATCTATTCAATGCAATTATGATAGATGAGATTTTTATAATATACATCTAGTGATCTGCAAAAGTCAGGTAATGCATAATAGTTATGCATCATATTTGATGAATGACAAGTGACCAGGTGCATTATGTAAAAATGCTATATAAATGAATAAATGTCCAAATGAAATTTGCTTTCTACTTTCTACAACTTCATGTTGATCAAGTACAAGTCCATCAAAATACATTTTAAATATCTTATAACATCAACTTTATCATTTAATACTTACTTTATTACTTTATCAGTTAATACTTACTTCAAGACATGAAGATTCTTTACTTAATTTTACAACTGTTTTATTATTGCAGCTATAAGATTATCACAGGTGAGTCAATGCTAATAGATATTCTATATAGAATTTTACAAAAACAACAAACAAATACACAATTGATATGTTTATCCAATTTACTGTTTATTTCTGAAATAACAACAAAATTTCAATTTTAAATATGCAGTGAACACTACTTAAATAGTAGGTAACTTTAATCTTCAAGGTTATTGAAGCTGTGTCTAAAGTTTTACTCTAATTGTTTAAGTTATGATGCTGATGACTACATTTAACATTTAGCAAAATTTGCAGATTTATGAACATTTATTCTCAAACAGTGAATAAAAATTTGCTTACTCTTTCTAAAATAGTAATTAGAAGTTATTGAATGTGATTGAATCAACAGAGAAGCAGTTATTAACCCATTAACAATGTCAGAAATGTCCATTATTTCTAATTGAGCCAGAGAACTGTAGTGACAGAAATTCATATCATGCACAGATAATGAGTTTAATAATTGTCTTAATCACCCACCAATATTTTTTAATGTAAAATCTGAGGTTATTTCTTAAAACATTAATGCAATTTTCACACAAAAATCTATAATGAAAATGTTTAGGTACAAATTGATATTTTCAATATAAATTTATGTAAAATATTTGTATTATGTAGCTACAGACTTATTTTTTATTTACAGCATAACTGTCCTAAAATAACAATCTGGGAGTTGCAATAAAAAGCAATTGAAAGAAATACTAATAACTAATAATGATATGCAACAAAAATATACTACGAAAGATTATAGTAAGAAAACTCAATATGGGATTACAAAATATTTTTGTTTGTGTAAAAATTTTCACAAATATTTAAAAACACATTTTTAATAAATAGTAGATGTTCCCTTGTTTAGTTATAATATTGAAATTTATTTTATTGATCACTATATTTCAAGCAATTCTTAAATAAAACATACTAGGTGTATTTTAAATCACTATCAGTCTAATTTAAGTGTGACGAAAGTTTAAAAAGTTATGAAAGAGATTAAGAATTCTATTTAAGGATTACTGAATGTAGCATATAACAGTGGATGACTAGAAAATGCCTAATGGTAAAATAATAATGAAGATACTAATTGAAGATACTCATTGAACAAATACATAGTTTCATCTCAGAACACCTAACAATACTTATCTATTTAACTTTATTCAATTATAAAACATTTTAAAACCATTTATTCAGCTATATATTAGTTTGGAGTAAATAAAAAACGATTGTATTTCTTAGTTGTATATTTTTTATTTCTATATTTTCTATATGCATGTGTATCATAATTTATGCAAATTAAATCCTTTTATGAATTTTGTGATATGAATTCAGCTAAAGAGGAACCTAGATACCATTTGTTTGAATGGTGCTTTAGTTCTATTAGATTTTAGGATAAAATGCTTGGAGGAACAGATTTTATCCTTGGGCCCTGTGTCAAATGAATACTGCCACACACTGACAATTTTCAACATATTCTAAACATTTTTACTTTTCTTCATTCAGTGCTGTGCTTGTTTTCATCTGTGTTGTGTGAATGTTGTGTGTGTGTGTGTGTTGGTGTACTTGAGGAATGCTGTTCAATTTCATTGTGCATTGACAAGAAGAAATATCTTCTTCAGCAACACATTTTGGTCATTTATTTTTTCTGTCACAGAATATTGCCATTAGAAAATAGAAATATATATATCTTCAAGATAAAGATTTTACATCTGAAAGATTTTGGTACCAAAGAAATGTTGTATGTTATGTCCTTAGATTACTTATTATAACTCATGAACATTGGTTTGCATGTGAATAGGTGAGGTCTCTTACCTAGAGTTATTGTGAACAAATACTAAAGTTTATCACAGGAGATAAATATATGTATCTGTTTAGGAGTTGGTCCCATATAAAAATCTTAAATTACTGTATTTTGATTGGCTCTATCTCTTTGATTGATTGCTGGAAGTGGTATATTGATTTTTGGCAAAGTTTAACCTTTGTGCTGAAAAAACAGTGTGTCAAAAGGACAGTTTTTCACTTGACATTACTATTATTTTATATTACCTTCACTCTCTTGGCAAAGTTTATTGTTTGAAAAAGCAATGATTAGAATTTTAATAAAAGCTAAACATATGAAAGTGAATTTATACATTTTCTTTGTTGAGAATTTACAACAAAAATATTAAACACTTTATTTATTAGATTGTTTATTTACAAGAATGATTTTATATTTACAATATCCTAAAAATATGAACCAACTAATATAACACAATGTTCATCATTTACCAATTTATAAAGAAATAAATATAAAGACAATTCTTTTCATTCATAAATTTATAAAAAATTATTATATTATAATAATCCTTGGATTTCTGTTGATTAGGCATCCTTACATCACAATTATAAAAAAAATTGGAAAATTAAAACAAAATGTAATCTGGAATATAAAATAATTTGAGAAGAAAATTTATGATGTCCCAAAAAACTATGTTTATTGAAATTTTCTTGTTCTATCATTCATAGATATTTTTATAAAATTATGAACTTGTTTTCATATTTATTATTTATATGATTAATAAATATTGCATTGTAGGTGGTTCATATATTTTGAAAATTTTGTAAACTATTAAGGGACAAATTTTATTTGTATAAATCCTAAATTTCCAAATATTTTTCCAATTTCTTTCTTTCTAAAATGATATATAATAAAATCTTTATAAAATGGTAAATAATACATTACATTGTACTTGGTTCATATATTTTTATAATCTTTTATATAAACAGGGAGTCTCAGTAGTATAATGTAATAGCAGTGTTAACAGAAAAAAACATCCTTTTGAAACAATTTTTTTGTGTGCACGAAGATTAAAATTTGCCAATTTATTTAAATGTATGAGATGTTATTCATTTTTTTTTTCATTGTTTTACTGTTCTAAAAGTTGAATAAATTCACCACTACATTTTGTGATTTTTACTTTGGTTGTTGGCTGTTTACTCTATCGTTTTCTATTATCTTCAATATATTTTTTAACCCTTTAACATTATTTTGTTACTTTTGTGCAATTAAATATTGTTCATTTATTAAATAATTGTTTAAACAGGAATCATTTTTATTTTATTATTTATCCTCAATATTTTAGATCTGTAAAAAAATTAATGTCCGGCATTAATTTTGCTAATGTTTTTGCTCAAGGAAAAGATCATTAAAAGATTGATTCAATCCTTTTTGACCATTTTTTTTTTCTTTATAATTTTTTTTATAAGGAAAAGATTGAAGCGATGTTTTGTTATTTTCATTATAAAAAATTTCAAATATTAATTTAGCATAAACATTGGAAAAATTAATATTGAACATTAAAATTTTTACAGAGCTAAAACAACCAGTGAAAGTAAAAATGCTACCAGTTTAAACAATTATTTAATAAAAGAACAATATTTAATTGCACAAAAGTAACAAAATAATTTCAAAAAGTAAAAAAAATGCTTGTAAATTTGAATGCACTTTCCAAATACGAATATCAAGTTCTTAGACAACTTAGAAAAATAATTGAAATCCATATTGTACTTTTCTAATGTATATTTATGCCTAGTCTTGTGTCAAATTAAACATTTTAAAAATGATATTTGAAAAGTTCAAATTGTTTTTAGTATATAAATACAATTCAGCTGCCTCATTCAGTTTATATCAACAGATTTCATTGTATTTCAATTGATTTCTTTTAAATTATTTTTGTTTTTTGCAGCTCAATACCAAAATGGGAACAAATTTTCATCTTTGGCTAAATCTGTCAATTCATTTGGTTATTCCCTTTATAAAACTGTAAATACCAAAATAGATGGGAATTTTGTCATCTCTCCATTGAATACAGCCACCATACTGTCTATTATCTATCTTGGAAGCAAAGGAAACACAACAGAAGAAATGTTCAAGACATTGAAACTAACCCTTACCGAACATGAGTTAATGGAGATCTTTGCTTCATATTTGACTAGGTTGACAAATGCTAACTCAAATAATGAGATAGAATTTACCCATTTGGTATTTGTAAATGACCAAATAGATATTAATTCAGGATATCAAAATATGCTGATGAATTATTTTTCAGCAAATGTTCTTCATAACAATTTCATTAATGAAACAAAATGGATCAATAAAATAATTCACAAAAATACTAATAGTAAAATAAAAACTTTAGTCAATCAGGGTGTGGTGAATAATAGGTCAACAGTGTTATTAACAGATGCTTTATATTTTGCTGGGAGCTGGATCACTCCATTTTCCAAAGAAAAGACAATCTCAACAAAATTTTATCTGAAAAGAAACAAAATAAGAAATGTAATGATAATGCACCTAACATCTAACTTTGATAAGTACACATCCCAAAATCCAAAATGTGATATATTAGAATTACCATTTGAAAATTATTTTAGCCTGTATATTATACTTCCTGAAAAGGGTGTTGATATTATAGAATTTGAGGAAAAATTAAATAATTCTATTTTTGAAACTATTGTAAATCACAAAGGTTTTACAAACAGATTAGTAACAGTAGGTCTTCCAACACTTTTTATGTCTACAAGAATTGAAATGAAACCATATTTAATGTCATTAGGCATCATAAATCTTTTTGATCCAATCAGAAATGATTTTTCTCGCATATTTAAAGGACCTATGAATGCATATATCAATAAAATAGTCCAAAGAACAGTGATCAAATTTAAAGAGGATGGAAACAGGGAATCCATTAACATTCATAATTTTGATTGTCAAAATTCATTTACTGTTGACCATCCATTTATTTTTCTTGTTGTTGATAAAATTGCAAAAATGATTGTATTAATGGGAAAAATTACTAATCCATATGTTAAGTATTATTATGGACCAATATGAATATTTTCACAATGTAAAGAATTTGCATGAATTTTTTGGTTTTAAATCTAATAAAGAACTTTAAACTTTCACTTAATTTTATTTTTTCATTTTATCTTGTTAATTAAAATTTTCATTCTTAAGCATTCATTTTTAAAAGCAAAATTTTAATAAATGTTATCACTTTTGTAATTCAATGTTTTGGTTTAGAAACTGGATAATTTCATAAATCATTAATGTTGCTTAAAAATCTGACTTTATACAATTAAAATTTTAATTTCTAATTGGGGATAAATGACAACAAATGTGTAAAATTATTTTTAAAATAAAAACATGCATATTAATAAGTTTAACAATTTTTTATCTGCCTGATCATATATATTAAGAAACTATGCTCTAAGCATTTAGCTTTCACATAATTAGCATTAAACTATCTGTTCAATTGTTATACTCTTTTATTACCTTATGTTTAATATATTATATATACTTATTTACAATATGATGAGCAAAATTTGAATTGCATCATAATATTTCACACTACCAAAAAATTATTGTAAACACAAATATTATATGCTGAGATTTACATGGTATGTTTAATAAATATTTTTTACATTGTATATTTAGCAAATATAAACCATGGTGGAAGTAAGGGCCAAACATGGAGGCTTATTTCAAATCTCATCATTCCACTGGAAGTGACAAATTTTAGGTTTGGTTTGCAGTAGGTACCTGCTATATAGTCAGTTTGCAGTCAGTACCTGCTATATAATTAAAAAAAATGTATGCTTTACACTTGGAATAACTATAGCTTATTCAATTGAAGTAAATGTATTTATTTTCTATCCTTCAGACTTACTACAGTGTAACCCGGTTATAAGATACCCGGATATAAGAGAAACCCGGATATAAGAGAGATTATATCTGGTCCCAAATTAGAGCCTGTGTTAATAAAACAAAATAGACCAAACCCGGATATAAGAGAAACCCGGATATAAGATACCTCTTCTCCGGTCCTGACAACTCTCTTATATCTGGGTTACACTGTATATTATGTTTATAGCAAAAACAATTTTTTTTGTTTTAAATTCACTAAAAGGTAATTTAAGAATCTTGGCCTTGTCACTTGGAAGTGTATTTAGCATTTTTCACTTAAAGTTAATTTCATATTCTTGCAAGAAAATTAATTTTACTAATACTTAATTTTTAACAGACTTTTCTTTCAAATATTTTTCCTCAATTCTGTCTTTAAACTATCAAATCTATTTAAAAATTCCCTTATTTATACATAACTTTGGGGGATCAAGATTTCTTAGCAGCATTCCTTGGAAGATCCAAAGAATTCAAAAATTCAATAGAGAAGTTTTAACTGCTTCGTCTGAATTAACAGCTGTATCATTGGATAGGTACATCCTTTCTACTGTTGGGATATCTTGCAGAATCTTCTGATTGATGATCTGTACTGTTTCATTTCTGGGAGCCAAAATTGCTCTCTCACACAACCAATTTGTATTCTGGAAGTTATCTGCTATATTGGGATATACTTTAAAAGTTAATTCCTCAATGTTCTTGATCAGAGTGCCGAAATTTTCAGGAAAGCTGATTTTTTACCACCAATTCAATATCTGATTCGATGCCGAGTACTTCCGGTGTCGAAATAAAAATTTTGGCCTAACCTTAACACCTAACCCTAAAGTTAATCCGGTTTATTGTATCATTAATTTTTTTTTTAATTTATCCCCTTTCTTACACAGAAAGAAGCCAAACACAACCACAACCTTAAAAAAAAAAATTATATTTCCTTATGGTAGTGTGTTGTGATTTTCTACAACGAAAGTCTGTAAAAGAAGTAAATAGGCCAAAATTTTTATTTCGACACCGGAAGTACTCGGCATTGAATCAGATATCGAATTGGTGGAAGTCCGATTTTTTCTTGTTAACTCCAAAACCGTAGGTTTCTTCATGATGTAATTGTTAATTTGAGTTCAGCATGTACATTTACACGGAATTATGACGATTTTGGAAAAATTTTAGGAGATATTTAGTTCGGATGTTAAAACCAAAATTTACCATTAAAAAAAAAAAATTGATATCGTAAAAAAATATTGTAATAATTATTTAAAAACCTTTTTAATTTTTTTAGTTACATTTGCTAGCGAAAAAGTAAAAACCTTTGTCAATAAATAAATGTATGTTCTCTTTTTTCGACACAATTACTAAAACATTGGCGGACTTAGAATATTAAAAAAAAAAACAAAGTTGTCATTTGAATGATTATTATTACAGCTATTTCAAAGTATCTTCACATAATAATAATAGAAAACACGCCAAAAAACAACAAGAAAAAAGTTTTCGTTTGAACTAAGTTCAGTGGGGAAATTAATATCAAGAAGAAAAAATTAGAACTGGTAATACGGTTAAATGCCGTTCTTGTGAATGTATTTCTAATTAAAATTAATTAAAAGAAGAGGACAATCATTTAATAGAAGATATTTTAAGCAGTGTATGCAATACAGCGTATTTGTGTTCAGAAGACTTTTTAAAAATAAATTATAAAGGAAGCATTTTTATATTTTCTTTCGGGGCGGAACTTATGTATGAAATTGAAATATATTTTCAGCATAGATAATAAAAACAGAACACAAAATACACCTTCATATTTCATATTTCTTTTGTTTTATTTTATATTTTTATTCCAGAATTTATAATTCCGATATATATATATATATATATATATATATATATTTTTCATTAAATGCAGTGAATAATTAATAATTCAAAGATTAAATGGGTTGGCATTGGGGGCAAGGCCATAGGTAAAGTATTAACAAAACAAGATAAGGAATTTATTTACAAGTTTACAGACACATTTGGGGTTGTCATCAGCTTGTTTCAGGAAAAGGAATAAAATATTTAAAGTCCGTAGTTTCGATGAATTGTTAAGAAGGGAAAATGTTCATAAATCATCGGACCCAAAGTAATATTCCAAAATGTTTTAAAACAAATTGAGAGAGTTTGTTTTTCACATAAAAGTAGGTATGTCCAATTTTGACCATTTTAGCGTTTTTTTTAGTTGTTTTTTTGTCAGTTGAAAGACACATTAATTTCGAAATTATTGTAAAAATTAACTACTTGTTGGATTTTAATGAAAACTTCAGAACTTATTCAGAAATGAATGAACTTATTTTAGAAATGTTTGTCTCTTTGAAAGTCATGGTATAAATATTTTTTTTTTATATCTGTTACCCCTCTCGAACTTAATTTTATGAAAACACAAAAAAAAATTTATTTGCAACCTGAATTTTTTTTTTTAATTAAATGCACAAAACTCTGAAAAATCTAAATCATCGATTTTTTTGTTAAAAAAATGTCCGAAATTGTCCAAACTTTTACCTCAATTGTAAAAATACAAAACCCAATAAAACTAAGACAATATTTAATTAAGAAAGTTTTTAATGGCTTTTCTGAATAATATATACGAAGGTAATTATTATCTGAAAGAAAAAAATTTTTTTGATGAACAATGAATTTTTACATTAATTTTCTTTTTTTTTTTCAATTTTAAATACACCATATGACAAAAGGTTGTTATATATTTATACATTAAGTTCTTTCTGCAACCTTATGAAAATGATATATTATGTTCTCTACTTTTTAAAGATCATAAATTTGAAAGCTTATTAAAATCTGACAACCATAATTATTTTAAAAATAATTTTTAATATTCCAAAATTGTATTTAAAATCGTCTACAACGAAAGTACGGATGCACAGTGTTGAAATAATGTCACATGAGTAGTTTCCTTTGATAGAAGCAAGTTTTTTTTTTTACTTCAGAAATGCCTTTGATTCGTTCAGTACCAACAAAACAACGCTTGTCAAGTTTTCTGAATATCGTCGTATTATTTTCAATTTTTTTCTTTTTCTATTCAAATATAATCGAATAGTGGGATAAAAGAAAATATCGACTATTTACAATTACAAAAAAAAAAAAAAACGCCCTTGGAAGTCCACCCAAATTTTCAAGTTTGAAATCGAATGCATAAATTCATTGTACATTACTTTGGAATTATTATCCACACGACAAATTATCAATTAAAACGATTTTTGGAGTTTAAATTTTCTGGAGTTAGCTCGCTACTACTCAAACTAAAAAATACTTGTTGAGTCAAAACAAAACCAATATAGCATGTTAATTTTATTAATAAATAAAATAAAACTCATATTAAAATTACTGCCATATAATTATTAATAAATAGAAAAAAATCTGCCTTAATAAAAAAGAAATAAAATCTCATTTCATTAAGTTAACCCGTTTCAATTAATGGTGTTTCATGTAATTTTTATATTCTCAGAAAAATATTTCATGACTGAAATAATAAACCTCAATTTAAAAAAATGAATTTTTTTTACTGTTTTATTTTTACTTGTAAAATTTGATTTTCTTTCATAATTTAAATGTTATTTTCAGTCCAGAATTCTTCCTCAAACGTAAGGTAAAAAAAAAAAAAAAAAAATTTGAAAGTGAATTTTTAAAAAAAAAATCTACTAACCAGATTCACTTAAAATTAGAACGAATTATATCACTTCTGTGCTACCATCCAATAAATATCCGTGCAGTAAGTTGTGAATATATTGACGTACATCAATCAACGCCTGTCAAAATAGACCACCCTGGTGGGAAATATCTCTCTTAAAAGATTTTCTGAGAAAAATGTAAGTAATGTTTCTTTCAAATTACATTAAGTATACTTTAATCATTCTAAATTTCCTAAGATAACAAAAGAAAAAGGTGTAATTGATTTTTCATGATTTTTTAACTAACAAACTATGATCTTTCCGACAGAAATGTCGATAAGTTCGATTTTACGAAATTTTTTGACTCGAAAAAAAACAAGATTTTTTAATAAAATTTTTAACATTTATAGGAAGGATTAAAAAATCTGAAAAAATATTCAGAAAATACTTTGGTCTTTCCTCTTTAATAACAACATAAATATTTAAACGTTAAAAATCGTTTTATCAATTTGGGGACCTTTTGTCGTCAAGGTATACCACTTTTTAGCGAAATATTGGACATACCTACATAAAAGTTATACGGTCAACATAAATGAAAACTAAAAGATATACTTTAACGTACTTAGCTTTGGAGTTGAATAGAGTTCTTTGAAATTGCCCTGCTCTCGTTGTAGGTATCTCCATGAGAACTAGTAAACTGTAAATAACATAAATTTTCATCACTTTTTTTTATTTGTATGACAGACATTAATTTGGAAAATCTTGCAAAAATAAAAACAATTGTCGGATGTTAATGAAACTTTCAGAAACTATTCACAAATGATGGAAATTATTATAAATGTTTTCTTTTTTTAAAGTCATGGAAAATTTTTATTTATTTATATTTATTACCCCGACCCCATAACTAATTTTAGGAAAACTCTAGAAATCCAGTCGCATTCAGTTTCAGTGATTAAAGCACAAGGCTTTAAGGAAAGCAAATCATGTATTTTTTTTAATTGGACCCCTCCCCCACCTGAAAATCAGCTCTGAATTGTAACATACCAAAAACTCAATAAAACAAAGATATTATTTAATTTCAAATGCTTTTAGTTGTTTTTATGAATATGAACAATCTTTTCTGAAAGCAAAATATTTTTTCGATGAAAAATGAATTTTTAATACAATTATTTGTTATTTCTTTAATTATAATAGATTTTTATATTTAAGTTGTTAAAATATTATAAAATTAGTTAAAAGCCGCATCCAGTTTCGTAAATGCCCTTATGAGATAGATCTTTTTAGCGCGTTGTAAATGGTATCGTTTTGACTAATCAGAAGACCTGCAGTAATTAAGAAATGTAATTTTGTGTTTATAATCGGGCTGTAATTATAAAGTACAGAAGACCAACCAGAATACACTTAAGTTGCGTTATTTGAGTTAAGCATTGTTCTCCGCTGTTAAGGCCTTTACTTTTGCGAAACACGTGTGGAGAAGTTTGATTTTTCAATTTCAACTGAGAAAGGTACCTACAAGTATCAGTATCATATTATGAAATTTATATGATCTTATTTTTATATTAATCTCAGTTATGACATTTTTCCATAAATGAAATATCAAAATTAATAATAAAATGAAGGGAAATACAAATAACACTGTAAAATGTAATAAATGTACATAAAATTATAGTATTTTAAGTACACTTCTGATAAAATTTCATAAGAAAGGTACCTATAAATTAATTAGATACCTTTCTTATGAAATTTAATCTCACTCTCAAGAGTCCTATTTTAATTTTTTTATAATATATTTTCCATAAAGCATCGTAAACGTAAAGGTGAAAGCTAAGTACAAAAAAAAAATTAGAGCGCTGAAAGTTTTCCTTAAAAATAACGATGTAAATTATTTGTTCACTTAAATCTAAATAATTTCACTTCTCTCCTTCCGTAGAATAAATTATCCTCACATAATCTGTCAATACGTCATTCAACACCTGTCAAGTGGCGCTAAATGTTATGACCTGCTTTGTTTTATTTTCAAGCTCCACCTTTTTGGAGCAGAAACTAAATAAGGCTTGTTTCAAAATATTTTAAATAAACATTATAATTTCTGATTTTCTTAAAATAAGTTTTGAAAAAATTATAATTGATTTTTAAAAGAATTTCAAACTGAGACTTTCATTTTTTTTATAAAATGGAAAAAAATGGAAGCCATGGTTGATTATCTGTCAATTTTGCTGACTAAAAAAAAAAAACAAGATTTTTAACGAAAATTTCAGACGTGCTAGGAACGATTAAAAAATGTAAAAAAAAATACCCCCAAAATACTTTGATCTTTCCTCTTAATAATAACATAAACATTTAGACGATAAAATTTTGTTTTCGTCAAGTTTGGCGTCTTTTTCATTATGTTATGCTCTTTTTTAGCGATCTCATGGAGGTACCTACAGGCTAATCAGTGTGTAATTTGACACTAACGTTATTCAGACACGTGGATTTGATATCGGCTCGTTACTTTTTTTTTCAGTTTGTAAGCCGCTACCTTTTCCATTTGTCAAAACAAATTTTAACGTAAGAAGCTCGTTAAACTTTGCTTTGATCTTTTCTTCAGCCCGTAGCCAATCCCTATTGGTCAAAATAAATTATTGCACAGGCTCGGGAATTAGAAAACAGTGAATAAAAGAGAGTTATTTTTATTTCGTATTCACGACATAGGTATATAGCCTTGGTTGGGGGTGATTGATTTGAAACTCTACCAATTATATATTAACTTAATGATTTACTTATCCAAAAATATTTACGACAGTTTTACACACTAAACATCCATTTTGTCGATATATATTCAACGAAAATACACCCATTTTATTTATTATTACATTTATTTGTTTATAGTAAATATAAAGTTTGTGGAAATTGCTAGTAAAACTTCAATTAATCTTGAACATGCATGTACACAACCGTATGAATTATTTTTTATGTACTATAGTTTTTAGTCAAATTCAGGGAAAACATTCGCTGCTACAACAGTGCATCTTCTTTTGCGTCCTTTGGTGCAAAGAAATGTTACACCGGGTAGAGGAACATATTGTTTCAGAATGCAAGGACAAACTTACTGTTAATCTTCACCCAGAAACTGAACAAAGTCAGTATGGTATTCACTAGTAAATTAAATTTAAATATGAATCAACCAGATTTTTTAAGTTACCAAATCAATTATAAATTAAATTAAATATTTGTATGGTGATATTTATGAGAGAAGAATATTTTTATAGGTTGCGTGCAAAAATTATATATCCTCCATACAATTTAAATTTTTTCTTCAACAAAGGAATAAGAAGCAATAAACAAATTTGAGAAAAGACAAAAAAGCAATATCTGGTAAACAAAAACTTTCATTATATTTTTGTAAAAAAAAAGTTTTTACATAATGGCGTAGGCTTTTAATGAAATCTAGGTTTGTTTAATTAGTGTTGAACTCAATTTATGTGTATGTTTGACTTTAGTTGATGAAAAAGGCAATTTGGTAGAATGTATGAATGAAGTTTCATAAAGTGAGTTGTAGGAGAGAGTTTTCTCTTATAAAATTACTGTTCATTTAAGTAATAAATTTACGTAAAAAATTGATGTAATGGAATAAACTGTCACCCCAGAAGTGACTACACTATAGGTATTAACTACCTATAATATCTGTAAGTCAACGGAGACTAGCTGGGATCTGTTCCAGCTAGACAGTCGAACTCTCTACCTTCGGGCAGAGAGGAACCTGGATGAAGCTCCGTTGAAAGGGCAGAGTCTCGTTCGGGAAGGTAGACTGTCCCTGAACCCGTTTTTACGGGTTCAAATAGGGAATATTTTTGGCCGAGCCTACGGGCTCGGAAAACCCACGTTAAATCCGGCATTGTGTCACATGCGACCTTCGGGGGGGGTAGCTAGATATCCTACCTGCGATCTGTTCCAGCTGGACAGTCGAACTCTCTGCTTTAGTGCAGAGAGGAATCCGGACGAGGCTCTGCCGAAGGGCAGAGTCTCGTTCGGGGACGTAGACTGACCCTCAACCCGTTTATAAGTGTTCGAAAGGGAATATTTTTGGCTGAGCCTACGCTAAACCCACGCTAAACCCAGCCCTGTGCCACATGCAAACCTCATGGTGGTGGTGGGTGGGTAGCTAAATATACTAGCTGCGACCTGTTCCAGCTAGACGGTCGAACTCTCTGCCCTAGGGCAGAGAGTAACCCGGGCGAGGCTCAGCCGAAGAGCAGTCTCGTTCGGGGAGGTTGACCAACCGATCCCGTTTATGCGGTTACTACGGGCATTTTTTGGCCGAGCCTACGGGCTCAGAGAACACACGTTAAACCCGGGCTTCTGCCACATGCAACCCTTGTAGGGAGTGGCTAAATATACTAGCTGGGATCTGTTACTCAGATCTTAGCTGTTGAGGAACCGGGACGAGGCTATGCCGAAGGGCAGAGTCTCGTTCGGGTAGATAGCCCAACTTGATCCCATTTATGTGAGGTCTACGGGGATTTTTTGGCCGAGCCTACGGGCTCGGGAACCCCACATTAAATTCGACTTGAGCCACATGTGACTGCATGGGCCAGGTGCTAGATACCGTCTAGCTGGGATCTGTTACTCAGATCTTCGCTGTTGTTGAACTCTCTGCCTTCGGGCAGAGAAAAACCCGGTCGAGTCTATGCCGAAAGGCAGAGTCTCGTCCGGGGAGGTAGACAGACCCGAACCCGTTTATGCGGGGTTACGGAAAATATTTGGCCGAGTTTACGGTATTAAATTCACATTAAATTCAGTCTTGTGCCACATCCTACTTCATGGGGAGGCTGGTAAATATTTCTAGCTGGAATCTGTTGAGTACAACTCAGACTTACGCGAGAACTACCGACCATCCAATAGCAGCATTCACTACTGGATTGACTTGCGACGACCATGTGCATAACTGTTACCTTATTTCTTATTATACTGGTTATTACAATAAACCATTATTTTATCCACCGTGTTTGTCAAGTATATATTCCTATTAGCACGGAATATAACAATGGCGACGAGGATTGTTGAATCAAATTCACATACAAAAACACTAAATGCAGTGACGCTGAAACGAATTCACAAAAAGAAAAATATTTGTCGGCTATACGTTAGGTTTACAGGAGTTTCGAATTAAGACAATACCTTAGGATATTATAACATTTTACAATTGGAGGAAGACATTCTGAAAAAAGATTAATCACGTAAAATCTTTTAAAAGTAAGAAGATTTTTCTTGTATTCTTTTTTATTATTCGAAAATTACACGAGTAATTTGAGTTTATTGGAAGGCAAAAAACGAAGGTTGAGTATTTTTCTTGTCTTTCGTTCGTTTTTCTGAAAGACTTGTCGAGCTAAAAGCATGAAACAATTAACAGAGCTTACAAAACTGTTGTGCACTAGTGTTCAGCAACAACAACAGCAAATACAACAGTTGCAAAACCAACAACAACAGCTTCAACTTTTTGAAAAATTAATGACGAAAACCAGAGAACAAAAAACTAGTTTCTTCTCTGCTGAAGGTATTGCAAATTCGTTAACGGAATTTCATTATGACCCGGACAATGGGATTACCTTCCCAGCATATTTCAGAAGATAGGAATCTATATTTACAAATAGATGCCAAGACTGGTCAGACGAGGAAAAAGTCACCCTTTTATTACAAAAAATGGGGACGGATGAAAATCCAAAATACTCTAACCTAATATTACATAAGAAACCGGAAGAAGTCTTGTTTGAAGAAACAATTAAAACCCTATCAAGAATATTCGATGAAAACGATAGCTTGTTCTACACACGTTACAAATGCCTTAATATCGTTAAGTCAGAAAACGAGGATTTTTTAACGTATGCTGGGACGGTTAACTCATTATGTGAACTTTTCAAAATTAACGAGATTTCGAAAGATTTATTCAAATGTCTTGCTGTGGAATCTATGCTGAGTAAGATGTATCAGAAGGTGATTTTTTGTGAAGACCAAGAATGTGCGGGATCATAATGCATTTATCCAGAACAAATAAATCAAACAAAAATATAAAGACAATTCAACTTCAAGAAATTACTGAAAACAGCGTAATTAGAGATTTCAACAATAACGTGAATTTATATATATATATTTGACATACACAAAGTTATAATAAGTTGCTTGTTAAATGTGGCAAGTGAGATAAGGTTACAAAGATTGTCCATGCAGAAATTTAGTGAGTAAAGATTGATAGTTTAAGTTTATTTGTGGAATTAAAATAGTTTGATATCTGCAAGGAAAATTGTCAATTCTGTAAGTTCAAGTGATCGTGTGTATGTGTGTGACAACTGTTATTTAAGTTATGAAGAGTTGTTCGCCTTTAACTGATAGGCTAAAGTTGATTGAATGTACAATTACTGTTTTTAGTGATAATGTCACTTTTTTAGTAAATTGTAAGTTAAGTTTCTTCACGCGGCAATAGTTGTGCCAATTGTGTTGAGAGGTTGGTAGTGGTTATTGAGTCCGTGTGTTGGCACGCGTGGGGTCTGCTGGTATCTCTCGAAACTCAGTGTCTGACTGACTTGAATTAAGTCGAGCCAATCTTTTTATAGATTTTCGGGTTTTCAAATAGGCTCCAGGGCGCTGCGCGGGAAAAAGGTTTGTCTCAACTTTGCTACAATTTTAGTGTCCTAAAAATGGACATTGGTTAAAAATGGGGGATTGAGTTTGGAAAAGTAAAGTGATGATTGGTTAAAGGTTTATTTGGAGAAGAGTGCATCTTCCCGTCGGGGGTGACAGGCAAATGTGGAGGATTCCATAGTCTAATATTTGTTCAGGGACTAACAGCTTCCAAGGACAAGGATATCAGGTCGCGGATTTTTACTATAATTGAAAAAGACGATGAGATTACTTTGCAAAAAGTTACTGAAGAGTGTCAGCGTCTAATTCACGTAAAACGAGACAATACTAATATAGAAAAAAGAATGTTTTCAAAGTTCAGTGAGTAAAAGCAAAAAAAGTCCCAAACGTAAAGAACAAAAAGAAATGTGAATGTTGCGGAGGATTTAATCACGCAAAAAATAATTGCTGGTATAAAAACAAGGTATGTTTTGAATGTGGCCGTAAGGGACATAAAAAGTCCCAATGCTATAAAAGAAAGAAAGGAATCTGAGAATGGCGAGAAACGAAATTATATCGATGCGCGTATCAATGGACATACGGTAACATTTCTTTTGGATTCCGGTTCTGATATTAGTATAATTGACGAACAGACATGGAGGAAAATAGGTCGACCAAAATTGACCGACACGAACAAAATTGCCAGTGATATTTCAGGAGAAACACTCAAATTTAAGGTTGAATTTAAGTGTAACGTTTCGTTTTGTGATATGACTTTCAGGTCAAAAGTCTACACACAAAGGGAACAACTCTTGCCTTTTCGGCATAGATTGGACCGTGCTATTTAATTTATGGGAATTGCCCGTATATCCTTTTGTAATCAGGTGAACACCTGGGAAAAGAAAAAAATAAAACAGACAGAAAAATTCATGCATGATTTGAAGGACGAATTTCCCAGAGTTTTCTCTGAAGGATTGGGTATGTGTTTGAAAACGGAGGTAAAATTTGAAATGAAAGAAAATGTTACACCGATTTTCAGACCTAAAAGGAACGTTCCATTTTCTTCATTAGATTCTATTAACAAAGAACTAAAAAGATTTGGAACATTAGGTGTTATTTCGAGAGTGGATCACTCAGCTTAGGCATCGACTACTGTGTATGTTAAAAAGAAAAATAATAGAATTAGAGTATGTGCAGATTTTTCAACAGATCTAAATGACTGTCTAAAAGACCACAGTTACCCGCTTCCCTCACCCGAGGACATTTTTTCAAAGTTAAATGGGGGTAAAATATACTCTAAAATAGATTTGTCAGACACATACTTGCAAGTCAAAGTTAACGAAGAGTGTTCCAAGTATCTGACAATTAACACACATAAAGGATTTTTAAATTAAACTAACTTCCTTTTGGTTTAAAGGTTGCACAAATCATGGATACAATGCTTGCAGGGTTAGAATTTGCCATTGATTATCTGGATGACATCTTGGTGAAAAGTAAAAAAAATATGGATGAGCATAAAAAACACATAAGGGCTATCTTCAAGAGAATAGAAGAATTCGGATTCAAAGTGAACCCCGAAAAATGTGAGTTTTTATGGAAAAAATTAACCAGATCCACGGAGAACTGAAACCATAAGAAATATGCCTGCCCCAGACAACGTGGCAAAATTGCTATCATTTTTAGGTTTGGTGCAATACTACGCAATATACATTCCAAAGATGTATGAATTAAGAGAACCATTAAACAAATTGTTAAAAAAGGGGGTTAATTGGTGTTGCTCCAAAGACTATGAAAAAGCTATTAAAAAATTAATTGTCTATTGACTGATTTAGCATTGGTGCACTATGACCCAGAAAAAGAAATAGTTGTTGCTTCTGACACTAGTGAATTATGGAATTGGAGCAGTGCTACGTCACAAATACGAAGATGGTTCAACGAAACCAATTGCAAGGGACTCTTGCCAGCAGAAAAGAATTACAGTCAGATTGAAAAGGGAAGCTTAGCAATCATTTTCGCAGTTAAAAAAATTCCATCCTTTCCTTCTCGGTAGAGTGTTCACACTGCAAACTGACCATTCACTGTTCACTGTCCCCCTCTCCTACTAAACTTACAGTAGGCGAAAGAGTCTAACATAGACTCTTAGAGGGAGAACATCACAACAGTTATTGAATTACTATTTTAAAATGGAATAAATTTCATCTAAGATTTTGGGTCATGCAACTATCAAGGTTGATCAAGGTTGATTCCAAAACATAATGAAACTTTGGAAGAAACTGTAATTGCGGATTTAAAGGATGAACAAGAAATATCGCATTTGCTGTTCGGGAACTACCAGTGATGCTGGGTGACATAAGGAAAGCAGTAGAAACTGATAATTTTATTAAAGATATGAAAGTACAAGCCAGGATAAATTAAATAAATAAAAAAGGAATAAAAATTTCTCCTTATTCGAGCTGCGAAAATACGCTAATGTACGCAGACAGGGTGGTGATGCCACAGGCATTACATGAAAAGATCTTAAAAGAATTTCATACAGGTCACCCTGGCATATCTCGTATGAAATCTCTTATGAGAAGTTATGTTTTCTGGCCACAAAGGGATATAGACGTCGAAAATTTTATGAAAAACTGCAGAGGGTGTCAGTTAGCTGCAGGCCCCTGCCAGTTAAAACACAACCCTGGCCAGAAACAGATATCCTCTGGACACGTCTACACATTGATTATGCAGGACCAGTTAACGGGTATTATTACCTGATCATTGTGGATAGTTTCTCGAAGTGGCCAGAAGTTTTTAAATACAAACACCCAACGTCTACAAATACTATCAGTGCCTTAGACGAAGTTTGCAGTCGCTTCGGAGTTTCTCGGACATTGGTCAGTGATAACGGAACTGCATTTACAGGTAAAGAATTCAAAGAATTCTGTGCTTCATTGGACATTGAACATGTCACAACTCCGATTTACCACCCAAATTCAGAAAACAGGACAGATTGGAATTGAGGACCTCATCTGTTATTATCACGGATGGGCATCCGAAGATCGATATCCATTCCTGGAGAATCGTGCGCGAAACAACTTCTGCCGATGTAGTTTTGAGAAGCACTGCCATTTGCCAGTGCGTGAATCGGTCAATTATGGTCTGCAAGTATTGATAGCAATCCGCCTCCGGTAATGGCCCCACCAGGTCAATGTGTATATGGGTGAAACGGCCATCCGATAAAGACAAATATACGGAGAGGGGGTCGCTGCTCAAGTTGCAGTGACGTGTTTTTTGTACCGCTTCCAGGGTTGTGTCCTTTTCTTGCTGCTCGGCGAGGTAATCGAAGTTTAGAGGTTCTGAGTCGATAGCATTTATGGTTGACCTCGAAAATGTGTCAGTAACAATGTTGTTATTTTCCTTAATATAATGTGTAAATTGCGCGATAAAATCTAAATATCTAATATCGCGAGGATTATGTTTATCAGCCTTGGAATGGAGAGAATAAACCAAAGGCTTATGGTCAGTATACACAATAAATTTTGGACCTTCCAAGAGATATCGGAAATGTTTGATTGACAGGTAAATTACGAGAAGTTCGCGAGAAAAAGTGCTGTATTTCTTTTGTGCAGTGTTCAGCTTTATTGAAAAGAAAGTTAGTGGCTTCTTAAGATTTTGTTGATCCTAGTGTACAACAGCCCCTATCGAATCTCCCGATGCGTCTGTAGTCAACGTGATGATGGAGTTGTCATCGGAGATGTATGTGAGTTAAGTGAAATTAACGAGGGCTTCTTTCGCCTGATTGAATGCTTGAAGAGTGTCCTTCCGTAAGGAAATAGTGTGTGGGCTCGTCCATAGCACAGTTTTACCTTCTTCGTATAATGCACTATTCCATTACATCAACTTTCATACAAGCAATGTCAGCGAGCTACTATTGGTTATTCTCCGCAAATCTAGCTCACTGATTGGTACTTCTCGACCAATCAAGTCACCCGCACATACACAAGCAATTTTTGGCGCAATTCTTCCCGGGGCCGAGACACGTGACTACGACCATATATAAACCCAAGAACACGTGTGACCGCGAGCAGACAGTACAACAGAGCAGAGCAGAGTTCGTCACCGTGAGAGTCAACAACAACAACAGTAGCAGCAGACAATTTCGACCGCTCACTCCAAGCTTCAAAATGTGACTTTCAAAGAACTTCCGTCTTGACTAACGCAGTCAGACGTTAAAGAACTTTACAACATTGATGTCAACGAATCTTTCAGTCCAATTCACCAGTCAGCAATTCGCCTTCAGAGAGATTCCACACAGATCCACGCGTGTCTACATTTTGACTAAAGGCGCGCGCGTCAACACCTGACTCAACTTTCAACCTCTTTCTGTCTCTCTCTGAATTCATTGCACATTTCTAAAAAAAAAAAGTGTTATCTACACTACTAAACAGAAACTGTAATTCAAGCATTAAGATAAAAAAATACAGTCCAGGGTGAATAACTCTGTCAAAACAAGAACAAACAAAAATCAACAAAAATCTCGCATTACATTACTTTAAAATTTATCCCTCGATAAATTTTCCTTAATATTACATGTGAACATTTTCTAAACAAAGGAACATTCCTGAACTGTAATTCATTAAGATACTTAATTCACATTTCGTCAAACATCCATATAACCAAAACACAAGCTTTTCCAAATTGTATTAATTGTATATAAATGTTCAATGTTTTTCTAATTGAATTCACGACTACCGTTGTTTCTTTGTTCAATTTTGCCTTGAGATTTATTCAACTTGTATGTCTATGCTTAATATTGTTGTGATTAAGATGAAGAACATGCTTTTCACGCTTATCATCTCAAACAAAAAACCTTCTGATTTCACACTCATTTCATAGCAATCCCAACAAGTGGAATTCTTCTTTTGTCGTTGTAAAATATTTGTGAGAGGTATCAAGATTTGAGAGCATTTCAGAATGAAACGTCTATAATAGTTAATCAATCCGAGAAATCGGTGTAGCTGTCGAAGGTTTAAGGTTGCGGGAAATTTTTATAGCCTCAACCTTCTCGGGAACGGGTGTAAGACCGTTTTTGTCTATGACATGTCCAAGAAAAGTTAGGGACGGCACCGAAAACATACATTTTTCAGTGTTAACTTTTAAACCGTAATGTTTCAATCATTGAAAAACTTGTTCGACGTGTCTAGTGCTCCGCTTTACTTTTTGCTAACAATCAAGACGTCATCAATATATGCAAAAGTAAATGAGAATCCGCACAGTACTTCGTCTATTAGGCACTGGAATGACTGCGCTGCGTTCCGTAAACCGAAGGGCATTCGAGCAAATTCATGCATGCCGAATTGCGTAGAGATGGCAGTCCTATGTATATCTTCTGCAACAAGTATCTGGTAAAAAGCCTTCTTGAGGTCCTGCTTCGTAAATACAGTCGCGCCTTGCAGAGCCACAGTAAAATCATGCAAGTGCGGAATTGGGTATTTGTCCGGAACAGCATTAAGTTTGCGGAAATCTTCGCATGGTCTCCAAGCTCCCGCTTCTAGCTTCGGAACCATATGCAACGGAGACGCATACGGGCTAGACGATGGTCGTATGATACCCAATTGTAGCATGTGCTGGAATTCGTTTTTCAACAGTTTGTACTTTTAAGGATGTAAACGTCGTGGAGAAGAATATACAGGAGATCCAGTTCTTTAGATCCTATGCTCTGCGTTATGTCGAATTTGTTCTGTATAACTGAAAGGAGTGAGTATTTCTGGATATGGTATGTCCTGTAAACCATTAGCTATAGGCAACGTTGCACTAATTCATGTGGCAATATATTCTGATGTAACGCCTGTGACGGCAAATTCCGTAGTCTGGTCTATTAAAGAACGTGTAGATATATTTACCGTTAAACCATAGTGGGCAAGAAAGTCTGCGCCAAGAATAGGCGTTTTCACTTGTGCTATCGTAAAAATCCACGAAAAGTGAAGTTTCGCCAAATGTATCTATGTGAGATTCATTAGCAGCTTGTAAGGTATAAGAAGTTTTTTGCATGGACATGTTAAGTTTAGGCGGTATAACGCTTATTTGGGTACTAATGTGCACCAAAAATGAATATCCAGTATTTTTATCTTTAATGTAGAAGAGACGACTATTAAGAGATTTCTTTCAGGCAGCAAACGTCGTCCTCACATGCTGCTGGACAAGTCGTTTCCCGATTGCTGATTTGCATTTTCGCTGGATGAGTTTGCGCCCAAATTACAGGGTTTGTTGCATCACTGCTGGCCGTATTTGAAATGATACCAGCATGCATCATATTTTAAATTAGTCCTTCGCGTTGAGGATGATCGGCGTCTATCACGTTGCTGCGATCGCTAGCGGCTGGCCTGATTCGACTGACTGAAGTTTTGTTGTCGGATTGAGTTCTGTAAACTTCGTAGCTGTAGTGTAAGATCTGCCAGACTTTTGAGAAGCTCATGAGAATCACTCACTACAGTTACGGAAGGTGATTGTATGGCGGCGAAAACTGCGTTGGTGGGTTTGTTGTCATTTATTTTGTCTGTTATTTCCGCCAGTTTTTGCAAATCGAGATCGTCGGGGAGTGAGGCTAATATTTGGGTGGTATTCGTATGTAGTTTGTCCATCCACAATTTTGGCAGAACAGTATCAGATATCGTGTTACACCCAAATAATGTCTGCATTTTTCTCAAGAATTATGAGGGTTTATTCTGTTCGAGATGAAGGTTATTGAAAAGGTCTTGGAAGCGACGCTCCTCGATTTCGCAAGCCCTGTATAGGATAGCATCTTTAATAATATTGTTATGGGAACTTACCCATAATAATAATAATGGACTATTCCGGACATCATAAATACGGCGCCTCAAGAGGGAGCAGAGCTCAGAGTCAGAGACAGAGTCGCAGACGATTACTGTAAGACATTGGAATAGTAATTTGTCGAGACAACATAGTTCACTCTAACCAAACCTGATAGTCATAACTAATACTTCTACTTCTTTGTACATATTTCTGTTTGTAATATATCTGTGTTATTCCATACCTGTGTTCGAGTTATACTTCATTGGTTCTACTTTGGACCATCACCGTGGTACAAGGAACTTGGACCATAACAAGTGACGACGAGGTAACCCCTAAAGAAATACGAACTCTCTACGCGGAGGAGATACTTTTTTGCTATCCGTCGCACATAACAAATGGCGACCTGGAAACCCCCAAAAGAAAGACGAACTCTCTACGCGGAGGACATACCTTTTTTGCTATCCGTCGCACATAACAGTGGTCGACGAGTAAAGTCTAAAAAAAAAAAACAAGTTCTACGTGGAGATTTCTAAAAAAAAAACAGTTCTACGCGAACACATAAAAAAAAAAAGAATTTTCTTTTTGGATATCAAATTTACTGTCAACAAAGGAATTTCTTTTTTTGCGTACACAGGTTTCAGAATATCAGGTTACACCAAGGTAAAATACGTACACAAAATTAAGTGAACATGAAAGATTTTAAGTCAACTATTGTGGAACTTATCAAAATCGAATTTGAACAGCAACAAAGGTTCGAACAGAAACATCTTGAATTTCAAGAATTATTGCTACGTGTAATGTCAAATAAAGAGCAAAAATCCGAGAATAAAACAGTTCTCCCACAAGACGCTATTTGGAGTACTATCGAAGATTTCACGTACGCACCCGACGAAGATAAAACTTTTGCAAATTACTTCCGAACGTACGAAGATCTATATAAATTTGACTGCAAAGATTGGTCAGACGCACGAAAAGTACGTCTATTATTAAGAAAATTAGGCACATGCGAATATACCAAATTCGTAGATTATATCCTTCCAAGAAAAACAAGTGAGTTAACTTTCAAAGAAGCCATAAAACTGCTAACAGAACTTTTCAGCCATAATACCTTACTATTCCACAAAAGATGGAAATGTCTGAGCCTTACAAAAAAGGACAGCGAAGATTACATAACTTTCGCGTCTATTGTTAATAAATATTGTGATGACTTCAAATTATCGGAACTCAGCGCGGACAATTTCAAATGCTTAATTTACGTCCAAGGACTGGTTTCAACCAAAGACGCGGAAATGAGACGCAGAAACCTTACTAAATTGGAGAGTGAACAAGATTTGACACTTCAAAAACTAGCCGAAGACTGCCAGAGATGCATCAGTGTGAAGAAAAACTCAAAGACATAGAAGAAGCGGGCATCGCGCACATACATAAAGTACGAAGACAAACCAATCCCCCACCCCTCAAAAACAGGTAAAACAAAATTTTCTAATTCTAAAAGTCAATATCAGAAAAAACTACCACCCAGTCCATGCTATCGCTGTGGGACTTGGCATTCGTTTAAAGACTGTACATACCGTTTTAAAACTTGTCTAATATGCAAAAAAATAGAACACAAAAGTTCTCATTGTTGGTCTAGAAGAGAAAGCAAAAGCAGAATAAGAATCACGAGGACTGACCAAGTTGATGAGACTAACATAAGAAAATACGTACAAGTTGAAATGCAAAACAGAAAAGTCAGGCTACAGCTGGATTCTGGCTCAGAATTAACTTTTATAAACCTACAAACAAGGAGAAAACTGAACAAACCTGCCATGTTAAAAACGGATAAAATTGCTAGATCAGTTACGGGGAGAAAGATAAAATTTGAGGGTGAAGTAATTACAAATGTAACATTTAATGGAATGACGAAAAAACTAAAAATGTACGTCTTAAGAAATACAGAAAACATATTCGGAACGGATTGGATGCAAAAATTCGATCTGTGGGATCTACTAATAAGTACGTACTGCTAAAATGTAAAAAGTTTATCAACCGAGGCAGACAAATTAAAAGAGAAACTAAAAACGAGTTTCCCCGAAGTATTTTCAGCAGGTCTCGGAAGATTTAAGAAAATGGCAGAAAATATCGAAATAAAAGAAAATGTTCAACCTATCTTCAAGAAAAAAAGGAGCGTACCGTTTGCGTCAATAGAAAAAATTGATCAAGAATTAACTAGACTCGAAAATACTGGCATATTGACAAAAGTAGAATACAGTAAATGGGCCACACCGACGGTCTACGTCAAAAAGAAATCAGGAGAAATTCGAGTTTGCGCTGATTTTTCTACAGGTTTGAACGCAGCAATAAAAGACTACCACTATCCTCTACCCAGTCCAGAAGAAGTATTCACTAAATTAAATGGCGGAAAATATTTTTCAAAAATTGATTTAAGTGAAGCGTACTTGCAAATTCCTGTCGATGAGGAAAGTTCAAAACTACTGTGCATAAACACACACAAAGGATTGTACAAATACCAAAGACTACCATTTGGGATTAAGGTCGCGTCGGCTATATTCCAACAGACAATGGATACGATGCTTGCCGGACTAGAGTACACGATTGCATAGCTGGATGACGTATTGATTAATAGCGAAAGTGTTGAACAACATTGGGAACATGTACAGGAGGTGTTTAAGAGAATACAAAGCTATGGATTCAAAGTAAAAGAAAACAAGTGCGATTTTTTTCATGAAGGAAATTAAATACCTTGGCCATATCATAGATCATGAAGGAAGACGACCAGATCCTGAAAGGTCAACAGCAATAAAAAAAACATGCCTGTTCCTAAGAACATAACAGAATTACAAAGTTTTCTAGGCTTAGTGAGTTACTACCAGGAATTCATACCTCACATGCATAAACTTCGCGCACCACTGAACGAGCTGCTAAAGAAAGAAAAAGTTTGGCAGTGGACAGATCAATGCCAGGAAACATTTGAAAAAATAATTAAGACGTTAACTTCAGATTTATTTTTGGCGCACTACGATCCTAAACTAGAAATTATTGTAGCAAGTAACGCGAGCGCCTACGGAATCGGAGCGTATATATTGCATAAAATGCCAGATGGGACAATAAAACCCATCGCACATGCTTCTCGAACGCTATTACCAGCGGAGAAAAATTACTCACTCAATAGAGAAAGAAGCTCTGAGAATTATCTTAGCAGTCACAAGGTTTCATAATTATATCTATGGCAGATATCTTACTCTACAGACGGATCACAAACCGTTACTAACAATTTTTGGTTCGAAAAAAGGTCTACCGGTTTACACTGCAAATAGGTTACTTAGATGGGGAACAATACTTCTGAACTACAATTTCAGATTGGAATACTTACCAACGAAAAAGATCGGGCATGCGGATGGTCTGTCAAGACTTATACCAACAAAGACAGAGCCATTGGAAGATACGGTAATCGCAGCCTTAAGAAATGAAGAAGATATCAGGACAGCACTATGTTGTACAGTTAGAAACCTCCCAGTCACACTACAAGACATAAAAAATGAAGCCAAAAATGACGAATTTATAAATGAAACAAAAGCAAAAATAGCAGAAAAAGATAAGCACATATCGGACAGCCTTTCTCTATGCGATAATGTGCTACTTTACAACGAAAGGGTTGTAATTCCCAAAATACTACAAAAGCGAATCCTAAAGGATTTCCACAGGGGCCAAAATAGAATGAAGTCATTAATGCGAATATTGGAAGAATATGAACCAGGGTATTACTCAGATGGTGGAAATGTGCAAGGGTTGTAATTTAGCAGCCACAGCATTGCCAATCATCCAAAATCCATGGCCAGAGAATGATCGTCCGTGGTCAAGAATACACGAAGATTATGCAGGACCAATTGACGGTTTTTACTATTTGATCATAGTGGATAGTTATAGTAAATGACCGGAGGTGTTTCGTTGCAGAAATCCTACTGCGGAAACTACCATAAATTGCCTCCACGAACTATTCGCTCGGTTTGGAGTAGTGGATTGCCTAGTCACAGATAATGGAACGCAATTCACATCAGCAGACTTCCAAGAGTTTTGCGAAATTTATCAAGTAAAACATATAAAATCCCCGCCATACCACCCAAGATCAAATGGACAAGCGGAGAGATTTGTTGATACACTCAAAAGAGCGTTACGAAAAGCCAATGATGTGCCTACGGAAAAAGCATTACAGCAATTTCTTCAGGTATATCGAATTACGCCAAATAATGCTACGCCATCGACATTATCACCCGCAGAAGTGATGTTTGATAGAAAAATCAGATCAGCATTTGATAAATTGCTACAAAATCAAACGAAACAAGTAACACAGCCCTACGCACCAAAAAGAAAATTCCTTCCAAGAGAAAAAGTTTTTTTAAAGCATATAAAAATAATACATCTTACTAGGAGAAAGGGACAGTTGAGAAAAGAATCGGCAATATGGTTTACATAGTACAGGGACAAAAATTCTCACATAGAAAACACGTAAACCAAATAAGGAAGAGACTGTTACAGAATGCTAACGGTCCACCTCAGGAAGAGGTGATGTACACGATTTTCGACACATTTGATATAAAAAAGGCCGCAAACAATGCCAGAACCAAGAAAATCGTCCAGAAAAAGAAAGTTCATAGAACCTTTGGAAATAGACCCAAAGAAAAAAGAAAATAAAACCCCCTGCTACGCAAAAGATTCAGAAGCGGGGGTGTTATGGAAACTTACCCATAATAATAATAATGGTCTATTCCGGACATCATAAATACGGCGCCTCAAGAGGGAGCAGAGTTCAGAGTCAGAGACAGTCAGAGACAGAGTCGCAGTCAGACGATTACTGTAAGACATTGGAATAGTGATACTTGTCGAGACAACATAGTTCACTCTAACCAAACCTGATAGTCATTACTAATACTTCTACTTCTTTGTACATATTTCTGTTTGTAATATATCTGTGTTATTCCATACCTGTGTTCGAGTTATTCTTCATTGGTTCTACCTTGGACCATCATCGTGGTACAAGGAACTTGGACCATAACAAATATCATATGGCTTATCTGCTGGTAATTCGTCCAACAAGTTTGAGACTTCCATGGCGATGTGACACCATTTAGGGCCGCGAGAAGAAAGAAAGGAAAGAAAAGGAGAGGCGAGGGTTAAACTTAGATGATAAGGGAAAACCACGCACAAAGGGATATTTAGCGATGTTATTTTGATAATGGGAATGGTGAAAATTCTGATGGCCATTGTCGTAAGAAAATTGGTTGATGAATCCCAGAGTTTTTTTTAATAGATAAACATTAAGTGTGTCATGGTGGCAATAATATTACCAGAGAATGATGAAAATTCTCTGCGAGGAAAAAGGAAGGAAAAAGAGAAAGAAAAGAAAGAAAGAGAGGGACGAGACTTAACAACTTAGATGATAAGGGAAAGCCACTCACAAAGGGATATTTAGCGATGTTATTTTGATAATGGGAATGGTGAAAATTCTGATGGCCATTGACGTAAAAATTAGTTGATGAATCCCAGAGTTTTTAAACAGATAAACATTAACTGTGTCATGATGGCGAACTTATATTATCGGGAAAGGATTTAATAGGTCATCTGTCGACTGCACACAAAGCCCAACGCTGAGTTAAGAAGATGTCGGTTGGACAAGACATCTGTATTCTGTTGAAATTCGCCTATGATAACAAATCTATGTTATTGGATTTTTAATTAACTCAATTTCACCAAAATTCCATCCACTTAATGTTGGCGAAAACCTGATTGAAGAATTCCATATGCCGTGACGTTGGATAAAAATTGAGATTATCACACCCACACTATTGGACGCCCATTGGCCGAATAGTAACGATAGCCAGGCGGAGGTGATCATGAGACGCAGGGGGGAGGCCTGCACCGCCCATTGAGAGGATAGGTATGAGATGTTACTGCGAGGAAGTGGGAAAACCGTTGACGCCCTCTAAAGTATGGTGAGATACCCATATGAGAACAGAAGAAGGTGGGAGTGGAAGAAGACTTCCAAAAATGGAAAATTCCTGAGCGAAAATATGGAGGTGGACCGTGGATTTGGAATTATCAAGGAACCTCAACCTCGACGGCCCCCCCCACCCCGGCTCTGGTTGACCTCCATATAAACAACGCCGCTGCGAGCGAAAATCAGTTTCCAGTTCGAGTTCGAGTTTTCCAGTTCCAGTTGGAGACAGACAATTAGAGCCAGACACGTCACAGAACGCTGACCAAGATTCGCGCAAATTCCGAACTCATCTTCTAATCAAGAACAATTTATTTTTGAAGAACGACTTAGACTCACACCACCAAAACAAGTTTTACAAATTTCGCCGAAGACACATCAAGAACCAGTTTCTTAAAGAACAGACAATTTAGATGTTAAGACTCGCCTAACAAAAACAACGTGTCACGAATCCACATAGCGGTTTGGGAGATAGACGTAGCCCTGTAACCAGCAACAAGATATAAAATATCGTTATCCTTTTTTTAATACTTTTGAATTTTCGAGTTGTTATTTTATTTTCGTTTACATCTACTTGTGCGATACCACCCTTATTCGAACCCGACTTGCATTACGGCCCCGACGACTGATTGATTTTCGTCTGCCTAAGATCAATTCACAACGTGGGTAGGCAGGCTGAGGGTCAAAGTAGTTACTTCGGTAACCAGGCGTTGGAGGCGAGTTGGGAACGACGAGGCTGTTATCGGATCTAACCCGATTCCCATCCGAATCACCAAAAGGTTAGAACGTCACATTTGGGTGCCGCGACCAATACCAAGCCAGTTGGTCGTCACAGGACGGGATAGCACGACTGACGCAGACAGGCGGACATCACGTTTGGAGCGGCGACACCCGAACGAACGAACCAGCGGGGAGGTGGACGTCACAGCGACGTCTGCGGGTAATCTTTCCACTACATAAGCGTAGTGAGAAGTTTGAGACGTAATCTTTTTTGCGTTAAATATAGCGTTGAGCTGAGCAAATCAAACTCGGACGTTGGTCTGATTAAATGAAGGTAGTGACCGTAACTGCTTGTAGTGGAGAGTTTAGTGGTTACCATTTATTTAATGGTGTTGACAGCCCAATTCAATCCATACAATTTTTTACTCTACGAATATGTTAAGCAAAATGAAAAAACAAGAGAAAACAAAAAGAAACATTTGTGATAAAAGACAAAAGGCAAAAATTTTGAATAAGTAATTTTCAGTATATTTTTGTAATGAAAATATTTTACAAAAATATAGTGGATTTTTTTAGGTGAAATCTTGTTAGTATAATTTATGTTGAACTCAAGTTTGGTGAAAGATTAAATTTTGTTTACGAGTTCTGATTTGAAAGAATGTTTGTTAGAATCTGTTAGTGAAGATTCTGTAAATTAATTGCAAGAGAAATATTTACATTTAAGAATTTACTGTTCATGTAAGTAGTAAATGTTTATAAAGTTGAATGCAATTTTGTGATCAAAGAAGTTATCTACCTTTTGATTGTTTTACTTTCGTATAATACAATGTTCTCGAATGTTGAGAAATAAAGTTGATTTATTAGCAGGAATTTGTTTAACTTCTGCGTAAGGAATTTGGTGAGTGAATGGGAATAGTGTTCATTGGTGAGTTTTGGTGAGTGAATGTGAATATCGTTTAGTTTGTATAATGTTCGTATGAACGAAAAACTTAAGATTGTGTGACGTGATGCTTGATGTTATTGGGATCGTCTAACACCCTGACGATTCCCCAATCTTACAATGAACTATTCCTGTATCATATGTCAACGAATCACGTCCTTAGAATGTAAATCGACCAATCAGTTCGGTCGGTACATGTTCCCGCCAAAATACGAATTTTGGACAGGCAAAGAACGCGGTTCTTAGAGATTCAGATAGTTTGTGCGAATCACCGTTCGACACGAACATGCCTTTCCATCGTTCTGCTAAACAAACTCGAACCAACTACATCACTAGCTACCTTTAGAAATTCAGCCGAATCTGAATTCTTTAACGAAAACTTCTTTCCTGTAAAAGCAAACTCATCGACAACAGAAGCTTGATTTCCAACGAACGTTCTGAGAATAATATTTAAAAAGTTGTTATTCTAATCAAATACGAAGAAATATTAACTCTACGTATAAAGGTACGCAACTTTGTTCGACTTAGTATCCTCTCTCACGCACACACACATTTCACTTAAAGCAATCATTAAATTGTCGTTTTGTCACAGTTTAATTTCCATCAAACTATTAATCTCGACTGAAGAACTGATCAAACGAACTTGATTCGAACATATGAACACTAATATTCCAATCCAACATTCAATCTTACATACAACTCACAATTTGTATCTATGTGTATATAAAGAATTGGAATTTGTTCTTGTTCAAATATTGTCGACGTCATTATTTTTCGTTCTCTCTTCTGCTTGCATGATATATATTTTACATCTCTTCTAAAAAAAATTGTGGAAAAAATGAACACACAATCAGCCAAGTCCTTCTGAATAAAACCCCGTTTATTAATTATTCATCTTAACTAAATTCCCGACGTTCCGCAATAATGTCACAATGGTCATTGACGAGTGTGAATGAGTATCTGTTTTTATTTGCTTCGGGTGGCTTACAGAGAGAGACTTGGCGCGAACTTGGATTTCAGTCACGAGCTGTAAAAATTAGTTAAGTGTGGGCGGATAGTCATGGCTACTTGTATATTTATTAACCAATGAGGGCTCGAGATTTTTTTTGAAAGTGTATGAAGTTGAAAGTGTCCTGTGATCCACTTTTTGCGCAGATTTGACCAAACTATTTTTAGGTATTGGGTAATGTAGAATTTGGGTTCTACATGCTGCCTCCATATGTATATCGTTTGAATCAGCCATGGTTTTGAGTTAACGTCTTTCTCAATAATATTTTTGTTCACGTTACTTTATCTTTGCTGAAGTCCGGTATAAGTTTTCCGTAGGTATGTCCAATATTTCGCTAAAAAGTGGTATACCTTGACGACAAAAGGTCCCCAAATTGATAAAACAATTTTTAAGGTTTAAATATTTATGTTGTTATTAAAGAGGAAAGACCAAAGTATTTTCTGAATATTTTTTCAGATTTTTTAATCCTTCCTATAAATGTTAAAAATTTTATTAAAAATCTTGTTTTTTTTCGAGTCAAAAAATTTCGTAAAATCGAACTTATCGACATTTCTGTCGGAAAGATCATAGTTTGTTAGTTAAAAAATCATGAAAAATAAATTACACCTTTTTCTTTTGTTATCTTAGGAAATTTAGAATGATTAAAGTATACTTAATGTAATTTGAAAGAAACATTACTTACATTTTTAGCAGAAAATTTTTTAAGAGAGATATTTCCCACCAGTGTAGTCTATTTTGACAGGCGTTGATTGATGTACGTCAATATATTCACAACTTACGGTACTGAAATTTATTGTACGGTACCGCCAAAGTGATATAATTCGTTCTAATTTTAAGTGAATCTGGTTAGTAGATTTTTTTTTTAAAAATTCACTTTCAAATTTTTTTTTTTTTTTTTTACCTTACGTTTGAGGAAGAATTCTGCACTGAAAATAACATTTAAATTATGAAAGAAAATCAAATTTTACAAGTAAAAATAAAACAGTAAAAAAAATACATTTTTTTAAATTGAGGTTTATTATTTCAGTCATGAAATATTTTTCTGAGAATATAAAAATTACATGAAACACCATTAATTGAAACGGGTTAACTTAATGAAATGAGATTTTATTTCTTTTTTATTAAGGCAGATTTTTTTCTATTTATTAATAATTATATGGCAGTAATATGAGTTTTATTTTATTTATTAATAAAATTAACATGCTAATAGCAGCTATGTTGGTTTTGTTTTGACTCGACAAGTATTTTTTAGTTTGAGTAGTAGCGAGCTAACTCCAGAAAATTTAAACTCCAAAAATCGTTTTAATTGATAATTTGTCGTGTGGATAATAATTCCAAAGTAATGTACAATGAATTTATGCATTCGATTTCAAACTTGAAAATTTGGGTGGACTTCCAAGGGCGTTTTTTTTTTTTGTAATTGTAAATAGTCGATATTTTCTTTTATCCCACTATTCGATTATATTTGAATAGAAAAAGAAAAAAATTGAAAATAATACGACGATATTCAGAAAACTTGACAAGCGTTGTTTTCTTGTTACAAAGCCATTTCTGAAGTAAAAAAAAAACTTGCTTCTATCAAAGGAAACTACTCATGTGACATTATTTCAACAATGTGCATCCGTACTTTCGTTGTAGACGATTTTAAATACAATTTTGGAATATTAAAAATTATTTTTAAAATAATTATGGTTGTCAGATTTTAATAAGCTTTCAAATTTATGATCTTTAAAAAGTAGAGAACATAATATATCATTTCCATAAGGTTGCAGAAAGAACTTAATGTATAAATATATAACAACCTTTTGTCATATTGTGTATTTAAAATTGAAAAAAAAAAGAAAATTAATGTAAAAATTTATTGTTCATCAAAAAATTTTTTTTCTTTCAGATAATAATTACCTTCGTATATATTATTCAGAAAAGCCATTAAAAACTTTCTTAATTAAATATTGTCTTAGTTTTATTGGGTTTTGTATTTTTACAATTGAGGTAAAAGTTTGGACAATTTCGGACATTTTTTTAACAAAAAAATCCATGATTTAGATTTTTCAGAGTTTTGTGCATTTAATTAAAAAAAAAAATTGAGGTTGCAAATAAATTTTTTTTTGTGTTTTCATAAAATTAAGTTCGAGGGGGGTAACAGATATAAAAAAAAAATATTTATACCATGACTTTCAAAGAGACAAACATTTCTAAAATAAGTTCATTCATTTCTGAATAAGTTCTGAAGTTTTCATTAAAATCCAACAAGTAGTTAATTTTTACAAGAATTTCGAAATTAATGTGTCTTTCAACTGACAAAAAAACAACTAAAAAAAAACGCTAAAAAGGTCAAAATTGGACATACCTAGTTTTCCGATAAATATTTTTGTAGTAATCACCGGAACGTCTGGGGTACCAGTATTTGTAAAGTTCACCGGGATGTAGGAAGTGCCAATATTTGTAACGGTTTACCGGAATGTAGGGAGTCTTCAAATATTTGTTATGTTCACCAGAACGTCGTGTTCACCAATATTGTAGTTTTTTTTTTTTTTTTTGCCGGACCGTCGTTGGGTCACCAATATTTGTAGGGGGATATTTATGAGAAAAGAATATTTTTTTTATAGGTTGCGTACAAAAATTATATATCCTCCATAGAATTTTAAATTGTTCTTCAACAAAGGAACAAGAAGCAATAAACAAATTTGAGAAAAGACAAAAAGCAATATTTGGTAAATAAACAACTTTCATTATATTTTTGTAAAAAAAAGGTTTTTACATAATGGCGTGGAATTTTTAATGGAATCTAGGTTTGTTTAATTAGTTTTGAACTCAATTTATGTGTGTGTTTGACGTTGATGAATTCAGATAAGAAATGCAGTTTGGTAGAGTGTATGAATGAAGTTTCATAGAGTTGTAGGAGAAAGTTTTCTTTTAGAAATTTACTGTTCATTTAAGCAATAAATTTACGTAAACATTATGTGCAAATTTAGTTCAATGAAGTTTTCTTCCTTTGATTAATATTGTGAGACAATATTCTCGAAAGATTGGAAAATGTAAAGTCAATTCATTTGCAGGAAATAAATTCAGGCTTCTGCGTAAAATGAATTGGTGAGTAAGTGAAGATTTCTTAATGTTTGTTGAATATTCATAAACGTTAAAACTTAAGATGATGTGACGTGGATTCTTGTGGCAAGTCGTTCAGAGTCACGATGCTCGATATTTATTGTATATAAATACAATTATGGCACAAGGCCGAAAAGGAGGAATGGGTTGAGGTTGGTCTTCACTGACTATCCTATACCTAGCTAATCCGATCATGACCCATTAACTCATTACAATTTTCGCATTCACCATAAAGACACACCAGTCACCAATCAATCCTACATACATCATAATACCACATCCTCTCAGGGCGACCTACAAAACGCGCCCCATAACATACATATCTAATGATTACAAAATTTATATAAAAGAATTTATGGATTATTTACAATGAGGGGGGAAGGGATGAACCCCGAAACAAACTAAATATCAAAATAAAGCAAAATAAACATACATAACTGTTGTTAGTAGGACCCGTCCAACCCTCAGAAAAGAGAAGACCCTGTATTCGGCCCATGGACAAAATCAAGAGGCCATCTCGCTAAGGGAGAGGGGAAAGGAGAAAATATATATACGGACATGGGAAATAAATAAAGCTGACCCAGTCGAGATGAAAAAGGGGCCAAAAACAAACTGGGGAGGTTGAGAATCTCAACTTGGATCATAACAAAATATATAGCCGGGAGCAGGCCAGGAACAACATTTACTCACATTAACTAGGTACACAAAGCATGTCTAGCCTAACCAGGGGAGGGCTACACAGGAAACCACCTCGATGCGATATAGGTTGACCTAAAAGAGAAAACCAAGGCTAGTCCCGTTCACACGAACCAAGCTCGCCTCAGTCACCCACCTTTCGCTAAAGTCTGTCGAAATCAAGCGTTTTCTATCAGTTCTTATTTTCATTTTGAGCTGATGCTCAAAGAATCGGATCAGATCCTGATGAGAAAGACGGTTACCTCGCAAGACTTCTTCCATTCGCGTCGTCCAAATCACCATTCGGGCCGTGGCCAGCAGCGTTAGAAACACCATTCACTTCACCCCAAAATACGGGGGCGACACATTGTCACACGCGTATGCGCGATCAATGAGCACGAGCTTTTCGGGAGCGATACGAGCCGTCAGCTCGCCGTCAAGGTCCCATAGGGGTGAACCCGAGGACAATGGTAGAAGACGTGCAAAGCTGTTTTCTCTAGACCAAGGTCACATCATTCACAGTCTGGCAAATCCGCCAATCCTCATATGAAGGTCATGTCATTGAGATGCAGCCTATTCCGAGCCAGTCGCCAGGTAAGCGAAAACTCAGGGTTTCTGAGGTAATCCGCCGCTGGTGCCCAAGACCAGGAGCGAAACTCGACAAGTCGAGCCGCTCACGTAGAGGATCCTTCGCGCCCCCTCCACTAGATAACGATAAAAGACCCTCCTAGGCTGAGAAAGGTCTCTGGACCGAGGAATGATCAAGGTTTTTCGACACTCGCGAAGGAAATCCGATTGATCCCGGGGTTTACGATGGTGCTCAACCGCGAGATGGGGTGGGGACTGATAGTACGGAAAGGGAAGACGTCCCTTACAATCCCCGTCACAATCGAATCTCCTGTCAATGCGCGGCGTAGGAAAGCTAACCTCGAGGCGAGCTTGTGACTCGCCAAGTGTAGCATTCCCAGCCCTCCATTACACGGACGTTGTGCACAGACTTCTTTGTCAACCTGATGCTTGCGTCCCCTTCACAAAATGGAGGATAGCAAGCGCTCGAGCGGCTTCTTATGATCTTTACAGAGAGGAAGTACAGACAAGCGATAAAGGACAATCGGAAAGACGTAAGTAGCACACGCCTCCGCCCTGCCCTTCACGGACAATCTCCGTCGACGCCAAGTCTCACCGGCCGCGTCGACCTTTGCCTGTACTTCTGACCAGTTTTTCTCCAGCTGGAGGTCGGTTCCAAACCACACTCCAAGAATGCGGACAAGACCGTCCGTCCAACCAAATGGCCCCGGAAGATCGACCCCCTTCCAGGCACTTAACCGCAAGCCGGAAGACTTGTCGTGATTAATCTTGGCCCCTGTCACCTTTTTGTACCGATCAAGCGCCTTCAGTACCACCTCAATGTCGCTGCGGGACGACACGAAAGTGGATACGTCATCGGCGAACGCAGAAACCCTGGCACGAGCCCCTCCAGGGACAGCGATTCCCCGTAGGGCCGGATTACACGCCCTGTCCCTCAGCCGGCGAAAGAGATGCTCCAACACCAAAACATAAAGTAGGGGTGACAGTGGACAACCCTGACGAACCGATCGAGAGAGCACAAAAGCGTCCAACAGCTTCCCGTTCACTTGTACCACAGCACTGGGGGAGCAGGCTAATCCAGCGACAGAAGTCTGTGTTTAGCAGAGTTATGGGCCTATAGTCGTCTAAATCCCGCCCAATGTCCTTGCCCTTTTTCAACAGCGTGATCACACCCCTGGTGAACCGGTTGGGGACGGACCCCTGGCGGAACCAGTTGTTGAACACGACAGTGAAAATCGGGACAAAGATGTGCGACAGTCTCAAGTACAATTCATTGGGCAAACCATCCAGACCGAGCGACTTGCCTCTGCCGACCTTCTTCAAGAAGTCGCCAGGTTATATGGAAAGGGAGTGTAAACATTAACTGGTCCTGCAAAGTACTAAAAATCTCAACAAAAATAAACTAAACAAGAGATGTTACGAAATACAAAAATGTTCACAAAGTGTATTCCGACTAGGTTCGTAACATTGAAAGAACTATAAAGTTATCATTAAACTAAAACTAAATGAACTTAAATTGAAGGGTGCGTGGCAATGCAATGAAGAAAAGGTCAAGGTCATGAAGACATAACATCTACCTTCGGTCACCTGGATGGAGTAGCGAAGGGCTACGATAGTATTTTTGGAAAGGTAAATAAACTAGAATAGATATGCCATAAAAGGTAAGTGGATGTAGAGTATAGTTTTTACTTTTTATTCACAAAATAAATCCAGATCAGGTTAATTTGTGTTTGTAAAAAAGCGTAAAATCGGGCACTTACTTCAGGAGTTTAAGGGTATGCTCTGTTTGCAATAGAAATTCATAGAAATTAATAAAATAACTGATCCCCCAGGAAGTAGTCAACCTCCAAAATTGGCTTCTAACATTGCTACGCTTAAGTATTTGATATAGGGGTTCCCATAAGATCTGACTTTGAAGAAACTCTTAAGAAGAGTGATTTTTAAAGTTTGTGCCAAAAATGTACACAAACATAGATCGTGTAGAAAATTTGTGCCGGCTTTCTCACATGAAAGGGTTTTTTAAAAAAAAATGGTTAAATGTGACAGAATCGTTATAAGCAACAACGGCTTGAAAGTTTAGAACGAACAATTCTCTATTTTAGGCAGAAAAATAAAGACACAAACTCATGCTCAGCGTGTAACAGAAGAAGAAAATGTTTATTTACATACATGATTGAAAAGGGTAAAAGGATACACAAGATATGAGCGAAAGAAAGGGAGAAGAAAATTCCTTTAAAAGGGGGAAAAACTGTTCATAAAAAAAAAGGCTTGCTCAAAATATTTCTTTGAGCGCTTAAAGTTACTTTAAGTAAGTAAATTGTTCTTAAAGGGTTAACAGTCGGAAGATCCATATTTTGTAGTTGAGTGAGTTCGTAGGCTGACGACAGGAATTTCTAGGTGCAAGGAAGTTTAATATTAGTTTTAATAGAGCACTGTCTTTAGAGCCCAGCATGTAGATTTCTTTCTTAAAACAGATTCCAAAGATGACTGGTTTTCTGTCGTCGACCTGAGCTTATCACAGACGATGTAAAGTACTCACTGCCAAAGAGGCATATATTCTCCGTATTTATCGAGATTAGAAGGCTAAAAAATATTGGGAACTTTCCCCTTCAAAATTGCTATACACTTTCCCAGCCCTCTCAACTTAATAGCACTGGTATATTATATTGAGCACTGTTTTATTAACACCAGAACTATATGTGCAAATATATTATAATTTTATATATATATATATATATATATATATATATATATATATATATATATATATATATATATATATATATATGGAGAGAGAGAGAGAGAGAGTGAGAGACCCTACATTATACTTAATAATTCATGTGTGTGTATGCATTTTGTATTCTATTTGCAGAAATATAAATAAACATGATAATAAAAGGCCACAGATATAAATATAAATGATCATTGTTGATAATGCAATATTGCATTTCTTAATTTGCCTACACAAGAGCTTTGATTGATTGATGGCCAGAAATGTAAATTTGACATTTTGGTTGATATAGATGTCAATTCAGTTTACACTAAATTCCAATGTTTGACAACAACCTATTGTTTAATATAATCACACCAAGACAACACTATATTTAGATGATTTTCTTTTTCATAATCGGAATGATTTGAAGAATACAAAGGCTTTTTTCATTAATACTAACATTCTATGTATCTGAAACAGAATAAAAATTCATTCTACCTTAAGTATGGAAGTATCTTCCACAGTATTTATTTCTGATTAAGAAATTCATAGAAAACTTGGAAAGGCAAGTCTTAATTGAAGTTGATGTTTATTTAAATAGATTTGATTTTCAACTTTTATGATAACCTTTACTTATAAATATCATAGGGAAATATGTAAATGAAAATATTAGATATTCAAGTTAATGTTTTTGTAAAAAAATATCTGTATATTGACTATAATTTTTCATTTTTTATCAAAAAAGTTATTTACTTTAACATTAAAAAATTCAGTTCATACTTGAATACTTTATTACAACTTTATATTCATAGTTTTATTAAAACTTTATTTGACGTCTTTTCATTTATACTTTTTACTATATTCCCTGAACACTGAACAACAGAAATTATATTTGTTGATGTTATAAACACATCACGGCTAATGAGTATTCAGCATATTAAAAATATATTGTGTAGCTGTAGTGTTATATATTACTTATATATAGGAAATACAAAAGTCAGAATAATAAACATTTTTCAAGTTACTGAAATGTTTAAAAAAATATAACTTGATAATAATAGTTTTAAAAATCAGCAACATCTACTGCAAAACTAAGAGATTTATTTTGTTTTTTATTCAAAGAAATATTAATCACTAAAAACTCAAAAAACTGATAGTTCATTATTGTTCTTCGTCAACTTTATTATGTATTACTGTATTTGTCAGCATAGTGAATATATAGACCTACTATTCTAATTCAACTGGAAATTTTCCAAAAAGATTTAATTTCATATTAGTCATTATTACTATTGACTGTCAGAAGTACCTAATCTTTGATTTTTAGGATGAAAGACATTTTTTTTAAATACGAAAGTGCATTGTACATGTCATGCTATACCACAGAATGACTTTACTTATTTTGTTTTTAAAATTTTAGGGTTCAAATGATGGATTTAAATTTAGCTGATAATTGTTTGTTGTTTCTCATTTAAAAAAATAAAAAATTATTCTTAAGCAAATGGAAAACCTAATGGCTACTTGATCAATTAGAAAATATGATTTACTGATTACTTACTGTATTTGATGACACATAAGACCACCTCTTTTTAGCCAAGAAATGGCTAAAAAATATCTCCCAGGTTTTATATACAAAGTTGGTGTCAACTAAGATGCTATATACTACCAATATAGGTACCTCGTCTAACTTTATAATATTAACTGTGGGTGGGGGTTTATATACCCTCAAATATGATACTACTTAGCCATTTTTATTTTTACATGAAAATTTACTACAGGGTGCCCAGCAAAAAGTAGCAAATTTATTATCACTGTTTTATCTTTCAGAATAATTAATCTTGAATAACTTTGAATAAATTTCTTGAATATTCATGACCTTGGATAATCATTTGACTTTCATGTAATTATTTAACTCTGATTGGTTCTTTTATGATTGATTAATTGATGCTCGATCTTGGATCTTGTAACTTGTCATTTAAAGGTTATTTGCAGACAACTTTTGTCTTTCGTTCTGCCCTTCACGTATGGCTAAACAACTCACTGATTTTGAGCATCAAGTTATACTTTTCAAAGAACATCTGATGTGAACAAAATGACAAAATGTATAGGATTACCATGTTTCATGTAATTCTTACTATTATATCTTTCTCTTACTAGAGGATTACTATGTTTGATGTAATTCTTACTATTGTGTTTCTACCTCTTTCAGGTCTTGTTCATTGTCAGTAGACAATAAACGTTTACAGAACAAATAGATTCCATTCTTATTTATGAACAAGATCTTCACCAGTACTGATTAAATCGCCATACCTGCAGTACAGTGCCCCTTCCCTAATTGCGACTACACGACACCAGATCTCGACGCAGCTATTGTTGCCGCACTCATAACAACCCATGGTGCCGTTCACACTACTGGTACTTCTGCTCAGACCTCCCCCGTTGAGAAAGTCAAACGGCCAACTCTAACCGCCGCTGGTTCGAGCGAGGACTGGGCCTACTTTCAATCACGCTGGGTCGACTACGTGGCAGCCACAAAGGTATCAGGGCGCGAAGCGGTGATCCAACTTCTCGAGTGCTGCGATGAACCACTACGCAGAGATCTCACTCGCACATCAGGTGGCAACCTTACAGACAAAACTATAGATGTAGTCATATGTACCATTCGGAAACTAGCTGTTCGCAAGGAAAACACAATGGTAGCAAGGGTAACACTGCACAACATGCGACAGGATCGAGACGAACCAGTGTGACACTTTGGTGCCCGCCTACGTGGACAGGCAGATATCTGCAACGTCATCACGTGTCCTAGTTGCAAGTACAACGTGAATTACACCGATGCCATTGTGCGCGACGTATTAAGCCGAGGAATTGCCGATCCTGACATCCAATTAGACCTCTTAGGAGATAAAAATCAGGATATGTCATTAGAGGAGGTATTCCAGTTCATTGAAGCGAAAGAAGCTGGGAAGAGATCAGCCTCAAGACTACTAAACACCTATTCAGTGGAGGCTGCACGTTCATCTTATCAGAGAACCAAGCACCCACTGGATGAGGATAAACAGGGCCCATGCTCGTACTGTGGCAAGCGCGGCCATGGCATGAAAAGCGCCATACACATCCGCAGAAACCAGTGCACAGCCTTTGGCCACACATGTGAGCGCTGCCACCGAGACAACCGCTTTGAAACCATGTACGGTAGTAAAGACACGCCTAATGACAGAAAACCATCACAGACGGGGCGATTCAATAAAGGAAATGCCGTTTTTAATTCTCTGTGTAACGCAAAAGACGGCTCATCCGACGATAAGGTTTGCAGTACAAACAGCAACCATCGTGGTCGACAACAAGTCAGCATACCACTATACCACCATGTATATGACAGCCTATCCAACACTTGGATCAAGCGAAACTCAAAACCTCAGCCATTTATCAATCTGACTGTAGAGGCTCTTCCCGGAGATCACAAAACCCTAGGCATCGAACGTTCTACAGCCGTTAGTGTGCCGACCATGGCCGACACCGGTTGCCAAAGCTGCCTGGCTGGCCTAAAAGTGATCCACCGTCTTGGTTTACGTGAGTCTGACCTGATACCAATGACGATGCGTATGCACACGGCAACGAATAGCGATATCAGAATCTTAGGAGCCATCCTGTTACGCCTGTCTAGCAGAGATCCACGTGGGCAACTGATTGAAACGAGACAAATGACGTATATTACACCCTCGTCAGATAAAATATTCTTGAGTAGGGAAGCCTGTGTAGATCTTTGCATTATAACAAATGACGTCCCTACCCTGCATGCTACGTACAATTATAGTGCCGCCAGCATAGATGGGGCAGATAAATCACCATGTGGATGCCTAGTATGCCGACCATCGCCAACCACACTGCCATTTGCAGCAACAGACGAGAACCGTGAAAAGCTGCAACAGTTCCTCCTCGATTTTTATGGTGCCAGCACATTCAACACGTGTGAACACCAAACACTACCCATGATGGACTGTCCACCTCTGAAGCTGATGGTGAACCCAGACACCGAACCAATAGCGCATCACACACCTGTGCCGGTTCCAATACATTGGCGGGATGACGTCAAAAAGGGACTTGATCGGGATGTGAAATTGGGTGTCATTGCGCCTATGCCCATTGGCGAACCTGTCACCTGGTGTCACAAGATGGTGATCTGCGCAAAGAAAAACAGCCAACCCAGACGCACCGTCGATTTCCAAGCTCTGAATGCCCATGTGACTCGTAAAACGCACCAAAATCCATCGCCATTCCTCCAGGCACGGTCAGTATCCCCTGGTAAAAAGAAAACTGTCCTCGATGCTTGGAATGGTTATCATAGCGTACCTCTATGTGAGGAGGATCGCCATCTCACTACATTTATTACCCCTTGGGTTTCGGTATCGCTACAGGACGGCACCACAAGGCTATATTGCATCCGGCGACGGATACACGCGGCGATACGATGAGATTGTCGCAGGCATACCAAACAAGACGAAGTGTGTTGATGATGCCCTACTGTGGGCCGACAATCTGGAAAATAGTTTCTTTCAGACCGTAAATTGGCTGGATATCTGTGGAAGAAATGGCATTACGCTGAACCCAGATAAGTTTATATTCGGAGCGATATAGTTGAATTCGCTGGATTCGAAATTACAAATAACGATGTCCGTCCATGTAGGAAGTACTTACAGGCAATTTTAGACTTCCCGACACCGAAAAACATCACGGACGTGCGTTCATGGTTTGGCCTAGTTAATCAAGTCTCCTACGCATTCAGCATGGCGGACCGGATGCTACCCTTCCGGGAGCTACTCAAACCTGGCATCCAATTCAAGTGGAACGAGGATCTAGAGGCTCTCTTTCAGGAGTCCAAAGCGGCAATCACTGCTGAAATTGAACATGGTGTCCGCATCTTTGATCCAAATAAACCAACCTGCTTGGCGACTGACTGGTCAAAGTCCGGCATTGGGTTCTGGCTCTTACAGAAACATTGTTGTTGCACTAAAAACGAGTCTTTCTGTTGTCGCTTTGGTTGGAAGGTCACACTAGTTGGTAGCCGGTTCACGCACGCAGCAGAATCACGGTACGCGCCAATAGAAGGTGAAGCCCTTGCTGTCGCTGATGCCTTAGACAAGGCTAGCTAGATACTTCGTCCTAGGCTGCTCAGACATAATTGCGGTCAACCATAAACCACTACTAAGAGTATTCCTCGACCGATCACTTGAGGATATTTCAAACACGCGCTTACGAAATCTCAAAGAGAAGACATTACGCTACAAGTTTAAAATGGTACATATTCCCGGAGTGAAACATCATGCCACTGACTGCCTATCACGCTATCTGACAGGCGAACATGTGGAACTCATTTTGACGGATGACCTGGCATCGATTGCCTCGAACCATGACGCTTTCCGACACCCGACCCATCACTGCCTGACCTTAGGGTGTACGACACCACTGACAGTGATATCGAGGAGTGTGTGATTGCGACCGCTACCACATCACTAAATGCATTAAACCTCAAGTCAGTCACATCGGACAGAGTGCGCACCGCCACTGCCAACGACGAAGATATGCTAGTATTGGCTGAGCTCATAGAATCTGGCATGCCAAAATTCCGCCATGAAATGCCAAACTCCATTCGCGAGTATTTTCAGTTTCACGATGATCTGTCTACTATAGACGGCGTCATAGTTTATAAGGACCGCACCGTTATCCCACCATCCCTGCGAGACGTGGTGCTCTGCGCCTTATATTCAGCTCATCAAGGAGTAACCTCTATGATCGCTAGGGCCGAAGCATCTGTATACTTGGCCAGGTATAATGCCTGCTATCGCAGCTCTCCGTGCCAGCTGCCTGTAATGCAATCGCAACGCACTATCTAATCCTAGCGCTCCACCAGTCCCTCCAACGAGCCCGGAATACCCTTTCTAGTGTCTCTGTGCTGATTTTTTCACACACAAAGGAAACAAATACTTAGTTATCGTAGACCGTTATTCCAACTGGCCAATAGTTGAAAGGTCCTCAGATGGGGCTCTCGGACTCATCTCCTGCCTCAGACGTATTTTTGTAACTTATGACATACCCGTTGAGCTGGCCTCTGACAGAGGGTCCGAGTTTACTGCTACCATCACTCGACAGTTTCTAGCTAATTGGGGTGTTCACCATAGGTTACCCTCAGCAGCATTCCCTCACAGCAACCGCAGAGCAGAGCTCGGCGTTAAGACAGTAAAGTGCCTTCTTATGGACAATACAGGTCCCTCCGGAACCATTGACACGGACTCATTCTAACGTGCAATGCTGCAGTATAGGAACACACCGGACAGAGACACAAAGTTATCTCCGGCAATGTGCATCTTCGGCCGTCCTATTCGAGATTTCATACCCATAATTCCGGGAAATTATAGACCTCATGAAACATGGAAAGCACGTGAAGAGGCCATGCGGAACCGCCACATGAGGTGTGCTGAGAGATTATCGGAGCATACCAAACGGCTGACACCACTTGTCGTCGGTGATCATGTGCGGATTCAAAACCAAGTTGGACCGTATGCACGCAAATTAGATAAAACTGGGGTAGTCATCGAAGTTCGACCAATACGTGATAAGCGTTGACGGATTGAGAAGAGTGACACTCCGGAATAGAAAATTCTTACGGAAGTATGTCCCAGTGCAACTCCCTCCCTCAAAGCTGACAATCGATAATGACATTCGTATACGTAATGCGGCTCCTACCTTGACACCGACAATTGTCTCGAATGACGTCACAACAACATCACCCCAACTCACAGAACCCAAGAACCCCATCGCTTCTAACCCTCCTACCCAACTGGCGATCTCACCAAAAGTATCACAAACGCCGCGGAATGCGCCAACAGTGCTAGAAACCGCTCCACCTGACAGAAAAAAGCCGACGTTTGACGGAGACTTGAGTTTTGATACCACTGTATCACCGTCCCGAGCATCAATGTCCAATCCCTCTAGTCTAGAGACAACCCCATCCTCCCCACGTATGTTGAACACACAAAGAAGATCAGGCCGCGCTAAACACGTGCCGAAGTGGTTCAAAGACTATATCATGACAGTTCAGACTTCACCTGACTTCTGATTCGGTGTCCCTGCATATATACCATATTCTCTGTTCACGTTGTATCCTCTGACAATTGGACTCTACCATAACCTCCGATATAAACGTCTATGGTATTCCGCCTCTCCCCTTATTTAGTCTCTTTAACATCACACCTAATGTTTGTGAACCTTTCGAAGTATCAGTCTTTGAGCATGTCCTACTTGACACTTACGTTGACATACACAATGCAAAGACTTGGGAGGAGATATAGGATTACCATGTTTCATGTAATTCTTACTATTATATCTCTCTCTTACTAGAGGATTACTATGTTTGATGTAATTCTTACTATTGTGTTTCTACCTCTTTCATGTCTTGTTCATTGTCAGTAGACAATAAACGTTTACAGAACAAATAGATTCCATTCTTATTTAAAATGTGCAGAAATTTTTCCTGAATTTTTCAGTCACATCAGTCATCACCAGCTTTCAACAGTTGTCTCACTTCTTTCTGAATTTACCATTTTTTACTGGGCACCCTGTAGAACAGTTTACCCAAAATGGTGTTAGTTTTTCAATTTTTTTTATTCAGGATCATGTATAAAAATTGACAGTACATAATATCAGATTTTTCAATATTAAATTGCTGATTTATTTGAACAAAATAAATATGAAAATATTAATGGAAAAATTATTTATTCATTTAAGATATTTATCATCAGCATTAATAGTTAGAATAATTTTCAATTCATTCAAAGAGAAGATCAATTTATTAAAGTTTTTTTCAATTTGATCCTTATTAAAAAAACTCTTAGTAGTTTAAATACTAAAAAAATAGGGTGTAATAAAATCTTCACTTTCAACTGATTCTAGTTTAATTTTGCAATATGAGGGCAAACATTATCCGGCAGTAAAATAACACCAATACTGGGCATTGTTTGAGTCTTTGTCACTATTTCAAGATAGTCTTCAAATCTATATTCAGCCATAGCATTTAAATGCAAAAGAAAAAAAATTCAGTAATGTTTTTGCACTACTAGTTGTACCCCAATGATGATTTCAGAAAGAGATGGAATGTACTTGGGAAATAAAAGTGATTCTCACTGTTACAGTGCATTTCTTGCCTTATTTAATTGTAATATAAAGATAAATATTTGTGAATATGAAAGGATTATGATAAAAACAAGCAGACATAATGTTTGTAATTTATTCAGTCACACATGCCTAAAAGAGAATTTGCTGCCTAAATAAACAAATTCATTGTTTAGCATATATGTATATTGTTTAATATATCAAATTTTAACAGAATAGTGTAGACTTACAAGACAACTTGGCTTGACGTGTTTCAGAGAGATGCTTCCTGTGATATAAGCTATCAGTATTAATTTTTTTATGTCTGCCCAGAAGCTTAAGGAATGTTTGGTCATGAAAATGCTTTTAATACAAAAAAATTAAACCTATAATAAAAATTGAAAACTGTCCGTGTTTGAGGCTAGAAAGTTATGGTCATCCCAGAAGAGAAATCATTTCTATCAAATGCTTACCATAAGTTTCTATTCTTAGAGGTTCATTGTTTTGGTTGATATTGTGGCTTCTCATCTGCATTCAAACATTATGCCGATCTTAGAAGATTATATGAAATCCATTTCTTATCACAAATAATAATTCAATACAAAAATAAATCAATTTCATACCACTGAACAGGATTAATACAAACCTCTATACATCTGAGTTTTTCTTCCTAATGAAACTGATTGAAGTTTGTTACATATTTTCTGATTGAGATTTTGGTGAGTAATTATCTTCCAGCGCAGACATTAAATTTCTATTCTTGATTGATAGTTTGAGCTGAAATCTATCCTGATTTTTAAAACTGAAATTTTCACTTGTAAATTTTTTAAACCAGAAACTGTGTTCACTAACAGCATTGTACCCTTATGTAGAATTTATATTCCTTACAGCTTTAATTTAATTTATGCCTAAGGGTCATTCCATGTCAATTCACCAGAGTATTACACCCACTGACTCCGAATTACTTGAAATTTAGCACAAATATTCCCCTTCATGCGTTAGGAAAGTGTGACAAATTATTTTACCGATATTCATTTTTATCATGATTTTCTCCTGAAGGAAACAAAATTCAAATATTTGTTTCATGAAAATAATTTTGAAAAATTATTTAAAAAATAAAAATTTAAGAAAGTAATGAAAGCATTTCATTCAACGATATAAATATGTTAAGTGCCAATTATAAATATTATTTTTTAAAGATTCACATTTATCTTATGACTTTTTTGTGGATGAAAAAAATCAAATGTGTTTTTGTTTCATGAAAATAATTAACCAAAATAAAATTAAAAGAAACACAGAAAGAATTTCTTTTAACTTCATTTGTTAAGTGCCATTTACAAATTTTCTATGCACTGTTGATTATCATACATGAGGCAATGTTTGCCGCTTTTTAAAGACAATCTATCTGTACAAAAAGTAATATCTGCAAAATATATTTAATTTTTTTTTTAAATTAATAAAAACAATCTTATTGAATAGTTTAAGAAGTTACTTAGCACAATATCAACATTTTAGAGATCATAGAGCATTAGGATGATTGTCTTTAATAATAATCTTTCTCGAAATCCTGCACAGGAAAAAAACTCTAAATTTGGCAGGGTTATATCTTCTAAAGTAGACAAAACATCCTCACAAAATTTTTTGGTGAACTTGAGCAGGCATTGTAGATGTTAAGCAAAAAATATTATGAAAATTGAAGAGGATGTATTTTCGATAGACTGACCGTAAGCTACATAGGTGAAAAGTTGTTCATTTTGACATCATGTATTTGGGTGAGTAAAATAAAATTTTCTATCAAGTGTAGGCTTAAACTAGTTAAATGTTTGGATTCTACACTTCTTATTTGCCCTACATATCAAGTTTCAGAAATATTGAAGGCATGGAAGTATTTTTCTTTAATTTTTAAAAAACACTGAAATTTGGCGACATTGTGCAGCCTTAATGTAGAGGCAAAATAGGACAATTATACACTCCCCCTTAAAATTGAAACGGTAAAGTTTAGCACAAAATAATTTGTCACACTTTCCTAACTTATGAAGGGGAACATTTGTGCCAAATTTCAAGTAATTCGGAGTTGGTGGTTGCAGATTTCAACTTTTTGCTGGTGTTTTGACATGGAATGACCCCTAATTTAAACCAATGAACTCCAAAAATAAATTGAAAAGATTTCCATTTGCCTAATAAATCATCTTAAAATTAATGGAATGAAATAAGAATTTTTTAGATAATCAACAAATAATATATATTTCAAAAATAAAATATCAGTGCTATCACATTCTAAAGGTTGGTAAACAATATGACAGGTCTAAAATGGATATTTTCATGTTGAAAATAAAGCTTGAAAATTTACAAAAAATTAAAAGTATCTCATAAAAGATGAGTTTGTAGTGTTTTTCAATAGATAGCATTTGAACATTATTTTGTTTCACACATGACTGAAATTTATGACATATATACATACAGTATACTGAAAGTATATACAATTTATGTGTGGATTGTGAATTTTAAATGATTTTTATGTTAAAAGTGAAAATGGAAGAAATTGAGATGCATTTTCATCTTTTATTTAAGAAAATGCTATATGCTAAAAAAGATATATATAATTTATGGAAATGGTGCTATAGCGTAGAGTACTGTTTGTAAGTGGTCTACCAGGTTAAGAAGTGGAAATCTTTACCTAAAAGGCCAAGAACATTTTAACAGGCTGTCAGTCATTAATGAAGACCAAATTGAAATACTTATTAAAAATAATCCAAGACGCAGGACATTACAGAGATATTCTGCATATCTCATATGAACATTGTAAGGCATTTGAAAACAGTTGGATATGTGAATTGATGTAATGTTTTTGTATCTCATGATTTAACAGAAAAGCATTTAATGGATCACATTTATATCTGCAATTCTCTGCACAAATGCAATAAAAACAACCCATTTTTACAAAAAATGATCCCAGACAATGAAAAGTGGATAGTTAACAATAATGTCAAGTTAAAAAGAACTTGGGAAAAATGAAATGAGTCACCATTAAACATTCCAAAAACCAGTCTGTATCCAAAGAAGCTGATGCTGTAGGAGTGAAAAATCATTGTGTATAATGAACTCCTAGAAAATTAGACATTGAATTTGAACAAGTACTATTCCCAATTGGACCAACTAAGGGCAGCAATTGATGAAAATCTCCTAGAATTGGCCAATTGGAAGAGTGTTGTCTTCCATCAGAACAACACCAGACCTCATACCTGAAATTGGTACAGATTGGCTGGGATGACCTGACTTTACATTACCACTTATTTCAATTCTGACAAAATTCTCTTAATAGAAAAAAAATCGCTCTTATATCCGGGTTTATCTTATATCCGGGTTACACTGTAACTTCAATTCTCTGGAAGCTTGTAAAAACCACTCTGTTATAACTTCAGAGTTGAACACATTTAACTGACAAAATTTTATTATAAATAATCTTTGTATTTCATATAAATATTATAATTATAAATGATTAATAATAAAACAAATTATCAACACTTAACAAAAAAACATATAGTCAAGTAAATTACTGGTGTTTAATGTCTCTCTAAGGGCAAGCAAATTTTTGTAAATTAAGTGTTCAATATTGTAGAGTAGAGGTTAATGCAACCACAATTAACCCTCTACCTTTTTTTACTTCAACAAATGTGACAAAACCAAATGAACAACAAGAGTAATAACGAAAACAACAATTCAGTGCATTAACAAAATAGATATTTCTTTTATATAAGACACAATGGTGGTACAAAATCGTGTTGATGATTTGAGTTGAATTTGTGCACAAAAAAAAAAAACTGTTTTTAGTGTTTTTGGTTTTTTAATGTTTAATTTGCGAAGTTCTTTCTGAGCTAGTTTGAAATGATAATGCAAGTTTAATGGGAAAAAATTATGTCTTGAGAAATATTGTGAATGAAATTTGTCAAGTTTGAGAGAGTACTTTTTAGTGTGTATAGAAATTAAACAGTTTGTTGAATATTGAATTTTTTGTGTAATTAAGTGTTCAACTTACAGTTCAATGATAAGTTGTCTCTCTTTGATCGTATATTTTCGGTGTGGAAGAAAATGTTGAATTTTTCGAGATTAACTTTAAATTAAGAAATTAAGTTCTGTTATATCAAGTGTTGAAATGGATAAAACTTCAAAGAACTCACTGTCAAGAATAGATTGTTTGCTGTGTGAGTGAGTGAGAATCTTTTCACAGGCTGGGAATATTAAGAATTCAACTTAAAGCTTGAAAAAATGAGTGACGTGAATTTCTTTAGCATGATTGTTGGTCACTGTTCACTGGCAAAGATTTGTTATTAAGTGTTAAAGAACTCACTGACAAGTATGAATGATGTTTGCTGTGTAAGTGAGTGAGTGTTCTTTCTTCCGGCTAGGATTATATTAAGGAATAACTTTAAACCTGAGAATTGTATGACGTGGATTGATTACTGGTCACGTGCTCACTGGCAAAGATGGAATATCGTATTTATTGACCTTTGGATCACGTTGGCTTCAAACAACTTGGCACCAAATTGTATCTAAGTCACGAACTAGAATGATGCGTGCGTACATAGTTGAAAACACTCAAAAATATGAATTTATGGACCAATCAAAAAAAGTTCTCAGAAAATTATCTGTAGAGCTGGTTTTAATGGGTTATTTTCATTAATTGCACAGATTTTCGTTGTGATCCACTTTTAATGGGTTATGAAAACTAAATGTAGAAGCTAGATTCTACAATATTAAAAAAATAGAACAAAAATAGTTAATAGATAAATAATAGTTCAAAAGACTTACATTACTTACCCTGATGAACATGTTAGGGACTTCACCACATTAATTTAACTTAAGAAATAAGAAAACAGGACTCACGCAAGAAGAATAACCACAAGACATTATTGCACATAAAATATATGTATATTAACAAGATGTACAATATCAAACAACGATGTGAAAGAAAACATGCATTTAAGTAAGAAAGGTTGAATTAATCAAGAGTTGCCTTTCTTTGACTACAATTTAAGAGTTCAGTGAGAGATAATTATTTGGTTTAAAGTTTACTGGATAAATGTTCATGAGTGTTTCATGATATGATTGTTCTTGTGATATTAATGTTGAAAAGTATTGTTGTGCCAAAAGAAGTTTTTAGTGAAGGTGTACAAATTATCATCAGCATGTGGGTGTGTGTGTGAGTGAGAAAGTTGGCATGTGGTTAGAATGGGAGTTCCAACTGTCGTAGATTTGTTTAGCAGTTGAGGTCTCACTAATTGAGATGAGAAAAATATTGGCTTAAATAAGCGACTATAGGCTCCGATTCGTTGCGTGGGAAAAATTATTCTTCACATGCAAACGATCTGATTGGTTGGCATCAATCAATCAGTGAATGAGCTTTGGGGAGACTTAAGGAATCTTCTGTGAGCCACTTCTCCCAAAAGTGCACAAATGTGACTACTTAAAAAATAAAGCAATTCCAAAATTGTCGCATTACTGCGATTTGTAAATTGCCTGTAGAAAATGTATTAGTGATTTATTAGCCAATGATCGTTTGGCATTGTACATGTGATTTTGTGTTTGTGTGTATATGTTCGTGCATAAGTAGGTTCGCACAAGCAGTGTATCTCTGAAACTTGAAGTTGGAAGAGAAGTCTTCTGAACTATTATTTATCTATTATATAATTAAATATTATATAGATTATAAACAAAACTAATAAAGTTTTCAATGATGCAAAAAAGTAACCTATTTTCAAAGCACTTTTACTTGATACAAGTAAATATACAGCAAATAGTTATTTGCATGTTTTTTTATTTCTAAAAAGATTGAAAGAATTTAATGTTCAGTTTTCAAGTCTAATAACGAATACTAGATTATAGAAAGAAATCATCAAAATCAATTTTTAGTATTTTCTCGTGGCTATGATAGATATTCTAAATAGAACTTAGGTCAAGTTTATTCGTTTTTCTCAAATCCTTACAAAGTAACGCAAAAGAATAACCAAATCATAATTTGCATTTACTGTCTATTGAACGAAAAATATTATTTTTTGTTAATTTATCTGGTTATCATAATATTTAATAAAAAGTACAAATGCAATTCTTCCAGGCCAACAATAACATGTTTGATCCAGTTTTCTTTTTGAATTGACAAATCACTAGTCAGTATAATCGTGAACTGGTACTTGACCTGTCCAATTGAAGAAAGCAGTAAAATCAACAAAAAAGAATGTTACATTTGTAATGGTACCAGAGGGTAGATGGACCACTACTATTTATATTATTGTACTTTAAATGTACAGGATTCAAGTAAACAACAAAACTCCAAATGTGAATCAACAAGTATATATATTGAAATAACATACAAGAACAAACATGCAATAAAATTGTTTTCAATGTATAGATTAAGGGAAAGAAGTTGCTCCCCTTTAAATGTATTTTTGATTTGTAATTGATTGTCTGAAAAAAGTTTTATTGAGAGAAAATGTTCAGGAATCAATATTAGAACAAGGAACTGTTTGTCAGAATAGATAATGCAAGAATACAATTGATCAAAAAGTGTGTTGTGTTAGAGAAATTAACAGAGTTCCGATTGATTGAACTTGGCTAAGTACAGAGAGAAATATAAGTTTATATTACAAAATTCTGTGTCCGTGTGTGCATTTGAAATGCTGTGAGGAAGGTCATAGGTTTGTGTAGACAGATGAATTTTACTGAACCTTTCTGGCGACTTGTGAAAAAGTCGCCTCTTTTAAGGAAAAGGATAGGCTCCCATGGAAAGCGTGGGAACAGATGATTTGGCATTAAAAATATGTGATTGGTTAAAAAGTAACTAATCACTAAATTTGTACTAACGAAACAAGCAAGCAAGTTCAAAACAAAAAAATTCGAAGCAAAATTATTAAATTCTATTTCTGTAATTGGTTCCCATAAAATTTAACTGAAGCTTGCTTTTCTATCATTAAAGGCACATAAGAAGGTTTTTTTTAAATTTCAGCTTTCACTGTTTTTAAGAAAATATATTTTAGAGTCAGATAATGAAAATTTAAAAGCATTGTCACAACTACATAAATCAAAACTTACTGTATTATATAAAATATTCATCTTTGTAGAGTAAGTTTTTATGGATATTTTCTTAAAACTTTTGTTTATGACAAAAGCCATAGAAATCAGATAAGCAATATCATGAAATGGGAATAAATTTATGATTTAAGTCTTTTCCAATGTAGTACTGACATATTATGTAATTAAAAAAGAAAAATTAGCAGGTATTTTTATGTTACTCTGATATTATGTTAGAAAACTTATTGTAAATAAATTTTAAGGGGATTATATATAAATAATAGTTCATTATAGAAATAGCATAATAATTATCTGGAAATTTGATACATTTTATCATTTCTAAACTAAGATAAAAATAACTCATATTTGTTACTTATTGTCTTCTGCTTTAAATGTTAAAAATACAAGTTTCTCAGTATTTAATGTAGTAATATGGTCTTAAATATATGATAAAAATTAAACTAAACAGCTTAGAAGTAATCACACTAAAAAATATTTCAAATTAAGGATAGTACTTTTCCAATAATATAGTACATCATATTCAAATTGAAAATACTAGAAAGACATCATTAGTATATTTTGTGTAAATCTTTTGACTTAAAATAAATTAAAAGCCAGTACAAACTAAATAAGCTTTAAAAATGTCTATTAATTTGTAAGTAGACATCAATGAAATGAAAGACTTGTATTAAATTTTATCACATTTAAAATTTACCTATATAAAACTTATCTTACCTATTCTCAAAAAAATTATCTTTAATGATTGCATTAAGTGTACATTTCTCTCTATAAATCTTATTTAATTATATAACTGATAATAAATTACTTTTTATAAGCAGTAAACATTTAAATAATTTTATTTTATATTTAATTCATTATTTTTATGTTCAATGTGATTTAATTTTACTATTGTAAATGCTTATAATTCCATAAGCATTCATTTTTAGTCTAACCTGTCCTATAGTATTAATAAAATACATTCATTAAATTTAAAACATTTATTTTACAATTTGGCCATATTTCTAACCAACATGAATTAAATGAAACCTGATAAATTTATAAAAGCTGCTGAATAGTATTTTTTTATAATTTTCTAAGCATAAATTATTCATCAATACTTAAATCAAGACATTACTGTGTATAGAGTTTCTTATTAATTATACTGGCAAAATATCAATAAAGAAAAAATTTAGAGTAGAGATCAAACATGACTGAGGAACTGTGTGTGTGTGTGTCATTTTGTTTAAATTTGGATAAAATGACTAAAAATACATTTCAAGCAAGATTGTTAAATTCTACTAATTTGAGTAAAGTAAATTCATGACAAGTTTAAAATTACAATGAAAAAATGAAACAACCACAAAATATTTTTATAACTTATATCAACAATTTACGTTTTTTTACTTTTTTTAGTTTTATATTTTTCCAGGATTTAATCTATTACTAATAAAATATCCTTTTAACTAAAGTAAGAAACTTACTGAGACCAGTTGATTAAAGATTTTCAAAAATATAAAATAAATAAATAAAAATAAACATTGAAGTCGCACTGAAATTTATGGCCAATCTAGGATTCCGTATTATTAACAGAAGTAGGCAACGTTTCTTTTTTCTTTTTTTGCATTCGGTCATTTCCGTTGTTCACTGCGCAGGGAGATTTGTTGTGACGTCAGCCGTGAAAGTTTGGTCTGGAGAAGCGTGTATAGTGCTGTTATTATCTTCGACTGTTAGAGGTAGGTTTAGTTTTTATATAATTCAGTTATTTTGTGCTATCGCGAAGAACAGTAATCGTCTGCTAAGCCAAGTAAGAGTTAAGTATTAAGAGAAAATAAAACGATTTTGTAATTACTCAACGTGTATTAATATTTACTCCGATCAGGATTCTCAGTTTGAACGGCCATGTTTTCTGAGTCGGACTTTACGTCTCATTTATACATCAGTCGTATGTGATAATCTGCCTCTATATTGTTCATGCTTTAGTTGACAATTTTATATTCAAATATAAACTCTGTTAAATATTTGTTTTTAATCAGAACTCGAATATCTAATTTTTCTTTAAAGATATACAAGCTTTTTGCGTTGAAGAGTAGGGAGTGATATTTTTGTTCGTCGATTTGAATCATCATTTCGGATATTACTATTTTCAAACAAATGTGTAAACTATTTTATTGATTAATAATGCTATCAAATTGATTTTTGTAAGTAAGATAAAAGTAATTCATTTATTTATTTATTTATTCTGAATTTATTTCATAGTCTCTAATAAAATTATTTCCTGATTTACGGACAATCACTGGGTCTTAAACCGAAACTCCAATGAAATTTAAGAAATTAATAACAGAATATATCTTCATGCCAATGACAATATCGTATTCAGTATTATTCAAACAGTTTTTGATTATATCATTCCGTATCTTTTTTTTTATGAAATCATTTTAATTAAAAAGAGAAAAATTTTAAAATTGGTAAATTAAGCAAAAGTAAACAGGAATTCGCCTGCGACGCAATAACTTTGTTGAGCTGTCATTAATCCTTGAGTTTTGTATTGACGATAAAATTGATTAATAATTTACAAAGGTGATCCGTTAAATTATTTCGATAAAAACGTTTTATTTTAATTTTCTGCAAAACTTAAATTCCGATGCCTGATGACTTATTTTAAAATGATTGACAGATTTGGTTTAGTTACCAAAGCATTATGGGTACAACAATAAATATGGCTGCGCGCATTGTTCCATGTGATTTTTTAACTGCTTAAAAGAAATCTGTCAAAATTGCCTGTGTTGGTGTTATGATCGAGTATAGTGTATCATGACAAGATGTCAAGAAAATTTATGACGACTTCTGAAACTGAAAAAAAAATTTTATTTTCTCTTTGAGATGAAAAGGGTATTCGTAAAATGTTTTTAATTCGATCCTTTTAAAAATGATAGCAATATTTCCAAATCTGTACGCAAGAATTAAGTTATTAACGCGCTGAAATATTTTTTATTCACCTGTCAAATTGGCACTGGCATTATCCCCCTTGAATAGTTTGTTATTCTTTGTACCTATCAGATGGCGCATTATTCCATCCCCTGTTTCTTGTAGGTAGCATCATCACCCGGTTTGTTTGTTTTTTACGCAGTTCAAAACATTTTTAAGCCCCCCACCTTTTTTTAATTATAACTTTCAATCAACTTCTCTGTAGTATTTTCCCGTGCCTTGCACTGCTATATAATAAAGTTATCTCACCTTGTTCTTTATGAACATCAAATCACAAAAGGAATTCTCGTACTTGTCTGGAATGTTTTACGGAAAACGTCAATTTTTGTAACTACCATTATTTAGCGGTAGTTTCGTTTGTTTTTAGTTTCAGTCTCACTACCAAATGTATGTATATTTTTTATTTATTTATTGTAGAGTAGGTAAAGTCTTTTTCAGCGCTTCAAACGATTTCTACATACTAAGCACTTAATTATCTCCCTTATATTGCACGCAACTTCTTTTGAACGAGACTCATATTCTAAGTCATTTCTTTTTACATTTTGAAGTAATGCATTCGAAATGAAACAAAAAAAAATAGCGTTATTTTTTAAGGAAAACTTTCAGCGCTCTAATTTTTTTGTACTTAGCTTTCACCTTTGTTTATGATGCTTTATGGAAAATATGGTAAATTTTCACTTTGTTTCCCGAGCGCTAATATCCCTTCAAATTTTACCAAAATAGTCTTATTTCCGTGCAAATGTATATGCTGAATTCAAATCAACAATCAGATCATGAAGAAACCTACCTTTTTGGATGTTAACGACCAGAAAAAAATCTGACTTCATCTTAGTCTTTTGTCAGCCATTACCGGCTTATTGAGAAGTAGTTCACTGCAGAAAGATTTTTGGCACAATTATAAAATTTGGGCCTATTTACTTACTTTACAGAAATTCCTTGCAGAAATCACTACGCGCTTCCGTAAAGTGATTTTTTTTTTTTTTTAAGAAGAAAGTTAATTTTCAAATATATGAAAATATCGACAAATAAAAGAATAACAAAGTAAGTAGTACAGTAAAGCATTTTTTAATAGTTAAAAGTTTCATATCTATGGAAAAAATGACATTGACAATTTTAGAAAAATGAAAAATTTGAATGGATATTGGTGCTCGGGGAAACAAAATGAAGTAGTTTTGGGGTCCTGGATACAATCTGCTCGCCTCTCTCAGGAAAATGTGAAGGCGCTGACTACGTTCAGGGATTGCTTTTAAAAACAGAAAACGAGCAATATATTGTTTTAAATAAGCAGTTCTGTGTCCCGATCTTTTAATTATGCCCTTAGTCGTCCTTCACATTCTTTCAGTCGTTTGTGTGTGGATAGTTTGGTTTGTTGGATGTACAAAATGTTCACTATGTTTTATTTGCTTGTGCGTGTATCCGTGTTCTGATATCCGCACACACGCCGACCAGCAATCACTGTAGTGTAAATGACTGTTTTGGTCGGATATGTCGCATAATCAAGGGGACAAGTGTATGGGCATCCCTGGCTTCTCCATCTCTGCAATCAGACGTAAGTGGTATTAGAAACGTCTTCTTCGAGACTCTTTCGATTCCGCCAAATAGCCAGACCGTTTTCAATCGACGTCTCCAGTTATATTTTCGTTTTGAGAAAACTGCTTCATCGATTTGTACCTCAACACCGGGTCCACCCAACTTCTGCACATTTTCTAGCCAAAACTGGCACACCTCACGGCAGAAGGAGCGCCAATTCACTTTTGATTCCACCAAATAGCCAGACCATTTTCAATGATACGGACATCTGTCAGCAGGGTTGACGCCAGTCTATTTGCTCATCCGAATACTATTCACATCCTCATCTACACTTCACACTACCGCAGAAATGTCGAATTGCACAATTTGTTCCATCATTATGTACGAAGCAATTCAACGCTTTCGAATGAAGAGGCTTCAGTAGAATTTCTTTGACTATACGGAATATTACCATCTTCCGTGGAATGCTCTTGATGTCATTCACCTTGCTCGTTGCATGCCAACCTGAAAGTATGGCGTTGCAGAAAACCTGTCTCCAGTCCGAGCTGTTCGAATCGTCCTAACAGCCGGAAAACAGAATGTGGCTTCAGTGTTGGTGATAGGAAAAATACACTTTTGGAGAAGTCACACTTGCCTGCGTGGAAAGTGCTACTTTTTGTGACACATTTCCTTGATCTTAGCTGGTGCTACAGGATAATGTTCGAAAACTTGGACATTGTGAAAGTCACTTCAGTGAATTGGCACTCCTTCTGCAGTGAGGTGTGCCAATTTTGGCTAGAAAATGTGCAGGAGAAGTTGGGTGTCGAGGTAGAAATCGCCGAAACAGTTATCTCAAAACGAAAATATAACCGGCGACGTCAATTGAAAACGGTCTGGCTATTTGGCGGAATCGAAAATGTCTCAAAGAAGACGTTTCTAGTACCACTTACGTCTGATTGCGGAGAAAGAGAAGCCAGGGATGCCCATACACTTGTCCCCTTGATTATGTGACACATCCGACCAGGATCAATCATTTACACTACAGTGATTGCTGGTCGGCGTATATGCGGATATCGGAACACGGATACACGCACAAGCAAATAAACCATAGTGAACATTTTGTACATCCAACAGACCAAAATATCCACACACAAACGATTGAAAGAATGTGAAGGACGACTAAGGGTATAATTAAAAGATTAGGAAACAGAACTGCTTATTTAAAACAATATATTGCTTGTTTTCTGTTTTTAAAAGCAATCACTGAACATAGTCAGCACCTTCACGTCTTACTGAGAGAGGCGAGCAGATTGTATCCAGGACCCTAAAACTACTTCATTATAAATTTTCATTTTGTTTCCCGAGCGCTAATATCCCTTCAAATTTTTAATTTTTCTAAAATTGTCAATGTCATTTTTTCCATAGATTTGAAACTTTTAACTATTAAAAAAATGCTTTACTGTACTACTTACTTTGTTATTCTTTTATTTGTCGATATTTTCATATATTCGAAAGTTAACTTTCTTCTTAAAAAAAAAAAATTACTTTATTCTTTTAAAAAAAAAAAAAAAATCACTTTACGGAAGCGAGTAGTGATTTCTGCAAGGAATTTCTGTAAAGTAAGTAAATAGGACCAAATTTTATAATAGTGCCAAAAATCTTTCTGCAGTGAATTACTTCTGAATAAGCTGGTAATGGCTGACTAAAGACTAAGAAGAAGTCAGATTTTTTTTTTTTTTTTTTTTTTTTTTTTTTTCTGGTCATTAACATCCAAAAAGGTAGGTTTCTTCATGATCTAATTGTTGATTTGAGTTCAGCATGTACATTTACACGGAAATAAGACTATTTTGGTAAAATTTGAAGGGATATTAGTGCTCGGGAAACAAAGTGAAAATTTACCGAAAATATATTATAAAAAAATTAAAATAAGACTTGAGAGTGAGATTAAATTTCATAAGGTATCTAATTAATTTATTAGGTACCTCCAAAAAAATCAATAAAAAGAGCATAGCATGACAAGAAACGGCCTTAAATTTGATGAAAAGATTTTTTACTTGCTTAAGTATATATATCATTAAGAAGAAATACCAAAGTATTTTTTGATTATTTTAAAAAAAAATTTTACTCATTCTTAGCATGTCCGAAATTTTAGTTAAAAATCTTGTTTTTTTTTTTGTCAGCGAAATTACAAAAAAAAAAACTCTATCAGCCATTTTTTTTAAAATTTGTAAACTAAGTTAAAATCCTAGTTTAAAATTTGTCAAAAAATCAATTATACATTTTTCAAAATTTATTTGAAGAAAATTAGCAAATTTAAAGATTATTTAATATATTTTGAAAAAAAACTTTTGCTTACTTTCTTTGAAGAAAAATGTTGTTTAAAATAAAAAGGAGGCGATCTTAACATCGTTGGCTATTGACAAGTGATGAATGATTGCTGTCATCATATATCAACAGCTAACACGAGATTAGAGTTATCATATGGAAGGACATAATTGATGTAACGTTTTTGTTTTGTTTTTGTTTTGTTTTTAATGTGAACCAGCTTATCTCGTAATTATTAAAGTAAAAAAAAAACTTTCAAAATTCCAATTTCTTTTTTTTGTTTTTTTTATTACTGTAGCTTACACCATGAGTTGATACTATCTGTAGAAATTATAAATACTATAAATAAATTAAAATACAAGTGCTGCACAGCTTTTTGAGGGCAACTATAGCCCCCTAAAGTCAATACAGATCTGCTATGATAAAACATTTCTATCCCAAGTAAAAATCATCACAAACATATCAAAAATTATTTTGTTACACTACAGCCTATTTGCTCTGAAAAAAAATTATTGAAAAATGTCTTTTGTCATAATCTGAACAAAACATCAAGGAAACTTTTGATTTGCACCCCATGAAACTATGTATTTCCTGAAAGCAAAGAATGCTCTTTCATTTCTAAGTAAAATTGGTTGGTGTAAATGATTATAAAAAATTTTTCTGGGGATAAAATATGAAAAAATAGTTAAAATTGCTATTCCTGAACACTGGGGACCAGGATTTTTTTTTTTTTTAATATGTGTTTTTTATTTATTTATTTTTTTTTTTTCAAATCAGCGATAAGGAAAACTGTTGAAATTAAGCCAAAATTGACTTTGACATTGCTGGGTCAAAGGCCAACCAGCCGACAATACCAAGCTGTCATCACCTTGTAAAAAAATCCCATTTTTTATTTTTAATCTGTTTGAACAATGGCTTGATGTATTTTTGTTTTTTAGCACCTTTTGAGCAGGGTGATGACAACAACACTTAAGGAATGATTATGAGCTGCAGGCAGAATGGACCGAGAACTGAGAAATGCTCAACATGTGTTTCGCACAAAGAATTTGCAATAATGAAATCGACATTCAGCGGAGAACGCTCACACTAAAGCCACGTGACGTTTTAATTGCATCCATTTTAATGATTTTTATGAAGACAAAATTACATTTCTTAATTACTGCGGGTCTTCTGATTAGTCAAAATGATACAATTTACAAAGCGCTAAAAAAAGATCTATCTCATAAGGACACTTACAAAACCTGATGCGGCTTTTAACTAATTTTATATTTTAACAACTTAAATGTAAAAATCTATTATAATTTAAAGGAATAACAAATAACTGTATTAAAAATTCTTTTTCATCAAAAAAGTTTTTGCTTTCAGAAAATATTGTCCATATTCATAAAAACAACTAAAAGCAAATAAAAGCATTTGAAATTAAATAATATCTTTGTTTTATTGAGTTTTGTATGTTACAATTCAGAGCTGATTTTCAGGTACGTGCATTCCTCAAAGCCTTGTGCTTTTAACTATTGTAATCACTAAATCCGATGCGATCGAATTTCTAGCGTTTTCATAAAATTAGTTATGGGGAGGGGGGTAATAAATATAAAAAAAAATATTTCTGCCATGACTTTAATAAAAAAAAAACATAATAATTTTGATCATCTGTGAATAGTTTCTGAAAGTTTCATTAACATCTGACGATTATTTTTATTTTTGTAAGATTTCACAAATTAATGTGTGTGATACAAAAAAAAACATGCTAAAAATTGTATATGCTATTTTAGTAGTTCTGGTGATACAAAGAGAAACAAGGTTATTTAATCAAAATTTAGAATGTTCTAAAAAGAAGGGAAAATTTTTTAAAATAATTAGAAAAAACTTTGGTCTTTCCTCTTCATAACAACATGAGCATTTAGATGATAAAATTTTGTTTTCGTAAAGTTTGGCATCTTTTTCATCATGCTATGCCATTTTTTTAGCGATTTCGTGGAGTTACCTAATTTATAGGTACCTTTCTTATGAAATTTTATCAGAAGTGTACATAAAATACTATAATTTCATGTACATTTTACAGTGTTATTTGTATTTCCTTTCATTTTATTAATTTTGATATTTCATTTATGGGAAAATGTCATAACTGAAATTAATATAAAAATAAGATCATAGAAATTTCATAAGATGATATTAATACTTGTAGGTACCCTTCTCAGTTGAAATTGAAAAAAATCAAATTAACTTCTCCAAATATGTTTTGCAAAAATAAAGGCCTTAACGGTGGAGAACAATGCTTAACTCAAGTAACACGACTTAATTGTGTTCTTGCTGGTCTTTCATACTTTATAATTACAGCTGTATTATAAACAAAATTACATTTCTTAATTACTGCGGGTCTTCTGATTGGTCCAAATTATACAATTTATGATGCGCTAAAAATGATCTATCTCATAAGGACACTTAAAAAACCTGATGCAGCTTTTAACTAATTTTATATTAAATGTAAAAATCTATTATAATTAAAGAAATAAATAATTGTATTAAAAATTCATTTTTCATTGGAGAAATTTTTGCTTTCAGAAAATATTGTCCATATTCATAAAAACAACAAAAAGCAAATAAAAGCATTTGAAATTAAATAATATCTTTGTTTTATTGAGTTTTGTATGTTACAATTCAGAGCTGATTTTCAGGTAGTTTTTCTCCAATTGAAAAAAAAATACATGATTTGCTTTCCTCAAAGCCTTGTGCTTTTAACTAATATAATCACTAAACTGAACACGACTGAATTTCTAGAGTTTTCATAAAATTAGTTGGGGGTGGGGGGTTATGAATATAAAAAAATATATATTTTTTTTTTTTCATGACTTTAAAAAAGAAAACATTTATAATAATTTCCATCATTTGTGATAGTTTCTGATAGTTTCATTAACATTCGACAATTATTTTTACTTTTGCAAGATTTTCCAAATTAATGTCTGTCTTACAAAAAAAAATGTGCTAAAAATTTGTTATTTTACTAGTTCCAGTGATACAAAGAGAAACAAGGTTTTTTTAATCAAAATTTAGACTTCTAAAAAGAAGGAAAAAATTTTTAAAATACTTTGGTCTTCCCTCTTAATAACAACATAAACATTTAGACGATAAAATTTTGTTTTCCTCAAGTTTGGCGTCTCTTTCATCAGACTGCTCTTTTTTTAGCAATCTCATGAAGGTACCTCTGCTCAGTTTCGGTCTCTTGATTTTCTAGGTATTTTAAATAATTTGCCGAAAATCAGCATAGCATGATGAAAATAGGTCCCAAACTTATCAAAAACAAAGTTTTATAGTCAAAAAGTTTGTTATTAATAAAGAAAGACCAAAATATTTTTTGACCATTTTTTTTTTTTTTTTTAATTTTTATTCTTTTCTAGCACATTTGAAACTGGTTGAAAATCTTGTTTGTTTTCAGTTGAAAAACATTAATTTGGAAATTCTTGCAAAAATCAAATAATTGTCAGATTTTAATGAAACTTTCAGAATTTTTTAAAAAAATGAATAAAATTATTATAGAAATGTTTTTTTCAAAATTCATGGTAAATTTATTTATTTTTTACGTTACCCCCCCCCCCCATTCCACCCCCAACACACACACACTTAATTTTATGAAAACTTGAAAATCCCAAACTGTAAATTTTTGTATTTGTCTTTGTTAAATGTAGAAGACTTTGAAGAATATATATCCTCGTTTTTGGGAATCAATGAACTGTTTTACCCAAACATTAGCTCTGGATTGTAAAATGCAAAACCCAATAAAACTAAGACATTATTTAATTAAAAAAGCTTTTAATGGCTTTTCTGAATAATATATAAGGACAGTGTTATCTGAAGCCAAAATATTTTTCGATGAAAAATGAATTTTTACAAGAATTGTTTTTTTCTTTTCTTTTTTTAATTTTAAATGCAATATGTGATTAAATTTGAAACAGTGAGTCTCAGGAAATGCTCTTATTAAAAGATCTACTATTTACAGAACTTAAATTTGAAAGCTTATTAAAATCTGCGAAATGGTGTATTTTTACAATAATTTTTTAATATACGAAAAAATGTATTAAAAACGCTCCCGGCAAAACTACAAAAGTGCGATTCTGAAATAATGTCACATGTGCTTGAGTTGTTTCTCCTGATCAGTCACTTATGTGCCATGCATGATACACGCTTAGGCGATTATGTATCTTTCGATACATGACTGATGAGGCAGATTTTTTCCTGCAATAGGTTGCCATTTCTTTCTGTGGTAGACCAGTTGCCATCCAAGGCTATAGAACTGGGTCTGTCTTGCTATTTGCCCATAGCTGGGGGGAGATGATTCATACCTTTCCCAAGGGTATTAGCACATAAGTGAATGTAATGGATTTGACTGGAATTCAAACTCTGCTTTACCGATTCCTCAATCCAAGCCGCTATCCATTACTCCACCGTTCTCCTGATAATGTATCAAATCCTCTGACTGATCAACCATCATCAATGCATTTTCAAAATTTTTTTTTTTACATATTTCACTAAATATTTTCTTTTGATTTTTGAAATATAAGTTTTTTTTCTTTTTCAGTGAAAGATATTCTGGAATTATTAATTTCTTTTTTAGATTCAATTATAGGGACGGAAACAATGTAGGCTTTGGACACATCTTTGTTAAAAAAGAACCTAACAGAAATCAATAAATACTAGACTTTTTGAAGTATTTAATTTTTAAGAATTACTTTATAGTTAAATAAGCAAGTTCACATAAAAATTAAAAATACTGTCACTTCTGTTTTACTATTTTGCTAAATATTTTTATTTTATGTATTTACATTAGTGTGGGTCATACTTCCAATTGAGTAATCATGGTATTTCATTTATTAAATTATAAAATTAATTGAAGAAAATTTTATAGTATTTTAATTTTTTTATTTTTGCATCTTTGAAAGGTAATTAAAAGTCAATAAAATATTAAATAATTGTGGAAAATATGTTCATTTGTAAAAATTACTAGGTAGTTAAAAAAAAAAAAAATACGTTCACTCATATTTCTGAAAATTGTCAATTAGAGTCGTCTATAGTAGCTGTCATTGCTTCATCAATCAGCAGTCCATCAAACCTTGGATCAGATGAACAGGACCAATTATTAATAATTGGTTGTATATTACTTTTTTATGCTATAAGTTATATTTATTTCAAATCAGATTAATTTAACAGAACTTTAAATATTCTAATTTTACTCAAATAACGTGTCAGAAATATATATGTATTTTTTGAAAGAATTTTAAACTTTTTTTTTTTTTTTTTTACAAATTTCTTAAAATTAAGAAAATGGCCGCTCTTAAGAATATTTTAAGAAATCGAAATTAAATTTGATATTCCAATCTATATAATTTCTATCTGAAATACACCAGAATATTTTACTTAATGGAAATAATAAATTTAACATTAAGCTTTCAATTAAAGCTAAAATGTAATCTTCAAGAAAGCTTTTTCGTTTTTAAAATTTGGTATCGAAAATTTATACCGAATAAGCGGAGGTGCCTATTTTTAACTAAAACAAACTTTGAGATTTAAACTTATTTTAATTTCACAAAATTTCGTAAAATTAAGTAATGGGTAACATCTATGTTAAAAAAAAATTTTTAAATAATTTCATTTATTTGAAAATAAGTCCTGAAAGTTTCATTATTAAAATCCAACAATTATTTGATTTTTGCAAGAATTTCTAAAGCAGTCTGTTTTTCCCCTGAAAAAAATTGCAGAAACACTAATCATAAATATTATGTTGACCACCAAAAAACAAGAATTTCAAACGTGCTAGAAAGGATTAAAAAATGAAAATAATAAATACTTTGGTATTTTGACAATAAAACTTGTTTTCATTAAGCTTGGGGCCTTTTTTTTCATGCTGTTTTTATTTTGTTTTAGTTTTTTAGCGATAAAATAGAGGTATGTACAAACTGATAAGTTTTATTTTGTTTATTAATTAGTCACACACTCACTAACTAGTTACTCAAAATGAAAATTGAAGTTACTTCAATAGGTAGAATAATTTTTGTAGATTAGCATTCATTATAGCCTTTCCCTCAAGTCACGACATTTCTCAGAATCTTTTTTTTTATTTTTTTTATTTATCGATTTAGAAAAGGTGGTTCTATTCAGGATAAATTTTTAAATCGACCCGGCATTTTACAGGATGTAGTCGTTGTTTACAAAACAAATATCAAGATTCAAGTTCAAAACTTTGTTTAGTTCATTGATATGTTTTTGTTTTTCTGAATTTTTATATATATATATATAAAAAAAAATCATTTTTGAGATTTTTTTTTTTTTTCCAGAAGTGTGTACTGTACACTCATTTGGGGATAATAATTATCTTAAATGAAGAATAAATCAAAAATAAAATCTGTTTGCCGTTCTTACAAATACTTTTTGTATTTTTTTTTAGTTTTTTTTATTTTATTTTTTTTAAGAAAAGTTTAATCTTGTTAAAAAAATTATATCCGTTTGTTCTTTTTAAAAATGTAATATATTTGTTAATGACAATCTTTTTGTAGAAAAAACAACAACACACACACACTCACTCACTTGCAAGCAGTTTAAGACTTGGCATTTTTACAACGACCAAGTCCAGATAAACAAGGGGTGATTTCAAACAAGACTTTTCCCTTCTAAAATGATTCAAAAAATCAATATTGTTCGGCTCTGACAAATGTATCTTGAGGAAGGTTTAAATGAATATTAATCTTCAAAAAGTCTTTTCTCTATTTTTTTTTTTTTTTTTACGAGTAGAACAGTTTACTTCAATAGCACCACCAAGTGACATACACACCAAAAAATGATAGGTAAAGTACTCTAGAGTTTATGATGAAAAAAGCATTTTTAAGTAATTTAAATATCTTTTTTGAAGTTAAATTGTGGTTTCATTTAAGAGATAATACTCTAAAGTTAATCTGTAGAGAAAAGAAAAATTAATTTACGCCCTTAAAGACTTTAGTTAGACATATCTCCCCTCCCAGTAAAAAACAAACTTGCTTTCACCCAGATCGATGAGTGAATTTGATGAATGTCAACAAATGAGAAATTAAAACGCTAAAAAGATCCAATATTTGTTCCAAAGAAAATTAGTTACTTTAATTTAATTTGATTAAAAATCAACTCTCCCCAAAAAATCATTTTGAGATTTTTTTAAATTAATGAATAAATATGCTGAGTGAAAATTTCAATGAAATCCAACAATTCCTTGATTTTTTTTATTTTTTTTATTTATTTATTTTGCAACACAAAAGTGTGCATGATCTTTTCAAGGATGCTTGACAAATGAAAAAAACAAAAAAACAATACAAAATTTGATTTATATAAATTTTGTACCATGATAATTGATACAAAATTCATGTATGTAATGTAACATGGAGTCATCTTTGAAAAAGTTAACTTAAAAAAAACAATAACAATGAAAATTATTAAAAAAAAAAAAAACTAATGCTCGATAACCTCATTTTATGTTAATGAGATCCATAAAAAAAATAGCATACCATGAATATAAAAGGCCTTAAACTTGATGAAAATAATTTTTTATCGTCTAAATGTTAATGTTATTATCAAGAGGAAAGATCAAAGTATTTTTTTACATTTTTTAATAATTTCTAGCACGTCCAAAATTTGTTAAAAATTTTGAATTTTTTTATATCAGAAAAATTGACAGCAAATCAATCGTCAGCCACTTTTTAAACTTTTGTTTACAAAAGTGAAAGTCTCCATTTAAAATTCATTTAATAAATCAATTATGATTTTTTTAAAAGTTAATTTAAGAAAATTAGAAATTATAAAGTTTATTTAATATATTTTGAAACAAAGATTACTTATTTTCTGCGCTGAAAAAATGTTCTTTCAAATGAGAGAAAGTCGGTCTTCTTAACAGCGGTGTTGATTGACAAGTGACGTGTGTTGATTGACGAGTGATATCGTATGTGAGGAAAGTTATGGTATGGAATGTCATAAGTGACAATTTACCTTTACGTGAACAACTTATTTACCTCCGTTATTTTTAAGTAGGTATAGCATTATAAAAACGGCCTTAAACTTGATGAAAGTTTATCGCTAAAATGTTTGTTACTATTAACAGGAAAGAACAAAGTAATTTTTAATTTAAAAAAAAAAAAAAAAAAGATTTGTTTTTAAACTTTCAGAAACTATTCAGGAATGATAGAAATTATTATAAATGTTTAGTCATTTTATATATATATATATATATATATATATATATATATATATATATATATTACTCTCAGACCCCCCTCCCCATTATAAATAATTTAATGAAAACTCTAGAAATTCAATGTTGAAGCACGCAAGTCATTATATACAAAATCAAGTCACGTGATGTTTTTATTGTATCATGTTTCTTCCGGGCTTCCGTACATTTGAATTATAACTTTTTATTGACACAAAAGGCAAGAAACAGTTAGATTTTTGTAACTGTTGGTTCGTTGATTGCAAAAAGCTTGTGCAATTTATAATCTGTACAGATACATGTACTTAAAAAAAACATTAAATACAGGATTGAGCATTTCCACTAATTTTACAATATTTAACAACTTTAATGTAAAAAATAATAAAATAATTATGAAATAACAATTAATTCTTTTAAAAATTAATTTTTCATTGAAAAATTTTTTTGCCTTCACACAATATTATACAATATCCATAAAAGCAACTAAAAGCATTTAAAATTAAATAATATCTTTGTTTTATTGCGTTTTGTATGTTATAATTCAGAGCTGATTTTAGGTAGATGAGGTTGGATTTTTAAAAAAACAAAACCTGATTTACTTTCCTCAAAGCCTTGTGTTTTTAACTAATATAATGACTTGCGTGCTTTGATATGGAATTTTTAGAGTTTTCATTAAATTATTTATGGGTGAAGGTAATATATATATAAAAAATAGGTACCTCCACGAGATCGCTAAAAAAAGAGCATAGCGTGATGAAAAAGACACCAAACTTGACAAACAAAATTTTATTGTCTAAATATTTATGTTATTATGAAAATATGAATTTTTAATACAATTATTTGTTATTTCTTTAATTATAATAGATTTTTACATTTAAGTTATTAAAATATTATAAAATTAGTTAAAAGCCGCATTGGGCTTTGTAAGTTTCCTTATGAGATAGATCTTTTTTTAGTGCGTTGTGAATTGTATCGTTTTGATTAATCAGAAGATCTGCAGTAATTAAGAAATGTAATTTTGTGTTTATAATTGAGCTCTAATTATAAAGTACGGAAGACCAACCAGAATAAAATTAAGTTGCGTTATTTGGGTTAAGCATTGTTCTCCGCTGTTAAGGCCTTTACTTTTGCGAAATACGTGTGGTGAAGTTTATTTGATTTTTCAGTTTCAACTGAGAAGGGTACCTACAAGTATCAGTATTATCTTATGAAATTTATATGATCTTATTTTTATATTAAACTCAGTTATGGCATTTTTTTTCCATAAATGAAATATCAAAATTAATAATAAAATGAATGAAAATAAAAATAACACAGTAAAATGTAATAAATGTACATAAAATTATAGTATTTTATGTACACTTCTGATAAAATTTCATAAGAAAGGTACCTATAAATTAATTAGATACTTTTCTTATGAAATTTAATTTCATTCGTAACAGTCTTGTTTTAATTTCTTTATAATATATTTTCCATAAAGCATCATAAATGTAAAGGTGAAAGCTAAGTATAAAAAAATTCAAAAATTAGAGCGCTGAAAGTTTTCCTTAAAAATAACGTGGTAAATAATTTGTTCACTTAAATGTGAAATATTTCACTTTTCTCCTTCCGTAGAACAAATTATCCTCACGGAATCTGTCTATGTCATTCAACACGAAAGTTTATAACCTGCTTTGTTTTATTTTCAAATTACATCTTTTCCGCACAAAAGCTAGGTTAAGCTTGGTTCAAGATATTTTAAATAAACATTATAATTTCTGATTTTCTTAAAATAAGTTTTGAGAAAATGATAATTGATATTTAAAAGAATTTCAAACTGATTTTCATTGATTCTATAAAATGGAAAAAAATAGTCAATTTTGCTGACTGAAAAAAAAAACAAGATTTTTAACGGAACTTCCGGACATGTTAGGAACAATTAAAAAATGTAAAACAATACCCCCAAAATACTTTGATCTTTCCTCTTAATAATAACAAACATTTAGATGATAAAATTTTGTTTTCGTCAAGTTTGGCGTCTTTTACATTATGCTATGCTCTTTTTTTTTTAGCAATCTCATGGAGGTACCTAATAAATATTTTTTTATAATGACTTTAAAAAAATAACATATTTATAATAATTTCCATCATTCCTGAATAGTTTCTGAAAGTTTCATTAAAATCTGACAATTATTTCTATTTTTGCCAGATTTTCAAAATTAATGTCTGTCATAAAAAAAAAAATGGACAAAAAATTTGCCACATTATTTACTAGTTCCACTGATGACAAGAAACAAGGTTTTTCAATCGAAAGTTAGAATATTCTAATAAAGACAGAAAATTTTTTTAAAATAGTTAAAAATTACTTTGTTCTTTCCTCTTAATAGTAACATAAAATTAAAAAAAAAATATTGTTTTCGTCAAGTTTGGCATCTTTTTCATCTTTTTTTTAGCGATCTCATGGAGGTACCTAAAAGGAAATTTCAATTAGTCGTGTTATTTTCTGTTCAGCCTTTGCGCGTAATTCATTCATTGTTTGATTTTTGTTAGTGCCAGTATATTTAAAAATCATTAATGCAGTAGAGTAAGATATTTTGTTTGGTGGTTTCTTCATTTTATTTACTAAATTATTCTTTCTTTAGCCTAGGTGTGTACAAATGTCATTAGTTTTGTTTTTTTTTGTTTACTGGAAACTTTAAATAAAAATGAAACCTTTCCAATGGTGATAATAAAAAAGAAAAAGATTGACTAATTCATTAATTTATTTGAAAAATTAAATTAATTCTTTTCTATCCCTTGGGAATAAAATTTTAATGCTGCTCTAAAATAATTTATGACCATACAAATTTGGAGGTTAATTTTCATATATTTTGGTCAAGTCGGCCAGAATTTGAGCTCAGCTCGTCAAATTCACTTCACACTTCTATTAAGCATGAAGTGAATTTGGGAAAGGCATACATCCATTTCTTCTTTACGCTAGTTAAATAGCAGGTTAAATTGGTCTCGCTCGCCTTGCGTGGCTTCTAATGTATGAAAAGGATAACTCTGAACTCCAAACCGGGAAACAGTTTTACTATCTTTCACAATATCATGGCAATTTGCACACGTTAAAATAGGTAACACCACGAAATCGCTAAAAAAATGGCATAGCATGATAAAAAAGATGACAAACTTGACTAAAACAAAATTTTATGGTCTGAATGTTTGTTATTATGAAGACGAAAGACCAAAGTATTTTTTTATTATTTTTAAAAAATTTTACTTCTTTTTAGAACATTCTAAATTTTGATTTAAAAAAAAAAAAAAAAACCTTGTTTCTCTTTGTATCACCGGAACTACTAAAATAACATACAATTTTTAGCATGTTTTTTTTGTATGACACACATTAATTTGGAAAATTTTGCAAAAATAAAAATTGTCGGAAGTTAATGAAACTTTCAGAAACTATTCAGGAATGATGGAAATTATTATAAATATGTTGTTTTTTTTGTTTTTTTTATTAAAATCATGGCGAAATATTTTTTTATATATATTTAGTACCCGCCCCTCCAACTAATTTTATGAAAACTCTAGAAATTCGATCGCATCAGGTTTAGTGGTTACAATAGTTAAAAGCACAATCATGTTTTTTTTTTTTAATTGGACCCCACGTACTTGAAAATCAGCTCTGAATTGTAACATACAAAACTCAATAAACAAAGATATTATTTAATTTCAAATGCTTTTATTTGCTTTTAGTTGTTTTTATGAATATGAACAATATTTTCTGAAAGCAAAATATTTTTTCGATGAAAAATGAATTTTTAATACAATTGTTATTTCTTTAATTATAATAGATTTTTACATTTAAGTTGTTAAAATATTATAAAATTAGTTAAAAGCCGCATCCAGTTTCGTAAATGCCCTTATGAGATAGATCTTTTTAGCGCGTTGCAAATGGTATCGTTTTGACTAATCAGAAGATCCGCAGTAATTAAATGTAATTTTGTGTTTATAATCGGGCTGTAATTATAAAGTACAGAAGACCAACCAGAATACAATTAAGTTGCGTTATTTGAGTTAAGCATTGTTCTCCGCTGTTAAGGCCTTTACTTTTGCGAAACACATGTGGAGAAGTTTGATTTTTCAATTTCAACTGAGAAGGGTACCTACAAGTATCAGTATCATCTTATGAAATTTCTATGATCTTATTTTTATATTAATCTCAGTTATGACATTTTTCCATCAATGAAATATCAAAATTAATAATAAAATGAATGTAAATACAAATAACACAGTAAAATGTAATAAATGTACATAAAATTATAGTATTTTAAGTACACTTCTGATAAAATTTCATAAGAAAGGTACCTATAAATTAATTAGATACCTTTCTTATGAAATTTAATCTCACTCTTAACAGTCTTATTTTTTTTCATTCCTTTATAATATATTTTCCATAAAGCATCGTAAATGTAAAGGTGAAAGCTAAGTACAAAAAAAAAAATTAGAGCGCTGAAAGTTTTCCTTAAAAATAACGAGGTAAATAATTTTTCACTTAAATCTAAATAATTTCACTTCCCTCCATCCGTAGAAAGAATTATCCTCCCGTAATTTAAAATTAAACGTCATGAAAATGTATTTCGTCAGCTGTCAAGTGACGCGAAAGGTTATGACCTGCTTTGTTTTATTTTCAAATTACATCTTTTCGGTGCAAAATATTTTAAATAAACATTATAATTTCTGATTTTATTAAAATAAGTTTTTAAAAATGATAATTGATTTCTAAAAGAATTTCAAAGTGAGATCTTCATCTTTTTTATAAAATGGAAAAAAATTATCTGTCAGTTTTGATGACAAAAAAAAACAAGATTTTTAACGAAAAATGTAAAAAAAAATACCCCAAAAATAATTTGATCTTTCCTCTTAATAATAACATAAACATCTAGACGATAAAATTTTTTCGTCAAGTTTGGCGTCTTTTTCATCATGCTATGCTCTTTTTTAGCAGGAAGAACCATTATCACCTACGTCCCGAAGAAACATAAACAGTTAAACCTGTTTGCTTGACATAACTAAAAAACAAAATAAAAAGAAAGATTCTCTCTCACAAGAAGGCACAATTCCGTACCATCTAATTTTTTTAACATTAATTTGGTTATTTTATTGAAAAATAAAATTTCGTTTTGGAAACAAATGAATCATTTCTTTTGGAAACTTAGATTTGAAAATAATTTTTAAACACTAAGTAAATTATAGAGTATTTTAATAATTTTTTACATTGAAATTTTATATTTTCACGTTGAATATTATTTTGAGAAAAATGGATTTATTAACTATTTCAGTTTATCAGTGAATCAAATTGAGTTACTGCACACAAAATTGCTTTTTTAAATTTTTTTTTTTTTTTTTTTACAAGACTAGAAAAAAAACCCACATAGTTGTGTTTGTGTAGTTATGAAAAACTACGACTCAATATCAGCCAACTAACGTCTATTCCAAAGTGGTGGATGGGTAACCATAAAAAAATTAAAAGCCGTTATCAACTTTTAGGACCTTGATGAATAAAACGGTAACTTTGACTGAAAAATGTAACTTTAAAATTACGAAAATACGTTTTTTGGGTTTTTTTTTATTTTTTTTAAATGGTTATTACATTAAGGTGTAATTAATTATACCTTAAATTGAAATTATTGAATGTCTGAGATATTCTTAAAATTTATGAAAAGATGTTGCATGAGAAAAAGGAAAGTTTGGGGTTTTTAATTTTTATGTGGTTAAATTAATTAGTTAATTACTTTTGTCAACTACGAACAAGCTAGGTACTTTTCTGTGAAGAGACGCAAAATCAAGGGAAATAATTCTTTATTTCCTATTCTCAATAATTACAGCCTTGTTTTTCTCGCACACCTTCAAAACTGCATTAATTACGTATCTCAACAAGCAATTTTAACTATTAGTAGGCTAATTACGCCATCTAAATATCTTATTCTACAAATTGAAATTTTAATTAAATTAGTTATTTGTTTTTTATATTTGTAATATTTTAATGCTGTCTCGTATATGAAAACAAAAATTTGTGTTCTGTTGTAATTTTCTTTTAATTAGGTATAATCATGAGATGAATAAAAAGTCCTTAAACTTGATGAAAATAATTTTTTATCGTTTAAATCTTAATGTTATTATAAAGAGGAAAGATGTCCAAAATTTAGCTTGTCCAAAATTTTCGTTATAAATCTTGAATTTTTTTGAATCAGAAGAATTGACAGAAAACCAATCATCAGCTGTTTTTTTAACTTTTGTTTACAAAAGTGAATGTCGCCGTTTAAAATTCATTTAAAAAATCAATTAAGAAAATTAGAAATTATAAAGTTTATTTACTTTGAAACAAAGATTGCTTACTTTCTGCACTGAAAAAAATGTTCTTTCAATTGAGAGAAAGCCGGTCTGAACTGCGGTGTTGATTGACAAGTGACATGTGCGTTATTTCATCACACACTGACATGTTATGTGAGAAAATTTATAGTATGGAAGGTCATAAGTGACAGTTTACCTTTGTTAACAACTTATTTACCTCGTTATTTTAAGTTGGCATAGCATGAAAAAACGGCCTTAAACTTGACGAAAGCAGAATTTTATCACCAAAATGTTTGTTACTATTAAGAGGAAAGAACAAAATAATTTTAAATTATTTTTTCAAATTTTTCTGTTTTAACTTTTGATTGAAAAATCTTGTTTCTCGTCATCACCAGAACTCTAGTAAATGACATGGCAAATTTTTTGTACATTTTTTTCTTATGACACATTAATTTTGAAAATCCTGCAAAAATAGAAATAATTGGCAAATTTTAATGAAACTTTCAGAAACTATTCAGGGATGCTAGACATTTTTTTTTCAACACAATCACATACACTTTTTATTTTATTTTTCATAGCCAAGTAAGAACAGGGGTTTAAAAATTCAATGCAATCGTTATCAGACTTTCATGAATTTTTTTTTTTTTTTTTTAAGTAAAACTTCTCCACACGTGTTTCGCCAATCGTAAATGTAAAAATGTGAAGGCCGTTAAGTGTCGTACTACATTTTTATACAAAATCAAGTCATGTGATGTTTTTATTTTATCATCTTTCTTCCGTGCCTCCATACCTTTGATTCATAGTGTTTTTTTTGTTGACAGGGCAAGGAACAGTAAGATTATTCTTATTGGTGGTTCGTTGATTGTAAAAACCTTGTGCTTTTTATAATCTGTACAGATACATGTACTTAAAAAAACATTAAGTAAAGGATTGAACCATCCCACTAATTTTACAATATTTAACAACTTTATGTAAAAATAATAAAATAATTTTTTAAATAACAATTCTTTTAAAAATTCATTTTTCATTGAAAAAATTTTTTGCCTTCAGACAATATTATGCATATTGATAAAAACAAATAAAAGCAACTAAAAGCATTTAAAATTAAATAGTATCTTTGTTTTATTGAGTTTTCTAATTCGGAGCTGATTTTAGTTTTATGATGGCAGATTTTAAAAAAAAAACAACATGATTTACTTTCCTCAAAGCCTTGTGTTTTTAACGAATATAATGACTTGCGTGCTTCGACAATGAATTTTTAGAGTTTTCATTAATTTATTTGGGGGGTGGGTAATATATATATATAAAAAATATATTTTTATAATGACTTTAAAAAAAAAATAACATATTTATAATAATTTCCATCATTCCTGAATAATTTCTGAAAGTTTCTTAAAAACCTAAAGTCAATAAAATATTAAATAATTGTTAATTTGTAAAAATTACTAGTTAGTTAAAAAATAAAAATGTGTTCACTTGGTTTTCGTAAATATATTATTTATGGTCATCCATAAGAACTGTCATCACCTTAAGAGCTTCTCCATAAATCAAAGAAAGAGGAACCCATCATTAAGAAATACTTGTATATTGTTTTTTCATGTTATAAATCAGATTAATTTAACTTTCAATTTTCTAATTTTACTCAAATAACATGTCACAAATCTATAATTTAATTTTTAAAGAATCTTAAATCTGATAAATTTGTTTACAAATTTCTTAAAAGTTAAGAAATTGGCCACTTTTAAGAAAATTTTAAAAATTGAACAATTTGACATTCCAATCTATATAATTTCTATGTGAAATACACCAGAATATTTTACTTACTTGAAATAATAAATTTAATCATTTAGCTTTCAATTAAAACTAGAATGAAATCTTCAAGAATGCTTTTTCATTTTTAAAATTTAATTTTAAAACTTTGGTCTTGAAAATTCAGTGGAGGTACCTACCATAATGTATATACTAAAATATTTCATATTGAAAAAAAAAATGGACATATTCATGTAAATATCTGATTGACCCATTTTTTATCTAATTGACAGTTTTTGTCTTTTGTTAGGCAAATTTCAACGGTAGTATTTTAAAATTTTGCAATACTTAAATTGGCTGAGAGAAGATTTTGTTTTGAAATTGCTAAAATTACTGGTATAAGCGCCATTTTTCGTCATATTTCATCATAATATAGTTCTCTTTTATTAAAAATCTATTAAGGCTACCTGGTGTTGCCCAGAATTTAAAGTTAAAAATAAATCTATAACAACATCACTTCAAATTCATTTATTCACACACAAAAATATAGTTACCACCAAAATTCGATATATCTAAGTTTTAAATGTATTTTAATGAATGAAAAATCTTTCTTTATAGCCTCAGTTGAAAGCTAAAGGATTAAATTTTCTATAAAGCAAAAGATTGGTGTATTTCAAATGATTAGAATTATTTTTAGTCAATACTTTTTTTTTTTTTTTCCAGAAAAAAAAACAAACAATGAAAACGGACATTTTTAATTTTTTTGACAGATTGTAAACAAAACTTAATTCTCAGTCTTAAAAAACTTGCAAAAATAAAATATATATTTCTGAAACATTATTTGCAGAATATTATCAAACTTAAAGTTAGATTAATCTAGGTACCACCACTGAATTTTTGTTACCTAAGGTTTAAAATAAATGAAAAAGCATTCTTGAAGATTTCATTTTAGCTTTAATTGAAAACTAAATGATTAAATTTACTATTTCCAGTAAGTAAAATATTCTGGTGTATTTCAAATAGAAATTGTATAGATTGGAATGTCAAATATTTGCTCAATTTCAAAAAAATCTTACAAATGACCATTTTCTCAGTTGTAAGAAATTTGTAAGCAAAACAAAATTATCAGTTTTAAAAATCTTCTAAAAATAAAATATATATTTGTGACACATTATTTGAATAAAATTAGCAAATTTAAAGTTAATCTGATTTGAAACAAACATTCCTTACTTATAGCATATAAAGTAATATACAAGCATTTCTTAACAAGTGATCATGTTTTTCTTTCGCCTTTATTGACATATCAATAAGTTCTGAGGTGTTGACAGCTAGTATGGATGACTGAAATTGACATAAATTTACAAAATCTAAGTAGTAGTTTTTACAAATTAATATATTTTCAGCAATTATCTAATATTTTTTTGATTTTTAATTACGTTTGAAGATGCTTTATGAAATTTGGGTTTTGTCTCTGTTCTTATCTTCAGTTTACTAACTTAAACAAAAATTACTTACTTGAAGTATGATCCAAACTAAAATAAATATATAAAATAAAAAATATTTACTGAAATAATAAGTAAAAAAAAAAAGTAAAACTTACTTTAAAATTTTGAAGGAAAGATTTGCAAAGGCAATAACAAAGAAACAGAACTGAATAATGAAAGTGAAAGACTTGCAGAGCACCAGACAACTTTTAAAATCATGTGACCTTTTAAGGATAATCTCATGTTTTGGCTTGGCATAGTTACAAATTGGGATTGTTTATACACTAAAATTTTTTCTTTTTAAATATTGGGTACAAATGACTGTTATGAGCTTTTCAATTTTTGATTTGTAAATGTACTTTTCACTTAAATACAAAGCACCTAACCACCTTGAAGGAATGGAGAATTTTAAATGATTTTTTTAATATAAATTAGTTAATTAAAATTTTAAAAAAAATGTATATCATTCTTGTGAAAATTATTCATTGAAAAAATTTTAAGGCAATAGTGTCTTTAATAAATCTTATTTATAAAAGCAATTAAAAGCTTTTCTAATTAAATAATGTCATAGTTTTATTGCATTTTTTTTATTTTACAATTCAAAGCATATTTTTGGTGAATTATTTTTTACCAAGATTTTCTAAGAAGAAAAAAGAAGAAAAAAAATTGAATTCATTTTTGAATATATCCTGAAAGTTTCATTAAAATTTGAAAATTATTTGATTTTTTTTTTTTTTTTTTTTTTTGCAAGAATTTCAAAATTAATGTGTTATTTTACTGAAAATGGCAGTGTGAAAATGTCCATTACCAGCTCTGTTATACCATCAACACACAAAAACAAGACTTTTAACACAAATATTGAACATGTTAGGAGGAAAAAAAAAAATTAAAAAATAATGATAAATACTTTCATCTTTCCTCTTAATAACATAAACATTTTGATGATAAAACATTGTTTTTAAGTTTAGGGCATTTTTTTTCATCATGATGATGCCCTTTCTTAGTGATTTAGTGGAGGTACCTACAAAAATATCTTTCTAGGTACCTCCACTTTTTGCTGAAAAACAGCATAGCATGATGAAAAAATGTCCCAAACTTAATAAAACAAAGTTTCATTGTCAAAATGTTTGTTATTATTAAGCGGAAAGAACAAAGTATTTCTTAATTATTTTTACTCCTTTCTATCTTTTTTTAATTTTTTATGCCAGCAATTCATGTAATATTTACAATTACAAAATCAAAAATTGTTGGATTTTAATGTAACTTTCAAGACTTATTCATGAATGAATGAAATTATTTTTGAATTTGTTTTTTTTTTTTTTTTTTTTTTTTTTTTACTTAATGAAATTTCAAGAAATTAAATTTCACAAAATTTTTAAATTTCACAAATTTGTTTTATTAGTTAAAAGCAGGATTCCTTGTAGGATATAAATCATCAAATTTTTTTTTTTTTTTTTTTTCTTTTTGTAAAACAGTTCACCCAGTTACTGAAAATCTGCAATAAAACTGACATTATTTAATTAGAAAAGCTTTTAATTGCTCTTATAAATAATAATTAAGGACACTATTGTCTTATGAAAAAAAATTTCGTTGAATAATAAATTTTTACAAGAATTGTCTTCATTATTTAAAATTTTAATTATAATAATTTATAAATTGTTTAAAATTCTGCATTACTTTAATGTCACGTTAGGTGATATTATTATTAAGTGAAAACTATATTTACAAATCAAAAATTGAAAAGCTCATTAAGTTGTTTACATCCTTATATATATTTATTTATTTATATATATATAATGTGTCTCTGAAAGTATGGTGACTATACATGACATAATTGGAAAATAAGAGTGATGACTATAGTAAATTTAAATTTGACATTCCTAAAATTAGATTACAGAGAACATTTTCAAGATTACTGTATACTTAAAAATTGTATAAAAAAGTGTTCACCCATCATTTTCTTAAATTATGTTTTGACAGTTAAGGTCTCTTTAGAACAACAATAAAAGTGTCAACACCTTGTCAAGTGATTTTACAAGGTATTAACAAGCACTTAATTACTGTTTGTTTTAAAAATTTATTTTTCTGATATTTCAAACTTAAAAATTTTTTTTTTTTTTTTTTATTTCTCAAAGTTTCAGAAAAGTATATTTTATTTTTGGAAGATTTTAAAACTAAGAATTTTGTTTACAAATGTGTCACAAATGGATGAATTTAAACGATTTCTGGAAATGAGCAAAAAGTTGAAATTCTAAGCAATATAATTTCTATTTGAAATGCACCAGAGTATTTTGCTTACTGGAAATAGTGAATGTAATCATATAGTTTTCAATTAAAGCTAAAAACAAAAGCTTTAAGAATGATTTTTCATTTTTAAAATTTCATTTTAAACCAAGGTATCGAAAGTGAGTGGGGGTACCTACTTTAAACAGTTTTTACATTACAATAGTTCTTGGTAGACAATGTTCTTTGTCTTTCCTTGTGGTGCATAAACAAACAAATTGGTTTTACTTTTCACAAAGTTATTGATCTCCAATAAAGCACTGAAAAGCAGCATGATGAAAAAAGGCCACAAACTTAATAAAAAGAAGTTTTATTGTCAAAATGTTAAGACCAAAGTATTTTGATTGATTTTATTAAATTTTTCTAGCATGCTTAAAACTTTTGTTAAAAATCTTTTTTTTTTACGTCAACATAATATTTACCATTTAGTTTTTTAGCGCCCTTTTTCAAATGAAAAACACATTAATTTAGAAATTTTTGCAAAAATCAAATAGTTAGATATTAATGGCTCTTTCAGAAGTTACTCACAAACAAATCAAATTATTTTAGACTTGTATATATAAATCTATCATCCCCCGCTGTGCCCTTTAGTGATTATATTAGTTAAAAGCAGAAGACTTTGAAGAATATAAATCATTTTGTCTTTTGATTATTGAAAATTCAACTCAGTTTTATCAGTTTTTTGTATTTTACAATACAACGACATTATTTAATTAGAAAAGCTTTTAATGGCTTTTATGAATAATATCTATTAAGGACAATATTGTCTGAAGTCAAAATATTTTTCCAATAATTGTTTCCTTTTTTTGTTCAAGAATATGTTATACTCTTAGGTACCTTCACAGTTTTCACACATTGGTTTAAAATGAATTTTTATAAATGGAAAAGCTTTTTTGAAGCTTTCTTTTTAGCTTTAATTGGAAGCTAAATGATTAAATTTACTATTTCCAGTAAGCAAAATACTCTGGTGTATTTCAAATAGAAATTATTTTGATTGGAATCTCAACTTTTTCATCATTTTCAAAAAAATCGTTAAAATTTGGTCATCTTGACACATCTGTAAACAAAATTTAATTCTCAGTTTCTAATAAATCTTGCAAAAATATATTTGTGACATGGTAGTCGAGGAAAATTAGCTAATTTAAAGTTATTGTTTATATCATAACAAACATATACAAGCATTTCTTAAGCACAGGGTCTTGTTTTTCTGACGTGCTAATTGATTTATTGACTAAGTAGGGTTGACCTGAATTAACATAAATTTATGAAATCTAAGTGAACACTTTTTTCTTTTTCTTTTTAAGTAAAGAAATTAATATTTTCAGCAACTATCTAATGTATTACATTTGAAGATGCTTTCTGAAAAAAAATAAATTTAAAATACTATAAAATTTTCTTAAATAAATTTTTAAATTTAATAACCGAGATCGAGGTAACTCAATAATTTATAAAATATTATGGTATTTTATTTATTATTAATTTATATTTTTTAATATCTTACTTATTTTTCATTTTATTCTTAATTGTTATCATGATAGTTATGAAATGTTAAAGTTATTTTATTGAATTTTTAGTACTTCAAATTTCATTATTAATTATGTAATTGTTTACACTTTTATTATTTTAATCCAATACCTTAAACAATATATAAAAAAAAAAAAATATTTAGTGAAATAGTAATTTTAAAAAAAAGTAAAATTTGCTTTAAAATTTTGAAGGGATGATTTACAAAGATGTAAATAACATGAAACACAAATGAATAATGAAAAAATTGCAGGCTGCCAAATTTTTTCATACAGTAGGACAACTCTTAAAAGACATGAGCTTTTAAGGATATTATCTTGTATGGACTACAGTACTTATAAAAATGGGAATGTTTATACACAAAAAAAATATTAAAAAATTTTTATTTTTAAATATTGGATGGAAACGACTTATATAAATGACTAAATATATTTTTCACTTAATAACAATATCTAATCGGATTGAAATAATGCAAAATTTTAAACAATTTATAATATTATAAATTATTATAATTAAATTTAAAAAACAAAATGTAAACAATTCTTGTAAAAATTCTTTTGAAAAAAAACCCAGAAATTTAAAGACAGTAGTGTCCTTAATAAATCCTATTTAGAAAAGCAATTAAAAGCTTTTCTAATTAAATAATGTCATAGTTTTATTAGGGTCTAATTATTGTAATTTGATGTCCTGTTTTACAAAACAAAACTGATTTAAATTCTCCAAGGAGAAAAAAGGACTTAAAATTTAATTTCTTGAAATTTTATGAAATTACATAAGTGGCAGGATAACATGTAAAAAAAAAAAATAAACAAAAAACTTTTTACCATGATATTCTAAAAAAAAAAAAAAAAATTCATTAAAATCTGCCAATTATTTGATTTTTTGCAAGAATTTCCAAAATCAATGTATTTCTCACCTGAAAAAAAAGCACTAAAACACTAAATATGTAAGCTGCTGATGTTAAAAAAAAAAAGAAAAAAAAAAAGATTTTTAACCATAATTTTGACCATACAGGTTTAAAAAATGTAATAAAATAACACTTTTCTTTCCTCATAATAATAACAAACATTTTGACAATAAAACTTTCTTTTTATTTAGTCTGGGGCCTTTTTTCATCATGCTATGCTTCTTTTTTTTTCCTTTTTTTTTTTTTTTTTTTAGCAAAAAAATAGAGGTACCTGACAGGGGTCTCCACTAATTTGCTGAAAAATAGCATACCTATAGTTTAAAATTAATTTAAAAAAAAAAACACAAAAATTGCTCTTGAAGCTTTCTTTTTAGCCTTAGTTCAATAGTTAAGTAATAAATTTTCTATACTCAGCAAGCAAAATACTTTGGTGTATTTAAAACCAAATTTTTATTGATTGGAATAAGCGTTTTTTTTTTTTTTTGTTTTGTTTTGTTTTTTTTTTAGTAAAATCAATGAAGACTGCCATTTTGAGACATTTGTAAAGAAAAGTTAAATTCTTCATTTTAAGAATCTTGTAAAAATAAAATATACCTTTTTCAAAGGTTATTTGAGTAAAATTAGAAAATTTAAAGTTTACTTAATCTAATTTGAAGCAAACAATAGTTACTTTTTTTAGTTGAAAATAAGAAAAGCATTTTTTAACTACGGTAACTGGTTATCAAGTGATTGATGGTATTGACGGTTGAGATCAGAATCAGAAGTCATCAGATAGATGAATAGAACTGACAAATTTTATGAATTTTAAGTGAACTTATTTAAGTGCCCAGTAATTTTTACAAATTAACAAATATTTTAAGCAATCTAATATTTTATTAATTATTAGTTACTTTAAATTTTATAACCTTATATTTGATGATGCTTTCTAGAAAAATAATAATTTAAAATACTATATAACAAAATAATTTTGAAATTTCATAACTAAGATAATATAAAAATTAATATAACACAAAATTTCCTAAATAAGAGGTACCTATAATTTTTATATACATCTTATGAAATTTTGTGGTATTTTATTTTTTATATTATCTCAGGAAATTTTAAACAATTCTTAAAACACATCTTTTTAATGATAGTGTCATGTATGAACATCTGCATATATAAAAAGGCATGTTTATGCACATCCAGAAACAATGTAAAAATCTTTTTTAAATACTTGTCATTTGCAGATTGTAATAAGCTTTTAGATTTATGATTAGGAAAAATAGTTTTACTTAATAACAGAACATTAAAACTGAATTTTAAAAGATTTAACAACTTTATAAATTATTGTAATTAAAATTGTATAAAAAGAAAACAATTCTTTGAAAAATTCATTTTTCATGGGAAAATTGTTTTTGCTTCAAACAATATTATCCTTAACATATATTATTTATATTTTACAATTCAGATCTGATTTTTGGTAACTGATAATTTGATTTTATTATTATTATTATTTTTTTTTTTCTTTTATTTGTGTTTTATGTTTATGTTTAATTAATTTTATAAACCCCCTCTTGGACAAAAACAGGGTGTGGATTTGCTGTTTACTGTTCTCCACCAATTTTTCTGAGGAATATTAGCTGAATTTAAAGTTTACTTAATCTGATTTGAAACTATTACTTTAAACTTAAAATATCACAGAAATGGATTTTTTAACACAAAGGTAGGTATTTGAGGTGTTGACAGCTTGACTGACAGACAAGAGTTCATCAAATTTTTTTTCTACTGTGGACATATCTGTAATAATTCCTTGGAAAATATAATGAGCACCACAATTTTTAACTACTCAGTAATCTTAAAAATTTCAGAAGATATTCTCATAATGTTTTATTGAATGTTAGGTAATTTGGCTTTTAATTTACTATAGTTATTGCTCTTTCAATAATGTCATGTATGGACCTTTGTATTTACAAAAATCAGCTTGTTTATACACCCTAAAAAATTCTAAAATTCTTTTTAAGATATTGGAGGTTGGTGATTTTTAAAAAAATTTTTTTTTTATACATCTGTTACCCCTAACTTATTTTGTGAAATTTTGAGAAATTAATTTAAAAGTTAAAAGCAGAACTCCTTGGAGAATTTAAAGCATCAATTTCTTTTTTGTAAAACAGGGTATCTAGTTATGAAAATCTACTCTGTAATGTAAAATAAAAAAATGTAATAATATTAAGACATTATTTAACTAGAAAAGCTTTTAATTTTTTTATGATTAAAATATATTATGGACACTTATCGTAAAAACTTTTTTGGGGGTGAATAATGAATTTTCTAAAATTTTAATTAAAATAATTTATAAATTTTTAAGTCTTAAGTCTGAATTTGTAGTGGTGAAATTATATTGTTTTTATATTAAAATTATTTAGTAATCATAAATGGAAAAACTCATACCCCCCCCCAACCCATGTTAAAAAGAATTTTGAACATTTTTTATGTGCGTATAAATATTTTGATTTTTGTAAATGCAGACATCCATGCACAATGTTATCAGAAAATAAGAGTGGTATCTAATAGTAAATTTAAAATTTATTGGTAACTATCTAACATTTCTTCAACAAATGTCTTTGTAAGATAAAGTAAGCAAAGTTCACTAAAATATTACAATGCTTAAAATATTTAAAATTCTAAAGATTACTGGGTAGTTTAAAAAAATTGTAATTTTATTTCTATTATGAGCCCCCTTGTTTAAATTTCTCCAACTGTTAATACATCATTCACAAAAGACCTCCATCTTTTTTTTAAAAAAAAAATGCTTTTCTTCAATATTATAAATTAAAAATAATATTTGTTTCAATTCAGTTTAATTAACCTTCAAATCAGTTAATTTTTCTCAAATAATAGAAATGCATATTTTATTTTTGAAAGATTTTTTTTAATAAAGAGAATCATGTATTTTCAGGTTTTTAATTTATAGATTTTACTGATTAAACAGAAAAAAATGATTCCAATTCATTAATATACCAAAGTATTTTTGCTTATTGGGAATATTAAATTGAATGTATTAGTTTGGAATTAAAACTAAAATAAAAAAAGCTTCTAGAAAGATCTTTTCACTTTTAACAAATACATTTTGAATCTTAGATATCACATTTTTGTTTCCTAAATAAAAGTATTATTTAACTTAAAAAATACTACTACTAATGTATAAAAAGTAAAATTATTCATACTATGTTTAATAAAAGCATATAGAATAAAAAGTATTCTTAGACTATTAGTTATATAAGTTTAAAGTAAATTTATTTTTAAAAATTAATAACAATTTCTTAATTATTGCCCTGCTGGTATTCCATATTTCTTGTTTTATTTAATTTTCACACTTGAAGTCAGGGATGATAGAGAATTACTGTTGTTCACATCACAGGCTACCATGCATAAATAAATGTTATTTTCATTATGTTTTAAGTGAAACACAAAATCCAGTTAATTAGTCCTTGGCTTTGAAATAAATCTCTAGGATAAGTATTGGATTTTAAAGAGATTTTAACACTAAAGTCAGTGTTACATGTTTTGCTATTAGTGGGATGTGTGAGGCACTGTTTAAGAATTGCTCAATCTGAACATGATTATATATTGTGTGGTGCAAATATTAAGAAAGCACACAATTATGCAAATCCCATATATCTCCAATTATGAAAATATAAATTGTTTTTTGGTATAAATTATATATAAATATAAAAAAAAAATTATAGTAACTATTTTCTAGTTCCTTTCTTAATAACAAGAAAGGAAAATGGTTATTTGACTCTGACCACAATGTGCTTACCAATAGAAAATGAGCCTTCTTTTTGAATAAGGGGAAATTAATATTGTGTAAATGGATGGTAAAATTTACTGGAATACACTGGCCATCTAATTCTCCTCCCACAAGATCTTGTATTTTTCCAACTTTCATTTGTGTGTCCAGTTGATGTGTTCATTAAAAATTGATCTATGTCAAGATACTGAGTAGTTGTAAAGTCAGTATTTCTACCTTCTAACCTGACAACAGAATATACTAGGAAATTGAGACCTTGTTCAAAGTTAACCAAGCAGTGTTAGTTTACATTTCTTCCCAGACCCACTTGTTTTATTACCCACTTTTAAGAAATTTATCATTATTTTTGTGGTAGATAGAACTTTGCAGCTTCACACCCTAGCTTTGTAATCTCTGCTAGAATTTCTAATATTGGGATGTGCAGGTGGTGTAATGAATAGTGGCTGAGAATGAGAAATTGGAAAACTAAGTTTGAATTCCATACAGGTTCATTACATTCACTTATGCACAAATAGCCTTAAGAAAGATCTGAATCCATCTCCTACCCTAGCTATGGGTTAAATAGTGGGACTTTTATCTGGTAAAATTATTGTTATTCCAAAAAATTGTTAATGCAATATTCACTTGCAAAAAAAATATTCTTACAATCCAGAATGTGTTTCGGCTTTAAATAACCCACAGGTGGTTAAACTGTATAAAAACAAATCAATCACTTACTCAAACACTTGATTGTATCTCAATGTAAAGCACAACCAACAAGGAGGTATTTAAGGTTAGCAATTTTCTCCCCCTTCTGTTTAAACTGGCCAATTTCTACAGTCTCAAGTTAACTGGCATTGATATCATATACTGTCTTTATAAGGAACCTTAACCTTTGTGCGGTAATTTGCCAAATTGGTGTGGCACTCCATATAACTGTTCTTGCTTCAGTTACCTCCCATTTCATCCACACATCCTGTTTTGAATGACCAACAGCTATGAATGGGGAAAAAATGAATGAAAAGTAATATTAGATCTGCTGACTCCTAATATTATTTCTTGCAGTCTCCTTTGACCATTATTGCTGTGAGTGGTAACCAACACCAGCACTACCCACTTCTTTCAATCAGACAGATGACTGCTTTATCTAACCTCCTTAGTACTCCATTTCCAACCTATTATTATATATGATTGGGTGCCTTTCACAGGTGGGTTCTCTGAAGTCCCATAACATTTTATAGTCATGCCGTATCTAACTTCAACAAGAGATTTTGGTGGTAGTCTCAGCTTTGATGTGGAACCCTATAAGACCACATTTATTAAAGTTGGTAGTTACTACCAAATACATACTGACTAAATGTAATGTCTTCAACCCTTGTGAGAGATATCATTTATACCTGCAGTGGCCATATCCTATTAACTTCGGGATTAAACTGAAGTATACACACCACAGTTTTACCTTGCCAATCAGATCACACTTATTAATGGAATCTTTCAGCTGTTTCAACACATTTTGTTGCAATTACTTTTAATAATCAGAATGGTGTAATGACTAGGCTATCAATGCACCTTTCACTAATTTCCATTAATATAGAACTATTTCCTTCACCACTCTCCTCAACAACAAACTGCAGCATTTGAAAGGCTTAATTCTCATGCTTGCTCAATTTTTTATGCTTTGGAAATTTCCACCCTGTCATCTAGGGCTGTAGAATATACTGACTGCATCTCTGCAGAGGGGTATCCCCTCTCTTATCCCAAAATGAGGCTACCTGTTTGCTATGGATGATGGTCCATAATGCCTAGGGATGGAATCCTAGTGGCTGAGCAGCCCATGTTCCAGTTGAATAAGAGGTCATGTAAACTGCAACATTTCACTTTGGTCCTTAACTGACTAGACAGCTGGTTAGAGAGCTGATCTAATCAATTGAGTGGTCATGTTGAGCCCTAAACCACATATAATCTTATTTCTCTACAGTTGTTTTCAACTTTGTTCTCTACTAGTATCAATCACTATAGCATATGCAGCAGATTCAAATTGAAACATAGATTAAAAGGTGGTGGCTTCCCTCTTGACAGGCTCCATGGTGGGTGGGGAGCACATATAATTTAATTCACAAAACTTATGTCATCTCTAAACATGTCCACATCCTGAAACAGACTCGGATAACTACCTATTTTTCCCAAATTAATAATACTTTAATCAACTGATGATACCTCCATCACCAAACTGTCTCCATTTATTATTGAAAAAGTTCTCTCCTTCTTGATCAAACCAAAATCTATAAAGAAAAAAAAAAATAATAATACCCTGTTCACAGAAGTCACAAAGGAAACTTATTCAAAAGTACTGCAAAAATAGACATCCTTGTACAATTTTAAAATAAAAGCCTCCCCTCACAAATACCTGAACACTTTGAAAGGGGTAGTGAGAAGCTCAAACTTCCCTCTGCACCTTAGATGAAATAAAACCAACTTTAGTAAACAAGGCATTACTGACGTACATAGGATTTCCATCAAGAAAAATGGTGAAACAATACTGACATGTACATCTTTGCCCCCACCACCCTTCCAATACTGAAAATAGGATACACCATAACCAAAGTAGAAATATACATCCCCAATCCTCTGAGATGTTACAAATACTAAATTTGGGGGCATCATGAAGACAAATGCACCAAAAAACAGGTGTGCAGAAAGTGCAGAGAGAGTAACCTGGAACATATGGAGATCAGTTGTGGCAGTAATTTAAAATCTGCAAACTGTGGTGTAAGTCACTCTGTTGGCTCGAGGAACATGTGAAGTATAGAAGAGAGAAAAATGTCATGAGACTGAAATAGTCTTATAACCTGACCTTCCCAAAAGCTAGAAAAATAGTCGAATCTACTACAAAAAACCATATATCACTTAAAAAAAAAAAATGATTGCCACATATGCACACAACTCTTGAATAAATTCTCAGAACTAAAACTGGACCAAACATCCTCTATTTTCTGAGAGATTCAAACTACCTTTTTTAAATTACTAGAATCAAATTATAGTCAGCTACTACAACCAACCTAATGTATATACCTGCTCCCAACCCAACCTTTCAAACAAAACAAATATCAAAATCACCATTGATTTCACCCTACAACAAAGCAAACAATCAGCCTCTACAGCAATTCATGAACCTTGGTTGCAAAGGCAACAAAAGTGACTTTCACCAAAATGTAATCATCTTGCTGGTCAGGATGAACACAGACTGAGATCAAGCTCACAACCAAGGATCCATGAGAAATTAACTACAATCAGCAATAGATATCTGCACTTGGAAGAAATGAAAGTCAAGGAATGAGGCTTTGTAACACCCAAAACCTCCAAATGGTAAACCAACACAATACTATAACACATCAATTATAACCAGCAAAATTATCCAGTGGAATTTCAATAAATTATTTGTAATAATCTTGATACAAACCAACCAAAGACATTGTAAATAGACTACAAACCCCACAAATATAAAAATATACATGTGTGTCACAAAATTTTCCAGTGGAAATGCCATGGGCTAAAACCAAACTTCAATGAACAGCACCCCATTAAAATACAGCCAAAACAATACAAAATTTTCAAACGGGAAAGACATAGCCAATATCTTTGCATAAAACTCATCATTGTAAAACCTAGATGAGAAATTTTAAAAAGTTAAAGATAGAGAAGAAAAGGAAAATTTAAATCCCAATACACGATAGATTACAAACAATTCCTAAGCAAAGCCCATAATACAGCCACAGGACCAGATGAAATTCACTACTAATTCCTAAAGTAGTTACCTAAAATATCACTTCAGTACCTACTACAAACATGCAACAAAGTATGGATAACAAGAAATGTCCCCCCGCCACCTCTTGGGAGGAAAAGCTACTATAATTCTCATTTCTAAAAATCAAAAATCAAACCTATTATTGACCTTCCAAACCAGATTCAGGAAAAGAAGTACAATAGATCACCTAGTCCATGGTTGCAACCTTATTAAAGATCATGAGTTTTTTCTCAGGGTTGCAAATGGTCTTGTAAAAATGTGTAATTTATAATATTTTATTACCATATAGAGATGGTTTTGAAATATGGTTTTACTGAGATGAGAGAATGATCCAGAAACGTTCAACCCCAGTGCATTCAGTACCTGCAAGTCCTTTGCCAATGTATCAATGAAGGATAATATAAAGCATCATCTGTACCCAGTTCATCCAGAAGTTGCTGAAAAACCTTTGTGTTACTGGAAAGATAAGGAAGAACTAGCAAAACAAAGAAGGATTGATGCTCTTTTAAGTTCAGCTTTTTCTCTGGAGAAAGCTTCTTTGGCATCCTTTGAAGTGGCAAGATGCAGAAATAACATTGTAGAGTAGCTGGTAAAGCTAGCATCACTGGCAATCATAAAGACTCTTGGTGGAGCAGAAATTGTCAAGAAGGTTGAATCTTTACCTCGTTCTGACAATAGCATTAAATATAGAATTGATCTCATTTCAAAAGATGTTTTAGCTCAATGAATTGTAGCACTGAAAAAAGCAGGGAAATTTTCTCTGCCGACTGATGAGTCTATGGATATTGTAAGTAATGCTCAATTGATGGCTTTTGTGAGGAAAAGGGAAGAATATGACATTCAAGAAGAATTTGTTTTCTGTAATGCTTTGACAAGTACTACAACTGGAAAAGACATCTTTAATAAGATAAATGATTTTTTTTAAAGAAACATGATCTGGATTGGTTGAATTGTTTGGCAGTGTGTACTGATGGAGCTCCATCAAGGTTTTGCTACTTGTGTTAAAGCAGATAACCATGATGTCAATTCACTGTTTTTTACACCAAGAAAACCATGCCTCTCACTGCTTGCAATCAGATCTCCAAGTTCTAAATGATGCCATCCAAATTGTAAATTTTGTCATGACCAGGGCTTTAATCTCCTGTATTTTCCATAATATGTGTAAAGAAATCGCATCACCAAGACTTGCTGTTCCACTCTGATATCCATTGGCTATCTTAAGGAAAGATTCTTGCAAGAGCAATTGAACTAAAAAATGAAATTGAAATATTTCTGTGTGAGAAAAAGGTGTGCACTTTCAAACTGCTTTAAAAATATTGCTTGGCTGGCAAAGCTTGATTAATTGAGCAACATATTCATGCACCTGAATGAAATGAATTCAGGCATGCAAGGCTGAAATCATACCATGGTAGACATTGGGGAAAAAAATTGTCTCATTTAAGAAAATAAAATTGCTCTTTGAAGACAAAAATTGGCTAAAGGAAAAACTGCAGCTTTTCCAGAACTGTCACGAAAACACTCCGAGTCTTCAGGATCGCCTCGTCAGTGATGTTATGACTTGGGGTCATGATAAATTTTGGGTCTTCCAACATCATACTTGTTCGCTCAAGAGACCCTACCGAAACAGTACTATTCCGTCAGGCGATCCTGAAGCAAAAAAAATATGCCAAGCACGCCACAAATAGACTCATTAAATAAATGCCACTTGAAGATTCATCAGAAATATGTCTTACTGACATCAAAAACATTTTTGAAGATCATTTGAAAACTCTTCAAGAAGAAATGGACAAGTATAATGTTGACATCAAGAAGCATAGCTGGATCAGAAATGTTTTCAGTGTGATCACCAGTGAAGTTGGTGAAGGTATTCCAGGGTTTCAAGAAGAACTTATAGACCTCCAAGAAAATCAAATACAGAAACAACAGTTGAAAAATCTGATGTATTCAGAATTTTGGATTCAGCACAGCTAATTCTGACAAGGGAGGCTGGAAAAGCTCTTCTCCCTTTTCCAATAATATCTCTCTGAACAAGGGTTTTCAATCTTGTTATGATCAAGACTAGAGCAAGGAACTGCTTGGATACCCAGCATGACTTGCTTTGTGCTCTAGCAATCAACATCAAATCCAATCTTTCACATGAAGCAGTTTCATGGTAGTCACTGAAAAAATATTTTGCATTTTGTGACTTTTAACTTCCAATTCATGTAAACTTTTTTTCATGAAAAATTTTTTTTTTTTTTTACTAATTTTAAACTTTCAGTGGAAACCATTTTCCTGTAATAGATTTTATTACATATGATTCACACATTTTTTCAAAAATTGGGAAAAAAATTTCCAATATAAATGCTTGATTGTAAAATATCAGGAAACATTTGATATAAGTTCTGAAAAAAGTACTAAAATTGGGTGATTTTTTTTTTTTTAATTTTTTTCTGGTGATTTTCTTCTGAAAGTTTAAAATTTCAAGTTAAAAAAAATTTTTAACTATAAAACAATTTTTATGGGATTTGTTTTTCCAATCTTTCCTCTTAATAATAGATAAAAAATTATACTGCGTTTCATTTGTAGTTTTGGTGTTATGTTAGTTCATGGCCTTCTTTAAAAAAAAAAAAAAGACAAAAAAATTTGTCATACACTTATTCAGGGTAACTGGACCAGGCAAAAATTGTATTTAGGGTCATGGTCAAAAAAAGTTTGGGAACCACTGACCTAGTCCAACTAGAAACTGTAATAAGGGAAGCATTCATTAAGAAGGAATATCTAGCAATATTTTTTTGATTTGGAAAATGCATATAGCAAGACATGGATGCGTAGAATTATGAGAGACCTAAAGGATTATAAGCATGACTGCCAACTTTCATAAACAACAGAAGCATCAGAACACCAATTGGAAACACATAATCTGATTGAAAGAAGATGAAATGGGAGGTCCTCAAGAGTGCATCATCATATTGTAAAATGCAGCAACCCTGAAATCAACAGCTCATTCTATGTTGATGATTTCTTGATTTGCTATAGATCTAAAAATATTCACACAGCTGAATGACAGCTGCAGCAATGCTTTAACAAAATAAATACAGGGACTATAGAAAACGGTTTTAAGTTCTCAAAAACCAAAACAAAGTGCATTCACTTCTGCCAGCTCCGGAAAATGCACAATGACCCTACCTTGAAAATTGATGGTACCAAAATACATATGGCACAATATAAATTCTTAGTTTGAAGTCAAAAATGACACCTAGCATTCATACCACACATCAAGACGCTGAAAAACAAATGTAATAAGGCAATCCAACTGTTGAGAATGGTAGCGCATACTGACTAGGGAGCAAACAAAATTGCAAAGCCTACATCGGACACTTAAAATTAGATTATGGTTGTTTCATTTATGGATTGGCCAGTAAATCTATCCATCATCAAGGACTAAAACTTGCACTTGCATTCAGTACATCCCCAGTGGAGACCTTGTATGCATAAGCACACAATGGCCCTGCAATAATTACACAAAATTGTCTTCATGGCTGTTAAACTCTACTTACAATTGTCTTTAAAACACGATAACTCCCTTTTTGAAAGAAAAGAAAAAGTCATTAAGCCCTTCAACGTCTGCATCAGAGATTTAACCAAAGTTGCAAACTTTGACGTAGAACAAGTACATGAATCCACCATCCCTAAAAAAATCCATGGCTATTAAAACAGCCAAATGTTCTATTGGATTTAACCAAGTACTCCAAGACAAAAATAAACTTTATAACACTTGAATTGGCAGGCAAGTCAGCAACACATGTTAAGAATTCTGCCCACTTCACAGAACTGATCAAAGAGGCACCCATCAGTTCACACCAGATGGTTAGCCTCGACGTAGTCAGTCTGTTCACCAAAGTACCAACAAGTGAGGCACTAACAGTAATTGGGGACAAACTAGCTGCGGACCCTTCCATACAAGAGCGCACATGTGTACCATTGCCAAACATAATGGAAATGCTGACCTTCTGCATGGAATCTTCCTACTTCAGAATGGGTACTGACATATATCGACAAGTGGAAGGTTTGGCTATGGGTTCGCCGTTGTCACCGGTAATGGCGAATATATACATGGAACACTTCGAAGACATGGCCTTAGGTTCAGCTCCCTTAAAGCCAACTATGTGGCTCAGATACGTTGATGACACATTCATACTCTGGCCTCACCAGGAAGACGTCCAGGTACTACTGGAGCATGTGAACACAATACGACCATCCATACAGTTCACAATGGAGAAGGAAAGAGATAACCAACTGGCCTTCCTGGATGTTCTCATAACACGCACAGTGTGGGGGTTCACGACATCAGTGTATCGCAAACCCACTTTCACCGGACAATACCTAAACTTCAACTCCCATCACCCATACAGTGTCAAACATGGAATCGTACGCTGTTTACAACATCGAGCACAGACAATAAGTAGCGATTCCCACACGTACCTCCAAGAAATGACCAGGCTAAAAAATACCCTTCGACGTAACAACTACCCCGATAGCATACTGTCCACCAAAGGGAACAATAGAGTAAGGGAAGAAAATGACTCGCAAAAACCTCCAACGGTCTGCTTACCATACATGCGAGGCGTCTCAGAAAAAATTCAAAAAGTATGTGCCCCTTACAACATCAGGACGGTATTCAAAAGTGAATCAACACTGAGAAGACACCTAGTCCGAGTAAAGCCACCCATAGAGAAGAACCAGACCAAGAACTGCATATATTCCATCCCATGCAGCTGCGGCAAGGTTTACAAGGGCGAAACATGCCGCCCCCTTAAAGTAAGGGTGGATGAACATCGAAAAGCAGTGACTAGAGGGGAGACGGAAAAGTCGGGTATAGCCTACCATGTATGGAAGGAAAAGGGTGACCATCGCCCTCTCTGGGATGAAGTTAAAATAATAAACAGTGAGCCCCACTGGAAAGTGAGAAAACTCAAAGAAACAGCTCACATGCTAGGACATAACAACCTCCTGAGCAGACCAAGTATAGAACTGAACACGATTTGGGCACCCCTAATCGTAAGAGAGAACCTAGAATAACAACTTAGGTTTAAATATACCAAAAATTCATACACGATCGTCCCAGTGACACATGGCCGAGGCGACTAGGACGTTGGAACAGTGATTGCAAGTTCTCCCGATGTTCTGAGTTCGATCCCGAGCAAAGGCAGTGGCAGCGACAAACAAGAGCGGTGACAACGATAATAGAAGCAACAGCAGCAGCAACGATGGCGTCAAGCAGTAGTAGCAGCAGCGATGGCCTTAATGGAACGAGAACATGGTACCCCCGTAACAATAAAGGGTTGGGTTCGAAATTCCAGACCGACGGTTCCCGAGTTCGAGATGCACCTGAGGAAGGCCGGAGGATCAGACGGCCGAAACATTGTGAGGAAAGCAACCAAGATGAGGAAGTCAGTCCGATTAACGAAATCCATACTTGAATTTCAGATTATCAAAAATAATTATCACATATATATACATACATATATATATATACATACATACATATATATATATATAACCCCATCTACACAGATGGATTGAAAGATGGAGACAAAGTAGGAAGTGCTGCTACATTTAAAGACAAAGAGTACCTAAGATGGCTGCCTGATAGATCCTCCATCTATGATGCTGCAGTAGTAGCTATTAGTTTAACCTTAGATATAATAAAAGATAACCACAACAAAATTATTCTTTTCTCAGTAGTCACAGCTTTGAGAAACAAAGACACTAAAAACCCTTTAATCACTGAAAATTGACAAAACCTCCAAAAAGCAAAGCCATCATTTTCTGGTGGGTATCCAGCCTCATTAATGGGAATGAAAGGTCAGATAAAGGAGCCAAAAAACCCTACATATCAAACATTAAAATACATAACACAAACCTGAAAGAAACATATGCAAATTCATTACCAAAAAAATGACCAGAATCCTGGAATATGTATACATAAAACAAACTCAAAAAAATCCAACCTACCATTGGATATAGAAAGAGAATAGATATTGGCTACCCTCACTTAACCCATTCTTTTCTCCTTAAAAACGAGGAACCTCCAATATGTACAACATGCTAAGAACCATATACAATTAAACACACAGGCTGTACTGACTTCAATCATATCCAGGAAAAATTCTTTAAAAAGTAAGGAATGTCAACAAGCTTTTCAAATAAACCAACCTGGATAACATCCTTAACTTTATGAAACTGTAATCTCCCACAATATCCCCCCCCCACACACACACACACACACAAAAGCTTTTTCTTTAGAACCTCTTTAAACAAAAACTCATTTCTAAAAGAATTTAATTACAAACTTTCTTACAAATAAAACAAAGGATTTGGCACTAAGAGGTTGATGTGCTGTTAAGCACACAAAAAAGAAAAAAAACTTAATGGATATTTCATTGAGTGAGCTTTGTTGTGACAAAAAAATTTATTACTGTATTTTCTCTACACTGATATAAAGCATTCAAAAGTGAATCTTTGGAAATGCCTGAATCTGGATCCTCACAAAACATGTGGACCTGATGGTATCCCTAAAATAGTTCATAAGAAATGTGCTTTTGAACTGGGTCTTCTTCTCTCTAAACTGTACGATAAATGTCTCTGTGCCTCTTACTTTTCATGTTGGAAATTATCCTCTGTTATTCCAGTCTTTAAGAACTCTGGTGAACTGTCTGACCCTTCAAACTATTGGCCTATTAACCTTCTACCTCTTTTTGGCAAACTACTAGAGGCCCTAAGCAGTGCTGAATTGGTAAGCATCTAATATTGCAGGGCCTTCTTTCAGATATCCTAGAGAAACAAAAGCTATATTGCTTAACTGCAAGCTTTAGATAAGAGTGGTGAAACTTGGGCTGTTGCTTTGGACATCTTGAAAGCATTTGACAGTGTTTGGCATACCAGTCTTCTTCACAAGTTGACAGGTTATGGCATTTCCAGATGAATTTTGAACTCATTCAGTTTTATCAAATTGTAAAATGAAGGTTGTCCTGAATGGCCACACTTCTAGATCTTTTGTAACTAATGCAGGTGTCCCACTGAGCTCTATTCATGGACGAACTTTCTTAATTTTCATCAGTTACCTTCCTGATGACATCAGTTCTCAACTTGGTATCTATACAGATGATGCAACCATTTACTCCTGTCTTCATAGTATGATTGATCAGTTCAATAAAGTCAAATTGGCAGCTGATCTAAAAAAGTGACCTACTGTCTGTTAACTGGGGCAAGGAATGGCATATTAATTTTAATGTCGTCAAAACAAAACTTCTCTCTATTAATCAGCTGAGAGACCACTTTCTACCTGATGCTAATCTTTGGGAGAGTGACTCGTTGTGCCTTCATGGACTAACATTCTCGCCTGACATTAAGTGAAAAGATTATATTGAATCTAAAGTTAGTCAGTTTGGCAATCTTTCAGTATTGGTTTCTGTTTTTTTTTTTTCTCCTTGATACTGCAGTTTTTGATTTAATTTAGTATTTTTGCTTTCTAAGGAAGCCATTCATTTTCTTGTCTAATGATAGCATTTCCAGTTGATATCTGATTTCATTTGAGATTCATAAATTTGCAATTTAGTCCGTTCAGCTTGCAGTTTCTCGTGTATTTCTGGTCCAATCTTAAAAATATTCATATGGCTGGAAAGAAAATAATCTTTCTAAATATGTAATTTGTATGTGCTTTTATTCATTGAATTATTTTTTACAGTGTGTTAAAATGGTATTTTGCTTCAAACAACCGAGAATGTTAATGTTTTTTTTTTTTTCTTGAGAGTAAATTTTGTTATTCACAAAATCAAAATGACCAAATTATTGAAGCTACTGCCTGACACTGACACACACTTGTTTTCGATTAAAGTTTATTTATTAAACTTTTGAATAAATTGTTGACTAGAAATAACTACCATATTTATTAACAAATTGGTAAAATACGAAAGAAATCATCGCGTAAAATATCTGTATTTGTGTCTTTGGACAACACATTTGAGAGAGAAAATGGTATATAGCTCTCCAGAAATTAGTATATGATATGGCTTTTAAAAAGTCAAAAAATGACACACACACACACAATGTTTGAAATAATTACAGCAATTTTTTTCTGGTATGCTAGTCAACTGTTATTGGGGTTTTGCAGATAAATTTCTTCTAAACAAGGAAAATCAATGAGATATTTTTTCCCCCTAAATAAATTTGTTTTTATCTAGCAAATACATCTTAAAAATAATTAAAAGCTTTTAATTTCATTTTTAGAATGTTTATATTTCCAAATCTGCAAGTATCACCTGTTTTTTTTTTTTTTTTTTTTTTTGTTTAGATACACATTTTAAAACTGAAATGAAAAACTATTTTAATCATTTAAATACATAATCTTAGGTGTATTCGCTAGATAAAACCATAAAGATATTTGTGAAAATAAAATGAATTCATTTTCCTTATTTAGAAGAATTTTATAGGCAGGGGATACCCACTGGACACTAGTGGTTAAAAAAGAATAATTTTTACTTTGGGTTTTTAAAAAAAATGGCTTGCAGTTTTGAAAATATACACATTTTAAAACTGAGATTAAAACTTCATTTTTTTTTTTTTTTTTTTTTTTTTTTTTTTAATATCTAATTTTAGGTGTATTCATTACGTAGAAACAATTTTATTTGTAGAAAGCACTAGAGACTCGCGTATCTGGAAATATATGCATTTTAAAAGTGAAATTAAGAACTATTTTAATTATTCTTATCTAATTTAGGTACATTCCCGAGATAAAAAAAAAAAAAACCCAGTCTTTTTCAATAGTGTTTCTTTGGTCACTCAGTAGTGATAGCACTTAAAGCAAATGATTTTGGTTTTGTAAAAAATTTTGAAGTGGTTTCATAGCGTGAAGATGAAACCAAAAAAATTAGTTTTTCAGTCAAACCACCAATCAATCTTTTGCTAAGTCTGCTGCTAAGAAAGTTGGTTCACTGTATTATGCTAGACAATTTTTCTCCTGGATCTATCTTGCATTATTTTCAGAATGTAATCAGTTTTTTTTTTTTGTGGGGGGGTACTTCTTATCTTTGTTACCTTTTCTTTTTTTTTTAAAAAAAAGGATACATTTTATAGTTCTTTGATTTTTGCAAACATGAATTATCTTTTCATAATTTACAATTTTCTCATTAAGCCATTATGGAAGATAATAAACATAACATTTTTTTTTTCTTAAGTGGGTATCTGTTCCTTTTTTTCCCTTTTTTATGCATTAGGGATTTCCACACCAGAGATCACTACCCAATTGATAAATAAAATTTACATTTAATCATCTGCTCAGTGGATGATGAACTCTGCACTCCAAGAAGTTGTTTTCTTCTAAATGGAAGATCCTGGCTGAACAAGACTCCAAATTCCTTTCAATGTATGAAAAGGTTGCTGATAATGTTAAAACTGTGATGAAAGAAATAGACATTATAATGATATAACATTTAACAGAACTTCATCTCCACCTCTAAGGGAACAAAAGAAGAAAAGGCACCAGTGAATCTGAGTATTCAATCAACTTTAGCATTTGTTATGATGAAAAACCACTTCAAATGACTTTGAGTTATGAGCTGGACACTATTACTCTAACTTTTATATTGACCAAGTCATTGATATTATATCTCTATGTGCTGTAATCAAAATTTTAGTTCCAAACAAAGGCAGAAATTATTATTTTTGTTGGCCTTTGTTGGATGATATTGCACAAGTGGCATCAACATTTGTTTTTAGATTGGGTTCTGATATACCACCACATGATAAGATATGGAATATTCCAGGAATATTGGCTATTGCAGAGGCTTATAAACAAATTCAAACTGCAAATCATCATAAGAGGAAATGCGGGAGGTCCATTCCAACAGTTCAAATTTTTCATCAGTTCCAATAAATGTATTTTCATTAATTTCAGTTTTTTAGTTTGAAGATGAATGAATTTAACGCTTTATAATAAGCATTTATTTGAAGGATTGACCAATGATTCATTCAATATCTTAAATTTGTAAGTTTTGTAATCATTACTGTCCTTTTTTTGATAAGTTAAAAATTGTATAAATTCACAATTTTTTTTTCAAAATTGGATGCATCTATGAAAAAAGGTATTCATATTACAGACAAAAGAACTTTTGTTGAATTCCTCATCCAAAAATTATTAAATTTCCATGTATGTATCTCCAATGGATATATTTTTATGGCAAATTCAGGATAGTATACTTTCAACCTGTTTTTGTGCTTTTGGCAGTTTTTCCATGTTGTAAATATTATTTTTTATTTATATACTGCTGAAAAAGATTTTAGCTTCATCTCTGTTGTAAAGTCTGAGTTGCAAAGTATTAATTATTGAAATTAAACTTATATGAACTGTCAAAAATGCCCTTCCATGTCAGGCCTTAAGTATTTTGTTTTTGAGAACATAATATTTCTTTTATTTCAAGACTCCCTATATCACATTTCATTTATAATGTTTTTTAACTAATCTGAAGCCTACATCTTCAGTTATACACTGTTAACATTGGCTTCTGGTCCAGTAGCACATAAGATGGAAAACGGATGAACTTTGAATGGTCATAATTTTGTTGCTTATTGAGATAGATTTGGTACCATATTTTATGTTTTGTCTAGCTTTCTATTTCTGTATTAAAGAAAGGCTTTTTTTTCTTTTTTTTAAGTTATGACCAAAACACAAAATAATATCTTGCTCACATGACAACATAAACATTCAAGATCATTCCAAAGATACAAATTGCCTTATGGACTTTTGAATTTCATCAAATTTCTTTCTTGATAATGTCTGAAGTCATTTGAAAGCTTGAGACCTTAACAAGAATATGAAATGTGGATATTCCCTTTGTACCAAGAAAAAAAAAATTCACCAACATGAAAAACTTATGTAAAAGTATGTGTTAACCTGAACAAAACTTGTTTGTGTATGCATATATTTTTGCTTATACAAGTTTACTTAATGAAGATCAATGAAATTTCTTTTTCTTTCCTTTTTCTCCATGATTAAAATCATTTTTCTGGATTCCAGGAAAAATGTCTTCTGAGAGCTTTTGGCTTTCATAAGTCATTATCAGAGTTTTATTTTTGTGTTGATAATGTTGTAATATATAATATGAACTTTTTTTTCTGGTTTCAGTGTTGAAAGTTGAAATTCATCACTTAATTTCTGGTAGATAATGCCACTATTTGGAAAATCTCCCAAAAGTCCACAGGAGTTGGTAAAAAGCCTAAAGGATGCTGTTATATTGCTATCAAAGGAACCTGGAAGAAGTGATAAAAAATCAGATAAAGTAAGCAGATAAAAATATTAACATTTCTCATTTGCCCCTTTTTTTTCCCCCATTTATGTTGAATCATAACTTTTTTTTTTTTTCTTCTTTTTTTTTTCTTCTTTTTTTTTCTTTTTTTTTTCTTCTTTTTTTTTTCTTCTTTTTTTTTCTTCTTTTTTTTTCTTCTTTTTTTTTCTTCTTTTTTTTTCTTTTTTTTTCTTCTTTTTTTTCTTTATTTTTTTTCTTTTTTTTCTTTTTTTTTCTTTTTTTTTCTTCTTTTTTTTCTTCTTTTTTTTCTTCTTTTTTTTCTTTTTTTTTTCTTTTTTTTTCTTCTTTTTTTTCTTTTTTTTTCTTCTTTTTTTTTCTTTTTTTTTCTTTTTTTCTTTTTTTTTTCTTTTTTTTCTTTTTTTTCTTCTTTCTTTTCTTCCTTTTTTTTCTTTTTTTTTCTTCTTTTTTTTCTTCTTTTTTTTTCTTCTTTTTTTTTCTTCTTTTTTTTTCTTCTTTTTTTTTCTTCTTTTTTTTTCTTCTTTTTTTTTCTTCTTTTTTTTTCTTCTTTTTTTTTCTTCTTTTTTTTTCTTCTTTTTTTTTCTTTTTTTTTTCTTCTTTTTTTTTTCTTCTTTTTTTTTTCTTCTTTTTTTTTTCTTAATCGGAATCACCCCAAGCAAGGTCATAATGCCTAATGCCACTAAAACACAAAGGGTTACAAGATGTGGAAGAATTAAGAACAGAAACATTAATGATGAGCTGAAAGAAGAAAGAGAGTAATGAGGTGGACACTAGATAGTGATTGACATTGCATTTAAACTTTTGCAGATTAAAGTTGGCTGGAAAGCATGGAGACAGAAAAGAGTTCCGCAAGAGAGTAGTGTGAGAATAGAAACTGTTAGTATAAAATTCATCACTACATCTATCCAGCTCAATTGTAAATTGATGAGATTTGACACCAATCTCGTACTGCACTTAAATTCAAAAACTCTAGGTACCATAGAGAAGAGCTCATTCAAACAATTACCATGAAAGTGTTTATAGAAAAGATATAGAGAGGTAACATTATGGCAGTGGGAAAGTGACTGGAGCTGAGCCACTAGGTCAGGATCAATAATATTGAAGATTCTTCTTTGAATCTTATCAAGGAGCTCAATGGGTACCAGACCATATGTGGCAGCAATATTCTAAGCATGGACTTACAGATATGAGAGATTCTGGAGAGAGAAAAAAATTGTCTTGCCTGATCTAGCAATGGATTTAATGTAGTTTTTCCACTTCATATCAGCAGAGAACGTGAGCCCAAGAAAGCACAACAAATCACTTTCCTGGAGTATAGCATCAGCCTAGTTGATGGAAGGCAGAGATGGGTTTTTCAGATGATTAATGGAGAGAAGTTTAGTTTTGGAGGCGTTAAAATTAACAAGTGATCTTTTGCCCCAGTTAACTACGGACTTGAAGTCGTTTTGAACATCAACTGCCATTTTGACCATGTCATACTGATAAGTCTTACTATCGATGCAGGAGTAAATTGTTGTGCCATCAACATAGATACCAAGTTGAGGGTTGATGTTATCAACAAGGTCATTAATAAAAATTAGAAATAGAGTAGGACCAAGGATGGAGCCCTGGGGAACACCTGCATTAGTAAGAAAGGATCTAGTTGAGTGGCTGTTCGGGATAACTCTCATTTTATGATTTGATAGGAAAGACTGGTAGATTATTTCGAAACATGTTCAGAAACACTGTAACTTTTTGGCTTGTGGAGAAGGTCTGAATGCCAAACCCTGTCAAAAGCTTTAGAGATGTCCAATGCAACAACTCAGGCTTCACCGTTTTTATCTAGAACATTATAAACTCTTTCTGCAAATATCATCAGCAGTTGACCTGGAGAAACGAAAGCCATATTGCTTGTCTGAGAAAAGGCCCTGTGATGAAAGATGATGAACCAATTCAGCATTGGTTAGAGCCTCTAGGAGTTACCCAAAAAGAAGTATAAGGTTAATGGGCTGATATTTTGAAGGGTCGGGTGGCTCATCAGAGTTCTTAAACACTGGAACAACAGGTGATGACTTCCACGAGGCAGCAAGGCATTTATTATACAATTTAGTGAGAACAGCGGCCAGTTCGGGTGCACACTTCTTAATGACTATTACAAGGATATCATTGGGTCCACATGCTTTATGCAGATATCAAGATGATATAGAGATGATAACAGAAATCATAGAAGGTGTTATATGCATATCATTCAACAGAGACTGTATCCTAGGTGGGGAATTAGGTAGGGATATTCCGAATGAGTCGAGTAGAGTTTGAGGAGAATTTATGGGCAAAGCATTCAGCTTTATCAGCAGAGGATGATAACACCTCATCTTGATTAAAGAAGGGAGGAATGGAGACCTTACATTTATTTAATGCCCTATTACAGAGTTGACAGTAATCACAATGGTGCCTCATTCTCTTGGGTCTTTGCTTCTTCAAGGACTTGCTTATATTTATTGCAAGCAGCAATTAATAGGTACCTGTTGTGACGAGAGTTGTCACGCTGGTATAGTTGAAAATAGTGGTTCCTGTGTGCTACCACAGCCGAGCATGCTGGGAAGGATTGAGATTTCACCTGGTATTTCCAAGAAGTGATGAAAGTGTCCATGCTGGCTTTGACCCAAGAAGAAACCTCGGTGGCCCAATTTTCAATTGGGAGTTTAAAGATGTCAGTCCAAGGGGCTTAACTGCACTTGGAAAAATACTATTCTTGTGTTTTATTATTTGAAAGTTGAGTTTTCAAAATAGTACATTTAATAGTCTTATAAACAGCTTCAGTTTTATTTTATGTTATAGGTAAAGGATTTGTATTATGGAAATTTGTGAGAGGAAATATGTGGAAATATAACTTTCTCAATTATAAATAATTTAATAATACTTTAATTTAAAACTTTGTATCAAAAAGAAAAAGTAATGAAGAGAAAATACTCATTATAATTTTTTGAAGTCTGGTGACACACTTAGCATCTGTAAGAAAAACAATAAAACTGATTTAGAATCAATTTTATTGCTAGTCTTCATCAGCCATTATCAGTCTGTTTACTGTGAGACAGAATATTCCCAAATCCTTCCATAACTACTGTGACTTACCATTAAACCACTCTATTTCATCACTCCACCTTCTCTCTGGTCTTTTCCTACTGCAGTTACCACTCATTGGGCACCAATTGAACAACCTTTTGCACCATCTATTATTTTTCCTCTTGCTATATGTCCTTCCTGCTTGTGTTTTTACTTGTTTCTTTCTTAGTTATCCATAACATTGCTTTTTGTTTGTTTTGAAGCAATTTTGTTAACTTATGTCTTGTGCTCATATATTATAGCTATAGATCTAACCCATATGTTATAGCTAGCATAATACATTTATTATACACATTACATTTTAAACATATTGGTAAGATGCTTTTTTAAATCTGATTTTATTTTTACGAAATACTTTCCAGTTATTCTTATACATTGTTTATTTCATTTTCATGGTATTTCTTTGATGTTAGCACCTGTCCTAACTAGATGCATTCCTAAACTTCTTCCACTTCCTTACCATCTATTATGGTCTTTTGTTTTATTTGCTGAAATATAAAGTGCTAAATAGGGAAATGTCATTTTTTTTTTTTTACTGACTGCCAAATGTTTTCCAAAGTCAAATACTTTTTATAGTTAACAAAGGCTGGATAAAGTGCTTTGTTATTCTGTTAATTTATTTTTTATCAGTTGGTTTGCTGTTAATAACTACTAAAACCTGTTTGTGTGGCTGACTTACTTCTGAAGTGTTAATCTATGTGGAAATGCTTTTAAAAATAATTTGTATATACTTGATAACAAGGTGATAGGAGGATAATCACCAAGGTCAATATTGTCTTATTTTTTGCTTGTTTTTTATTTAAACATTTTTATTTTTGTTATAAAATTAAATACTATTCCTAGACTGAAGTTTTTGCAGTACCTTTCTTTTTCATGCTGAATAAATAGCTCTTCTTATTTATAGTGAAATTCTTCTGCATCTTTGAAAGGGTCTGTTACTATGCCATTTTTGCTTGATGCTTTCACAAGTTTCTCATTTTGTAACATAATTCCATTTGTTGTTTGAAACACCACGTGTATCTGTTGGTGTTTGTTTATTTTTATTTTTGAAGCATAAAGTTTTGCATAGTACTTCTCAGTTACCCATAACATCCTGTCCCTACATTTGCTACCTTCCCCATTTGTATTCAATGTAAGCATTTGCTTTTTGCATATGTGGACTCAAACTCTTCTCTTTTGTTAATAGCTTCTTCTATCCTTTTCATGTTATCTTTTTCTTCTCTCATTCTCTTTTTCTTTTTTTCTTTTGATTATTAAAGCCATTGACCAGCAACAGGTACATGATTAAGGGATCCGTCAATGTAGCATTTGTATATTATAGATACCAAGTTGAGAATGGATGACATCATTTCTTTTTAATTATATCTGCTGATTCTTTAATTATACTTGTCAATATTCTATTCATATTTTCTGTTATTTTCATTATTCCACAGTTTAAAATCTATTAATTTTTACCTGAAATTTGGTGATGTTCTCTAATCTTAAGACATAATTTCTTTCTTTCTTTCTTTTTTTTTTTTTAGAATTTTCTCTCAATTTTAAAGTCAAATTTAACTTTGTGAGCTACCATTTTATGATTACTTCCTTTATTAATGTTTAAATAATTTAAATAACATTGCTGGCTTTGTCAGTGATTATGAAATTCATATTTAATTTTTTTTTTCCCCATTTGGGCTTTATTTATGAACCATTTTCCTTTAGAAAAGTGAATTCATAATAGCCATTTTTATTCTATCTGAGAAGTTCAGTTTGTTTATTTCAATATTCTTCCTTATGCCAAATTTTCCTACACTAGATTCTCTATTTTGTCCCTATATTTTGCATTGATGTCATATATGAAAATGATGGAATTGGTTTTATCTCTGATCATAACTTTTTTTATAATCAAAGCCTTAATTTTTCTCATCTGAACTTTACTGCATATAGGTACTTAATTTTTTTTTGCATAATCTTATTACTATACTAGCAACTCTGATCTGTCAAAACTTTCTTCATGCAATGATACCATTGATTTTAAAATCCTGCACTATTAAACCTTTTTCCTTATTACAAAGTAGGTGGTTACTAAGTTCAGCTGTAAGCAGTTCTCTCCTTTTCTGCAAGTTTTGCTAATACCTACTGCACTCCAGGTGATATTGTTCTCAGGATTAACTTGTCTAGTCTGTAGTTTGCACAGTGTATGCAGAGATCTTCATATGTTGTCTTTTTGTTTAAACAGTGTTTGCTTGCTATTGGTAGTAGGTACATGAGGCAATTTGGCTAGACCTTTGTTATACAGTGATCCAAAAGGAATGTCAAAGTATATATTTAGTTTTATCATCAGTTTGGGATTTTAGGACAGTAGTAGCTAATTGATCTAACTTATGGCTGCTCAATTTCTCATGAGCTTATGAATGGTGGAGGTAGTTCAAGGTTTTGCCACACCTAATCACACAGATTGGTTAAAACAATCACTGTCATCTCAATTTCATTGCTCCCCTATTTTTTTTCCTTTTGTTTATCATTTGACCCCAAGCAAGCCAGTAAGACAAAGGGGGGCAAATGCGGGGGGAAAGTCATTAAAGCGAGAAAACCATAAAAACAGGAATCCAGGAAACAGAAGATAATGATTGATATTATCATGCATTGTATCCCATTTCTGTGTGTATGTAAACTATTGATTTGGAATACCAAGTCAATTAAAAGAAAGTTTTATATCTCATATCAGTACACCATGTATACCTGAGTTTTAGGTGTTGCATGCTTTGATAAGTTTCAGTGGTGAGGAAATAACTCTGCAAGTGGGTAACAGTGCCACAGAGATGCATATGTGCTGTTTTTGTTCAATTAGAACCATTTGATAGGGTCAGTGTGGACCTTTAAGAGACTGGATGGTCATATAGAAGAATTGCTGTGCATGTTGGATGTGGTGCATTGATAGTGCTTCAATGTTGGCAACTGTGGTCAAGCAGACATTCAACATTCATGCATTCACAGACCAGGTTCTAGAGGGCCATATAATACAGGTACTTGCCAAGATTGTCCTGTTGTAAGGGTAGCTGTGGCAGACTTCATGGGCTGCACAGCATAGATTAAAACTAATAAGGCCCTAGGATTGTCTGCACAGATTTTGGGGATCATTTGTTTGCAGTAAGATTAACCAGACTTTCATTTACACCACATCACTAGAAATGTGAGAAGTTTCACTTGGGGGTTCAAATGGTGTTTGTAATGTTCAGTGAAAAGAGTAGGTTCTGTCTTCACTTTATACAAGTACAATGTAGAGCTAGGGAACAACATCTTGCAATGTGTGTTCACCCACAATGCCTAGAATTATGTTGTGTGGTACCATAAGTTACAACTATCACTCATGTTTGGTGTTTGTGGAAAGAACATGGAACGGCACCATGCACATCCAGGACATGGTTCAATCTGTTCCATTACCATTCTTGCAACAAGGTGATATACTGTCCCAGCAGCAGGGTAATTCCTACCTACATGCTTGGGCTGCCCAACATGCATTTCCAGATCATAAAGAACTTCTGGCATTCACAATTTTCAGATTTCTCCCATAACATGCATCTATTAAAAATGATTGGATAACATCTGTTGACCTACCTACAGCTGCTGCCTTATTGACTCAACAGGTAAAAGAGGCATGGAATAATGTATTGCAGGATGCTCTTTACAGTCATATCCATGTAAGAGTATGCCTCAATGATTGATATACAGTGCATTAATATGAGGTCTGTCTACTGTTTTGGAATGTATATTAAGGACATTGCAAGTTTTATTTCCATTATTGTATGGTCTTTTTGAATGTACTCTCACAGAGCCTGGCTTCAAGACATACCTATGTGTAAGCAAACATTCAGTGGAAAATACCTAAATTTCAATTCCCACCATCCATACACCATCAAAAAAGAAATCATCCATCGCCTATAACATCAGGCCAAACTCATGTGTAGCAACCCAAACAAACATTAATGCCTACTGGCGTTAGAAACACCCTTCTGAGTAATAATTATCCTGTAAACATAACATCAGCTTCCACAAGCGGTGACATAAGAGTTGAGGACAACAATCAAACATCAGTTGCAGTCTTTATATTTGAAAAGATTCAGAAGATCTGCAAGCCAAGCAATATCAGGACGGCATTTGAAAGAAAGTTCAACCCTTTAGAGATATCACTCTTGAAGTAAGCTTCACCCTCAACTCAGAAGAAAACCTGGATTTTCTACCCCATGCAGTAGTTGTAAGAAATAGAAAGGAGACTATCTACTCCATAAAATTAAGTATGATGGAACATTGAACAGCTGTTGTCCAAAGAGGCATTAAAATCAAGTATGGTTGATCATATGGAGATCAGTCCCTGTGGAAAGAAGTAAATAGGTAAAGTTTATCATTGGAGGATAAGATGATTTAAAGAATCATCCCACCTTAGACCTATCATTAGAGATAACTGTGATCTGTGAGATTCTGCCTAAGAAGGTCCACAAAACAAAGTTTACCACCTGAATCTACCAGTTTACTTAGTCTCACCGCTCAATTATTATATATTAGATTTAAGACTTCAGAGTTTCAACACAAGAGATTGTCCAAGAGATACATATTCTATCTAGTAGATTAAATTATTAATTAAAACATTTAGTTCCTTGGCAGTTGTGAGTTCAATCTCTGCGGATGGTACTGCTGAAAAGTCTCTGATTCAGTGGTAGAAATAGACAAGCAACAAAAAGGTGAATAAGAATAGTGTGTATTAGCTGATATGTTATTTATTAGATTATATATCTGCTTACAAATCTACATTCAAAAGTGGAAAAAGTATGAGACTTGTAATTATTGACTGAAAATAGCACTTTGAACACATGCATATTTTTAAGGTATTTTTCTTGTATTCATGTAACTATTTGTTAACCTACTTTAATGATTGGTTGCAATTGCTCCATCAATTGTGCTTTTCAAATTATGTTAATACTTGGATTATATCCAGCTAATAGCAAATACTTCTCACAAGTTTGGAAATTTACGTTTGTCTAATGTTGTTGCCAATTAATTTGATCCTTTTGATAGGCTGCCAGTTGTAATGAGAAAATGCAGGTTTGCAAGTTCATGCAACAGATTAAAATGATTGTCTCTGCTGACTCACCTTTGCCTTGCCAAGTTTGTTGAGCAATCTTTCATATGAAATTCATTTAATTAATTTCCTCACTGATTTTCAACATCTGAGATGCTCACAACAATTTCTATATTGCCTATTGCCATCAATTAAAAAAGAAAATACTCTATTCTTATAAATTATGTACCCGAAGAAGACTGTAGAATGCATAACCCAAAGAGCAGTAACATTGTCAGCAACATAAAAGTGGAGGTCAGTTGTCTGAACAAAATTTGAAATGTTAATGACTCTTCTCAAAATTAGACTTATTATTTCAGTAGCTTTGGTTTTCAGTGTGACCAATCTTTTGATGTAATTGCATTTTCTTTTGCTGACTTTTATTGCTCACAGTTTGTTTTCCATTGCTTACTGATATGAAGAATATTACCTTTTATGCTGATTCTTCTCTGATTTGTACATATTTTTTATTATGCATTGTATTTATACTTGAAATTAAGGAAAAGATTTTTCTTTTTTAAATATGTTCAGTTACCTAGGATATTTGAAGTCTAACAAAACCATAGATAGCATTATGCATTATGTCAGTCAACATTAGAAATTTCTATATATGACCAATGCTTTATTTTGATTAAATAAAATTAAATTTATTAAACTATAAAGAATAATGCTATGTATCTACAACACAGACTTGTTTTACTGCTTTCCTTTCTCTCTCTCTCTCTGTAGTATCATGTAACACATTTTTAAAAAACAGTTCTCCAAATGAAACACTTAAGCTGTTACCATGGCTATTTATATTGTCTAGCCATGGAATGCTTCAAAGGTAATATGCCAGTAAACCTGTTAAGTAATTCTTTACAATTTATGTAGGGACTAAATTTTCTTGTCACAATGTTTTATTTAATGGGAAGATTAAACTGAAAGTTTATTTACAGTAATAGACCAGTCAGAAGCACCATTAGTTATGATCTACAAGAAAAGTGTGTTGAACAAAAAGTGCCTCTATACTCTGTATTCATCAGCCTTTGACAGAAAAGCTTTTTGGATTGTCCTTGAGCACATGGGATACCCACAAAGGTTTGTAAAGATCATCCAACTCTTTCATGATGGCATAATTGGTCAGGTTCAATGGTAACAATATTTCCTTTTGAAATCAGGAACAGCCTGAAACAAGGCTGTATCGTAACCCCAGTCTTCATCATCTTAATGTGTGTGTTGTTTCATGCAACTCAAGGTCTAGAGCAGGCCTGCACAAAATACAGCCTTGGGCTGAAGGAAACTTGCAGGAGTATTCAGTGTAACCCATACATCAGAATGAAAAGAGAGAATTTTCTCACCCTCTCTCTCTATATATATATGTTTCTATCTCACTCACACTGAAAATCCTATTCAGTGGTTTCATCCAAACTAGAGTCTAATCAAATTCAGGTTTGCAACAATTTGAAGAAACCTTTTTGAAACTTATGCATGAATTATAGAAATAGGTGGCTAGGCTATGCAGAGGGCCAGTATTTCTGTTTTCCATTTGAAGAAAATAAATGTGATGAGGAGGTTGAGAAAATCAAACTTTATATTTCAATGTTAAGCATCAAGTGGACACAAGACTGAAAAGCCAGTTATCTTTTCCAATGCCTCTTTATTATTTTTAAGTTATGATAAATCTTTTAAAAATGTGTATATATCACATGACCAGTGGCTAAAGCTAAGAAAACATGTGACAAAGTATCAAAAATTATATCTAAACTTATAAAAAGAAAACTGTGGTCAATGCTTGTTTGATCATCACCAAAAATTGAAGCACAATCTTAGTTTGATTTTTTTTTTTTTTTTTTTTTTTTTACACTATTTAAATTATTCAAACTGTTGTCCTCATGTTTGTTGCCATATTCGCAACATTTCAACCATTGTATGCTCTGGCCTACTTCAGGTGATTGGAATTTTGAACTGAACCCTTTATTTTGTCAGTTTCAGGTAGATTGTTCTAATTTAACATCCTATGCCTCTTCAGGATATCTCAGTATCAGTTAAAGACACATGGTTTAGTGGATAAAAGCATTGGTTGAATCCAGTGACTTCACCCAAAGAGTTGTGAATTCAATACCTGGCTACAGCAGAGGTAAACAAAAACTTGAAGACTTGAGTTAAAAGGGAGATAACTGATACTGAGATATCCAGAAGAGGAACTAGAACAATCTATTCTGGTGGATGAAACAAAGGGTTCAGTTCAAAATTCCAATCACCGGAAGAAGGCTGGAGCATACAACAGTCAAAATGTTAAGAATATGGCAACAAAGTTGAGGACAACAGTCAGAACAATGTAAATAGTGTAAATAATTACAATACTTTATCTCAGAAATATAGACAGATATCTTAGTTTTTGATTAAGACATGACTCCTTTGGAAGACATTAATCTATTTGTGCCTTTTTCTTTCTTTCTCAGTAATTGAATCCAAAAATTCACTCATGCATTTAATTTTCTGCAAACAATGTGGCCCTTCATATATTTTAATTGTGCAAATCTGGTCTACAGGAAGGGATCTATATTTGATATTGTCTGGATGGCTCTCTATTTGAACTTCCTCATCTTTGTGTCAAAATAAAGTAAAGATTCATCAACATCTGTTTGTTGATGACTGTACCGTTGTGATTCATAGGGAATGTGAACTACAGCTGATACTTGATCGATTCTCCATGGCTTCAAACTTCATGGCCTGACAATGTCTCAGCAAGACTAAAATGCTTCATCAGTGTGCATCAAACACCAACTCTCTGCATCAACTATCACCATAGATGGTATTCACCATCAAATACCTGGGTGGCACAATATCCCTGGACAAAGAAAGTGACTTTGAATTAGCAAAGCAAGTCAGGCACTGAGGAGGCTCTGTAACAGTGCTAACTAACACAATGTACATCTTCAATAAAACTAAAAATGTACAACCTCCTTTCTCTCCACTATGGATGGGAAACCTGGACCTTGTACTGTAGACATATCAAGAAATTGGACAAGTCCCACGTGCAGGCTCTTTGCTCCATATTTGGAAATATGTTGCAGGATCACAGCACCAACTTTTAAATTTTGGAGCATGCAACCTGACCACATCATGGAGTAACATCACATTTCCAGGCACCTGTTGTGAGGAGAGACATCATGACCAACCAAATAAACTGTACAAAGGCTTGATCAAAACTAACTTTATGGTGCAAGATCAAAGGAGCTTAGAGGAGTGTATTGCCAATAGATCACATTGACATTGACACCAATCCTCTGCAACCTTCAAAAAGTCTTGCCATCAAAAACTCACTACTCGAAAAGAACAGCTCCACTGTGCAACTTAGTGGTTGTGACAGTGTCAAAGTTACACAGTGGTACTGTTCTTTTTGAGTAGTGAGTGTATTCACTGCTCCAGACTCTACACATCCAGACTTGGGTTGCGGAGCCATCTCCCAATTCACTGATGAATTGCAAAACAGTCTTCTTTAGACCTGAAGAGCAACCATGAAAGATGTTGACAGGACACTTTTATTGATTATTTTACTTGTACAAACTTTTGTAAAATTCAATGTGACAATTTTTTTTTCTTTTTAATTCACTAATTTTCTTGAAGCAAAGATTATGAAAATATTTACATGACTTTTTTCATAATATAATTTTCATAATTTAGTGAATTATTGAGAAAAAAGTATGCACTTAGTGCTAGAATAGTGCATACTCTTAACCTATAGATAGCAAGATAAGTGAGTCTAACTGAGTATAACAGCAGATTTTTTTTTTAAAAGATTCAAATTAAATGACATCATTTACATACATTTGATATGTAGGTTTATATATAAATATCATGAATTGGAAAAAAAACATGCAAAATAGTATCTATTATTTTTATATCTGGCATAAACTTAAGAATACTCTATAATTTTGTTTTTACATGTGCAATAAAACTTTTCTTTTTCTTTTCTTTTTTTCAGGCTTCAGAAGAAGTATCTAAAAATCTGAGTTCTATTCGAACTATGTTGTATGGAAGTGGGGACCAGGAACCTCACACAGAGGTAGTGGCTCAGTTGGCTCAGGAGATGTATAACTCTAATATGTTACAACTTCTTATTCACAATCTAAATAAGATAGATTTTGAAGTAAGTTGCTTTTACTTTAAGTTTTCACTTTTTATTTAATAATATCTGAGGGCATAGTGTCAATGTATTCCTATCACTTTCTGATTTGGTCAGAGTTTTATTAGAAGATTAGAATTAACTTATGCACCCCCTAAACGTTTTTTAATTTCTTTATTAAGAAATATTTTTATTATCTTTGTCAATTGTGGCTGTATATATTACTTTTAATCAAACCAACTGAGAATATATTGAAAATAAGCTGATAATTTTTTACTTAAAAATTGTTTTTGTTCTATGTTAAATTTAAAATGTATTTAAGCTTTGATACAAAATTTGATTAATTTTGTTGATAAAGTCTTCTAAAGGATTAACCATTTTATTAAATTTTCATTTTACAATCAAAGATTATAAGAATTGATAGTTCATTTATTTTAAATGAAATGAATAATTTTAAAAGGATTTTTAAATAGATTTTGCCAAGAAAAAAACTGTTAAAAGAAATTTAAAGAGTGGGATAATTTTTGATTTTGTAGCCATTTCGTTTTGACAGTTGACTTTTCTATTTTTTTTATTTAAATTTTATTTTTTAGGGACGGAAAGATGTTGTGGCCATCTTCAACAACCTCTTGAGGAGACAGATAGGTTCCAGGACACCAACAGTGGAACATATTTGCATGCATCAAGAAATTTTATTTGAGTTAATGAAGGGGTGAGAATTTCTTAAGAGTGACAATTAGTTGGGGTATTGCTGTTGTCTTCTCATTTTCTATACTTTTTATATTTGATTAAATTGTAATAATTTGCTTTAAAGTAAAAATAATCTTCAGCAATGGTGAACTTGCAAATCTTTAATTCGTGTTGATCTGTTTATCTTGTTTTCAGGAAAATCTTCCATTTTTAAATGTTCTATTAGTTCAGCAATTTTCATTTTGCTCTTTTTGATGTTTGTTAATATTTTTGTTTTGCTTTGTATCTACTTGTAATCTCTAATTTTAGAAAAGAACTTTAACATTTCCATCACTTGATGATGTGATTTGTCGTCATCTTAAAGTTAATAGGATGCCCTTCGGAAAGGAATGCTCAATTTATCTCTGATTTATTGCTGTCACATTGAATTTATTCATGTTGGCATGGCATATTGAGGCTTCTTTTTTTTTCTTTTTCCTTATCAAAAAGCAAAATGTCCTGAATGTTTATACTTGCATTTTATTTCTATTTGATTAGTTAGATTTTAACATAGCTGTCTTCTCCAATATAAGCTTGTCATTAGTTTCTTTTCAGTTTTTAATTTGCAAAATGTCGTAATTAAGTAACAATTCTGAGTACAATACATATTTCTGAAATATAAAATCTTGAATTGTTAAAGATTGTTTTGTTTTTTTATGTGAAAATGAGATTTACATTTTGTTAGCAATGTATTATACCAATTTTATCATTACTCTGTAATATTTTTCCCTTCTCATTGTTCTTAGCTATATTGCTTTTAACTTGTTTGATTTTATTTTGGGATTTATTTATAACTAATAGAACAAACTTTTAGCTGTAATTCAAACATAAAAGAAAAATGTTTTAATATTAAATGCCTAAATCAACAAAACTAAAGTAATTGAGAATGGCATAGCACATTTGCATAATGCAGATCTAAGTGTCCAACTTGAAATTTAAATTAAATTTTGAAATAACAATATTAATTGTATTTTAATATATCCAGATTTAACCATCAGTTTTTAACATCTAAATATTTTAACTAAATTGGCTTGAAACTACTTTTCAATTTATAGATTCTAATATGACAAATATTAGTTTACTTTTGTGTAGCATCATTAGTCTGCTAGATGCTTGAATATTAAAATACATAATTAATAAATTCATGTTCAAATTCTTTTTATCAGCTATGAACAACAAGAGATTGCACTTAACTGTGGTATGATGTTGAGAGAATGTTGTCGCTATGAAGCCCTTGCCAAAATAATGCTTTATTCTGAAGAATTCCATAACTTTTTTAATTATGTTGAAGTTTCAACATTTGACATAGCTTCAGATGCCTTCTCTACTTTTAAGGTAAGAAATATTTCCATATAAAAGTTTAATTTATCTTATGTTTTTGAATTTTTGCTTGAATATATCTTTGATGTGAAGAGCTGAAAGTTAGTTTTTCAAAGTATACTTTTTGTATACTTTGTATAGTTAGTTTCTGAAAACCAAAAATTATCCACATTAGGTTTTAAACATGATCCTCAGGGCCTAGAAACATCAGGCAACATTGTTAGTATATTTGTTAGCATTGATCCTATTTGAAGTAGGATAAATCTAAAGGAAATTATAATGAAAAATACATACACTCTCCTTTAAGATAATCTATTTTTTCTGTTTATGACTTCATATCCTTTTGTATTTTTCGTATGATTTTGCTGCCATAGCACAACTTTTACTAATTTTTCAATGTCTTGATCCATTTTGGTCTTGTATACATAGCTTCTCATAAGAGATTTCATTCTTGAAATTCCCAGATGTCCACTATGAAATTCATTTAATATCCGCTTCTGTAATACGATAGTGTTATGATTAAGTGACACGCAAGTGCGTTAATTATTATCATACTGAATGGAGTAGGGAGAAAACAAATAGGCTGTATGAGAAGTAACTATAACATATCTATGTCTTTCTCTCTTTCCTCTTTTCTTTCTCTCTTTCCTCTTTTCTTTCTTTACTGCATATCCCTTTCAAGCTAGACAGCCTGGCCCTGTAAAATGGATATATGCAGAATCAGATCAAAGACTCATAAGATGACTAACACCAATACTGGAAAGTGCATGTTTGGGCCAGGCGAACTGAATTAATAAAAATTTAAAAAGAAAATTCGGTTGGCGAAAACCCTTGTGCAGATAAGATCATAGATTTTCTCCTGTGCATAGTGAGAGAAAAACAGTAATTTGACACCCAGAATTATTTCATGGACGAAATAAAGAATTAACTTTGAACTGTTAATGAACTGATTTTCTTTCATAATGGGATTAAGACAATCAATGAGATAGTCATCAAACTTCATCAAATAATATGAAAAAAGTGATGTTTGAACTGTTTACTTCTGAAATACCTGGAAAATAACTCCCTTATACTCAATGAGTTTCCAGATTTGGCTCATCTTCATCATTTCTACCTTATACACATTTTTGCCAAATGAACTCCTGTCATATATATATAACATACACTGGATTCCATCACACAAATATGTCTATCTCTTTCTTTCATTCATTGTTGTTCTCTTATTAAAATTTTGTTCAACTTTCATATCCTCATTCATGTCATTCTTTCACTGGTTGTTATTATATTTCATATATTAAATTGTTCTGTCCTGGCAGACCATCCAATCTTTTTTAATGAATCTCCTGAATTCATCACCTTAGATATCGAAGCCAATCATCAAACAAAAATATAAATTCATTTATAAACAAATATTGTTAGGCTATAGGGAGCCTGTATAATATTATTTATCCTGCTCCCGGTCGTGACATAAATTGGGGGGGGGGGTCTGTCAGTTAAGGAACATACACAAAATACCAGTGAAAATAAAAATAGCAACAGTGGAGGAATTTCCAAGAAACCCATCTGTATAACAGCTAGTAAAATTGAAAAAAGATGATGCATTCCTAGTGGGGCAGAATCTTCTACTAGATGTCAGAAGGGCTATGAGGAAGACTAACATAATTAAAATAATAGCAGAGCATATAGTTGACAATGACATACTTGAAGAAGATATACTTGACCAATTACAAGAAACTCAAGAATTGATGTCAACACAGATTGAATTAGAAAAGGCAAGAATTATAACCAGAAAAAAGCTCAAATCAAGCAGGAAATTAGGAGATTAGAACTCGAACTGCAAGAAAGAAATCATGAATTGAGATTACGAGTTTGACCTGGCAATACCAAAATTTTGAGGGAAAAGAAGCCGATGAGTATTTCCAGCATTTTCAGAAAACTGATAAATCTGGAATGGCCAAAACACACATGGCCAATGCTGTCACAAGCTGTTTTAAGTGGCAAAGCACAGAAAACATATGCTGCATTGGCAGTTGATGAATGTGGAAACGATGAAACCGTGAAGGAAGCAATACTGAAGGCATATGAATTAGTACCAGAAGCATACAAAAAAAAAATTGGGGAATTAACAAAAAGATGAAACTCAGATTTATATGGAATTCCTCAGGCAGAAGGAAACCTACTTTGACAGATGTAATTCATCAGAAGTGGGAAACAATTACAAAAAGTTGAAGCATTTGATTCTTATCGAAGAATTCAAAAATAGTTTGAGTGACCAGCTAAAGCTTTATTTGGAGGAGAAAAGGTTTGAAACTGCATAAAAATTAGCGACATTAGCAGATGAATATGTCCCAATACATCAGACATTATAAAAAGCAAAGCCTAATTATGTGAGAATATACAGTAAACCAAGCAACAGCAGAGGTAAAAGTAATAATACACCAGTTGAGAGTGTACAAGTGAAAAATTGTCCTCAGATGAAAGGGAAGGAAAAAAGAATGAATTACATGTATTTATTGAGACGCATTTCTAGGAATTGTAGAAACTGACCCAATTATGAAGGAAAAGGCCCGACCACACCACAGGGGGTAGTTTTAATAAAAGGATTACTAGATGGTTTATAAACCATTTGTGTTGATGGGACAACTATCACATGTGAATGATAGGACATCGAATATCAAAATACTGAGAGAGACAAGCGCACCTCAATCCTTAGTATTAAAAAGTCGAATTCTGAAGGAAATTAACTCAGCAATCGACAAGCAAATCAACATAAAAAGGATAGGAGGTGAACCCATGACAATACCGATCCACCAAATAGATATCAAATCGAAATCGATCTTGGAAACACACTACCCATTGAGGGTGTTGATATACTGATTGGAAATAACTTAGCCAGATCAAAATATATTGTTCCTTAGATACACTTTTAATTAATATATCATCCAGATAAGCAAGCATGAAATAACAATCTGCAAGCACAGTATCCATAGCTTGTTGAAATATAGCTGCAGCCACTTTTATACCAAAGGAGGTTGCTCAAATTTATACAATCCCTTGTGTTTCTTTGTAGTTATTAACTCTGAACATTCTTCAACTTGTATTTGCAAATACACTTCAGAAAGATCCAGCTTGAAAAAAATTTTTCCACTGTTTAAATTTGCATACACTGCTAGTACTGCCCATTTTGAATGGTTAATCTTTTCAATTACACCTTTTTTTTTTTTTTTTTTTTTTTTTCAAGTCTGTCTAATTCTTTATTGACTTGATCCAATGCTGTGAACAGTATACTACATTTTGGATTAAACACTGGGGTAGACCTCTTTTATTCACTTGAAATTTCGCTTTGAAAACTGACACAATTCATCCGACAGAACATCTGGAAAACATTTTTTCAATTCTTCCTTTAAATTTTCACACTTTTTTTTTTTTTTAACTGGTCACTTGTCCATTTACATTTTTGCAATAAACATTTATAGGTAAATCCCACAACTCAAATAATTCCATCCAGTCAGTACCGAATAAGTTTGTAGTATTTTTTTAACACAAAAACCTTAACTTTTACACACTTGTTATAAAATGAGATGCTACAATAAAAATATAATTTCTTACTCGACACACCACATGTGATTTTCAAAGTTCTTTTTAATATAGGTTTTCTGTTTGATTTCCATGTGGCTTCATTGATTGTAAATCAGTGTCTTGTTGCATTTTTACATCCAGATTATTAATTTTCACATACACAAATTTCTTTGATTTTCTGTAATTGTTTTTTCCATTGCAATGCTGTGTATGAAATTTTTTCTGTGGGGACTTTTCCTTTCTTTAATTTTACAGTGTGATTTTTTTATGTCCTACTTTTCCACACTTGTAGCACTTTGAATTGTTAAAGGGACAGTCATCTCCAAGATGTAACCTTTCACATCTGAAACCTGGATTAATTTTTCTTTTTCCACATTATTCTTTAACGTGTATGTATGTGCATTTTTTCTTCAATTTCTTCTGTATTATATCTCAGATTTAGGATTCTCTGACATTCATTTGATATTCCTTGTAGTGTTAGTTTTTGATTCTGTTCAAGTTTCATTAGAATTCTAGCACATATTTCTGCATCCTTTTTTGCCGTTAACCCTTGAATGAAAATTAACCCTTTAATTTGACTCTTTTACACTCCTTGTTAACAATTCCAGCATATGTGACAAAATATTTTTTTTGTCAGATTCATACACTTCCAATGATTGTCCTGGGTATGACGATAAACTGCATCCAACAGGAGGCCTCTGATCAGGAGGTTTTGAGGAGCGTGGAACCGCCTCTTAGTTGTTGTTGTTCCCGGGTCCACCCTGAGCTGGAGTGATAGCACCTGTTAGGGTCCCAGCTATGGGTAAATAGTTTCCCCCCACTCTCTTGATCTGGAGTCTGAATACTAGGATGAATGGGTTTTTTGTAATAATACCACCATCAACACAAATTACAGTACATAAAGTGCTCATTCACAAAACAACTCCCTCCAAAATCAATAAAATATTTGTTAAATGTATTCACCGATATATGGTTTAAGGGAAAATTACCTAATAGCTGGAAACAAGCTATTGTGATTCCTATACCTAAACCAGATAAAGTTAAATCAGATCCCAAAAACTTTCAACCTATAACACTAACAAGTTGTGTATGCAAAGAAAGAATAATAAATAAAAGACTGAACTGGTATCTCAAAACTAATGGTTTAATCTCCAATCTCCAGAGTGGTTTTCGAAATAAGAGGTGCCATAGACAACATTGTTAGACTAGAAACCTTCATTAGAGAAGCTTTTATTAAAAAACAGCATGCAATAGCCATTTTCTTTGATTTAGAAAAGGCCTATGAGACAACTTGGAGGCTGGGAATAATGAATGATTTATACAAATTGGGATTAAAGGGCAGATTACCCAATTTGATAAATGACTTTTTATCTGATAGAAGTTTCAAGGTTAGAGTTGGATCAACACTCTCAGACTCAAAAATCCAAGAAGGTGTTCCACAAGGTTGTATCTTATCTGTCACATTTTTTAACATAAAGATAAACAACATTGTTAACTGTCTGAATCAAGGTGTTGATGGTTCACTATACATAGATGACCTTCTGATTGGCTACAGATCAAAAAACATGCATACAGCAGAACGGCAACTGCAAATGTGTCTAGATAAATCAATGGAACATTGAAAATGGCTTTAAATTCTCTGCAACCAAGACAAAATGTATTCACTTCTGTAATCAGAGAAAAATGCATAATGACCCAACCCTGAAACTGGAAGGGAACAAAATCGAAATGGACTATGGATGTTTCATATATGGTTTGACTCAGAAATCCTATCTAAAAATCCTTGAACCTATACACCATGCAGGATTAAGACTGGCTCTGAGGGCTTTCAAAACATCACCTGTAGAAAGTCTATATGCACAAGCCCATTAGGCACCTTTATGGTTGAGACGTGTAAAACTAGCACTACAATGTTATCTAAAACTGAAATCATGTCCAACTAACCCTGCATATCACTGTACCTTCAACCCTAAATATGAATTTCTTTTCGATAAAAAAGAGAATGCTGTCAAACCTTTTGGCCTTTACATCAAAACGCTAGTCAACGAAACACAATTAAATACAACTATTATACTTAAATCCACCAACTCAAAAAATCCTCTCTGGTAAATGAAGTACCCTACAATTTTGTTAAACCTTACCAAATATTCCAAAATTAATTCTAACTTATCCAATTATATGGAAGAAATTCATAATGTTCTACAAGCTCACCCAAAGCATAAGCATACATACACAGATGGTTCTAAAATGTTGGACCGAGTGGGGTGTTCTGCTCTACTTGACAACATAATAATGCAGAAAAGATTGCCCAACAATGCCTCAATCTTCAGTGCAGAACCATACATCTGACTTTAGATATTATAAAATCTAGTGAGTCAGATAAATTCATCATCTTTTCAGATTCATTATCTGTTCTCACAGCTTTGAAGAATAAAAACATGAAAAACCCCTTAATTAATAATTTATTAAATAGGTTTGACTCCATTTATAAGGAAAAAGATACAGTAATAGTTTTATGCTGGATACAAAGCCATATTGGCATACAAGGAAATGGAAAAGCAGACAAAATGGCCAAGGAATCTCTGAAAATGGCTCCCTCTAAAGTAATGTTGCCTCACACGGACTTCAGACTCTGCATAAACAGGACCATTAAAGACAAATGGAACAATTATGGAACAACTGCAATAACAACAAACTTTTCAATATTCAACCTATCAGTGAAAGACCGGCAAGTTCCAGAAAGATAAGGAGAGAGGAGGTGGTTCTAGCCAGACTCCGTATTGGTCACACATACATAACCCACTAACATCTCCTAAAAAATGAGGTACTTCCAACATCTGTCCCATGCCAAGAATCTTATACAGTCAAACACATCCTACTAAATTGCCATAATCTTCGATGAATCCGTAGTAAACACTACAAATCGGATTAACTAAAGGATCTATTCGAAAATACTAATCCAAGTAACATCATAAATTTCACTAAAGAAATTGGGATCTACAGAAAAATCTAAAAAAAAAACAATGCATTTTTGAAAAACAAATATTACCAGCTATACATTTTGGAAAAAAGAAAAATATTACCAGCGATACATAATTGAAGGAAAATTATTACCAGAAATAGAATTTCTGAAGGAAAAATATTACCAGAAATAGATTTAAAAAAAAAAAAATATTACCAACAATAAAATTTTGTCAGCATTAAATGGCCCATTGAGGTTGATATGCCATAAAAACAAAACAAACTAAACCAAACACTTCCAATGAGTATTGAATAATGAACTTTTCTTGCTAAAAAATTAAATCAGTATTTACTGTTTCTTCAAAGCAAATTTCTCCTGTTTTTTTTTTGTTGTTTTTTTCAATAGTACAAAATTACAGTATTTCTCTTGTTCTGCTTGTGTTAACTTTCTCAACAAAAGTCTTGTTTTTTTTTTTGTTTTTTTGTTTTTTCTCATCTTCCCAGTCGCTGCAGTCTTCTCTAAAAGTTCACTTGTATCTTCTAAAATGAGCAGAAAAGGTAATTCCATCATCTGAATTTGTATGTGAATTCAGATATGGCATTTGTCATTGTGTCAGGATGAAAGAACTTGGAGAATTTTCTGTTTTCTTTATTATTTCAATTAAATTTTGTTTCTGGAGTTCCAACAACTGCTGTTGTATTTTTACCACTTAGGCTAATAATTCTTTCAACACACCAAAGAAAAAATTTAACTAACGTGGTTCTAATTTCTCATCATTGTTATTATGTGGGCTGAAGCAAAAAGTACTTTTCCCTACTCCATATGAGTTTCAGTTCCTCTTCACCAATGTTATAACTCACTCCTAACAGTTATATTATTATGTGTTGCTCAGGCTACTTCATTAATTTTTTTTCTCTTCAACGGACTTGTCCTGACTCACTTTGAGTTTATTTAAAGTGTTTTGCCTAGTTCATTTGTGTTACTGGGAGTGTCTTATTCACTCCAGAACAAGGAGACATCAGGTTCTTCTAAAGACGTGTGTTAAAATTACGGCTGTTAGCATCAACTAAAAAAAGACAAAATAAAGCAAATATACATTCTTTTTAGTGCAGTCTTGTTCCTCTTAACGATTACACATGACGTCAACATGGACTATTTTAAAATTTAGCTTCCTAAAGAATGCCAAGATGTAACCAAAGAATCTTGCCTATCAGACAGACACCACATGGTTCTTGAGAATGACTGAGACAGTTGAAAGTACTTGAACAAAACAACAGAACATGCACTTTGCAGAGTTTATCCACAATATCAATCCCAATATAAAATATCTTATTTGAAAATTGGAAAAAATCCAATAAAAAATTAAACTGATCAATCTTGTTGATTTTATTTAATCAAACTTATTTGGATGAATACTTACTGCCTAAATATACCATATATATATATATATAATGTGTGTGTATATTTCAAAAGAAATTTACATTCTTTAATTTTTTTTATTTTTTTTTAGGGACACTATCTTTTTAAAGTTTTTACATAAGTGTAAACAAAAACTTCTTTATTCGTATTGAACAGCTGCTGTAAATCAATGTTTAACTTGCTAGTCTTATAACGTATTCAGGGCTGCAGCCTGCCCGCAGCGACCAATTATATGTCGGCGCTCCAAGCCACGGCCATCAAATATGACATCGTTCCGGGTCTGGTCTACTTCGATCACCAGGTCTGGAGCTACTCTGGGTCAATCCCGGTCTGCTCGCTTGGTCAGGATCAATCCTGGTATCGGAGAACAAGCCATCAACCCATTTGTAGGTCGTTGATGGTATTTGACACTGCAGCTGGTCTCAAAGTTGACCTCTTCAACTGTGATCTCTCATACCCACATTGTGATTTTGATCTTAAGAGGGTCAAGCCGAATTTCCACTGAGGTATCTTAACCATGCTAAACGAAGGAGTTGAACACGCGCATACAAAATTGAAAAATAAAGTGGACGACGCCCGAATAAAGTCACGATATGATGTTTATATCAGAATAACAAAAAAAATATTTACAGTTCTTTTCTTTGTTCTTTTTTTTGTTCTTTTTCTTCTTTTCCCAACCCATTCTAATAATTGGCGACAGAACAAAAATTGTGGGTAGCTTCTTTGAAGAATCTTCAAGTATTGTGATTTGTACTTTCACGAACAGCACAAGGTTTATCGTTGGAGTTTTTCTTCAGCAACAACTGGATTTAACTTCAAGTACTGTTGTTTGTACTTCCATGGACAGCACAAGGTTATTCGTCGGAGTTTTTCTTCTTCAGCAGATAATTATTATTATTCTTTTCATTAGGTTGGCAAGCAGCGTTATATCAGAAATCTCTTAACTCCTCTGATCGCCTCTGACTACAGCTCCAACGGCAACTAACCCCAACTCCTCCGACTACCTGGCCTCAATTCTCTCCAAATCCAACTCCAAGTAACTTTGGCCCATGTGGGCACTTGTATTTATGGGTGTCCCTTTGAACTGGTGTGGTGCGGGCGAATAGGTGGGTTTTATGCAAATCTCCCAAAATTCAACCAGTCGTTTTCTTTCGTTTTCTATTTCACATTTCCAATTTTGGAAGATCTTTCTGACGTCATCTTCTGTTTTAAATTTTTTCTTTCCCAGGGAAATTTTTGTCAGCTAAAATTTCTCATTGTTACCTTTCAGCAGACGACTTTTAACCTCTGGCCCCCAACCTGCCAGCTGAATATCTGTTCCCATATCCTGGGGAAATAACTCTCTTTCTGACAAAAAAACCAAAATCGTTTTGTTTTAACCCTTTTCATCCATACATAATGTTAAATATTGTTACAGTCTCAAAAGTCATTAATTGTATTTGAATTTGTATTGGGTGCTCTATGAACATAACCTTAGATTTATTATAGCTTTTATAAAGTAAATTTTTTTTTTAAATTGTTATACTTAAAAAATATTGTTGCGAATAATTTATTGAAGTCTTGTATTGTTTAATGAAACTGGAATGAGATCTAGTCCATCTTATTATATAAATCATGTCATTAACAATAGTATACCATATCTGTATAATGAGGGTCTTGAGGGCTCAACTTGAAATTTAAACACAAATGAAAATTACGAAATAACTTGTTATTTATATTCTAGCATGCTTAGGTTTAACAATCAGTTTTACCTTCAAATATGTTTTAATGAAATTAAGTATAATGATCAAGAATATTGATATATTAATGTAATTTTAAATGTACTCAGTTGTTGCTTTGTAGAGAGCGTATTACAAATACTGAAATTTTACAAAAGTATAAAGCAATGTTGCTGTGAAATATTTTATTATTTTTATTTCCTCAAAAATTAAACTTATTCAGACAAATTCTTGACAATACAACGTTTAGAATTGTAACTTTAAGTGGCAAACTAATTCTTAATTTAATTTTGTTGAACTTCTTTTTTAATCATGAAAGATTAAGTATTACTTGACTTTAATTGACCAAATGCTTTTTTCCAGGAATTACTTACAAAACACAAAATGTTATGTGCTGACTTTTTGGAGAATAATTATGATAGAGTGTTCCGTTCCTATCAGTTGCTCTTAAATTCTGAGAACTATGTAACAAGAAGGCAAGCATTAAAGGTGAGTCTTTTTGTTCTCATTTTTTATTGTAGACATCCACAAGATTTATACTAGCAATACTGTAATGGTGTCTTGTGACATTCATGCTTTAATAGGACTGAATTTTATAAAACTTCTATTAAACTGATAAAAATGTTAAAAGAAAAAAACACTAGCATAATTTTACAGTTCTCAGGTACAAAGCAAACCCTCTTTTTCTGATTAGATTTGCAAAGATCTCATTAAATCTGATCCTGTATTAATTTTTGCACAACATTTATTTTTCAAAGCCTTTGAACCAATTGTAATACTGAAAAAAACTTGCTTCAATTTTCTTCTACTCTGCAATAGTCTGCCCTTCGTTATCATGTGTCTGCTAAGCTTTGAACTTGATTGGCCTATGTATTTTCCCCTTGGGAATGTCCTTAAAGGGGACTCTTGATATTTCATGCTCATCTCGATCTTTGTCTATTTTATCACTTTGATCAAATTAATTTACGTTTGTCTTTCTTACAAATTGTAATATCCTAATATCTCACATTTCACAAGAGATGTAGACTACAAAAAATATATATTCCATGTGATGGTTTTTACACTAGTTTGGGGTATTCAAGTTAGATAAATAACTTGATGCTGTCATAATTTTTGCATGGTCAAAAAAGAAATATTTGGTCTAACTTTATCCTGATAGAATATTACGGCCTTCCTTCCTTAACTAATCCTGACCACTTTTCAAATTACAGCCTTCAATTGGTCTAATTTGGAGCTGTAGTTGTTTGAATCTATTGTTTGTCAATCTGAAAGGCGATTATATTGAAGAGACTACTTTCTTCCAATCATTCTATATTGGCAGCATTCTTTGGATGAACACTGGTCATTGTTATTTGTGGTGGTTCATTTTGTTTGCCTCTTGTCTACTTGCATTCCATGTTATAAAGCTATTTTTCATCTGTCACCATTTGTTTTAAAAATAAAATGGAACATTTAAATATGGTACAGAATTTTTTTTTATATGGAAACATCAAAATGCGCAATAATTTAGGTGGTGTGCAAATGATTTTCAATGCTTGATTGGTAGATTTTGAGGCTTTATATGATTGACCATGGAATATCATTCAATAAGAAATCTCCAGTACAAAACCTTTCAAGTTACTATTGATAGTATACCTGGCTACTTGTATTCGAGGATACCCGTCTACTAGGACAGCTAGCCAATCCCTATTGCAGACGCTTGCTCAGGCACATCTGTGTTTGTTCAACACCCACAGAGCCCACCTGTGGTTCATACTGCAAATATGCTGAGCAGACCTTAGTTACCATTTCTGGGAGAGAGCGTGTTATCTAGCGTAATCAACAATTTGAACAAAGCCAGCACACTCAATCCCTTGGCCACAATGATTTGTGACTTAGTGCTAGCACAGCTATTAACAGCCCCCAAGGGTTCCCTCTACCCAATTTCACTCACAAAGCTTGGGTCAACCCGTGGTATGGTTTTCAGGCACTTTCCAAAGGTGCTGCTTGCTGGGATCGACCCCTCCAGTCCGATAACATCAGGAAGTCTCCTTCCTGACAAATCATGATGAGATTCGAACCCAGGTCTCATGGTCAGAATGTAAATGTTCTAACCACTTGGCCACATGCCCATTCATTTATAATACCTTCTCCATAAATTGCAAAAATCTTTTTATGTATTGGAGTCAAGTTTGTTTTTTGTTTTGTTTTTTTTTTTGTTGTTTTTTTAACCTTTCTTGAAATTAACAAAGTATATGTCAAAAATGTTGCTTTAAAATACACTAATTATTTTTAAAAAGCATTTTTTCTGAATATATTTAAAACTAAGTGCTCTTGATGCCATCTAACAGCCTACAGAACCAACATTTTGGTGAACCCAGTAGAGGGCAAAAATTAAAGTAGTACAATACTAAAATCTGTGCTCTCATTGCTTTTATTACTGATATCTATGGCATGGAGAGATAATACTATTGAACTAAAGTTAGTAAGATTTATTACTTTCCTTTCAATCTTGGCTCAAAATCTTAATGACTGCAGTTCAAATTTTAAATATTAAATGTATATTTTTGTATTGGGATTTTTATTTATTAATTTCCTTTATGATATTTGTTTCAGTTATTGGGAGAATTGTTGTTGGATCGACACAATTTTACTATTATGACTCGTTACATTACAAATCCAGATAACCTTAAGCTGATGATGAACATGTTACGAGAGAAGAGCCGTAATATCCAGTTTGAAGCTTTTCATGTCTTCAAAGTAAGTATATCTGATTAGTGTCAGTAAACATTTTGCTGAAATCTTTATTTTTTTTCACACTTTTAATCTGAAATTGTCAGAAAACAAAAATATTTAGTGACCAAAGATATATGTTACATATTTTAATAATTTTAATTTAATTTTAGAGTATTTAAATGCTATATGTTTAATCTGGTTGTGTCATCAACATTCAATGTAAGCTGCAAATTGTAAGTTTGTTTTCAAATGTTACATGTTAAAGGGCATAATTTGTCACATGAAAATTACTAAAAAGAAAAAAAATTCAATATTGCAATTTATCTTTCACTGGTCTTGTGAATTTTTCTTGCAGGTATTTGTGGCAAATCCAAATAAACCTAAAGCCATTCTTGACATTTTACTCAGGAATAAGGAGAAACTAGTGGATTTTCTTACCAAGTTTCATACAGACCGGTCTGAGGATGAACAGTTCAATGATGAGAAAGCATATTTGATAAAGCAAATAAAAGAACTGAAAGCTGTTGAAGGTTCTTAACAGTAGCTCCCAACACACTGATTACAGTGGGTGGAGTGCTGGATAAAATAGAAAATGCTGAATGACCGGATGTGAAATAAAAATGGCCACTGTTCTTGAAACTTGTGTCAGCTGCATGAGGCACTGATAGACAGAAGGAGATGCTTATCTGATCTCAAGATAAAAATAGATTATGCCTGTCATTAAAAAAAAATAAAATAAAATAAAAAATAAATGAATTAAAACTTGGGATAGAGGTCTTGGATAAAGTGGTCTATTCCAGTATTGTCCAGTCTATTGTAGAATTAAAGTGTATGTCTTTTTTGACATACACCATTAATGTATTGGTGAATGAAAGTAAATGCATGACTGTTGAAATGGAATTGTGTGTGATTGTATATGTATATATTAAAATCACTGTATTTATATAAATACATATACACGAGAAAACCTTGGTCTAATGTGGTCATCTTTAAGGTCATCTTTAAAAGAAATCTATGCCAGGTTCCATTAAAGATAATCTCAGTGAGTTCAGGGTTTTAAAAGAATCATAAAGGCAAGCTTCTTTCTAAAGACATCCTTCTCCATATTGAATTGTGATAGATCTTCCCAGAGCAATTTAGATTATTTATTTTTAAGAAAATACCAGGTTTTTACATGCTTTCTAAGTAGGCTTTTTGAAAATAAGACAGTAAAACAGGTAACTTTTTTTATTATTTATTTATATATTTTTTAATTTTTTTCCCCCAGTTGACACACACACACACTCTCTCTCTCTCTCTCTCTCTCTCTATCTCTCTCTCTTTCTCATATGCTCACACACACACCTGATTTTGCTACATGAGCCACAGCTGGTGCTGTTATTTGTTAGTTCTCCTCCTTCTTTCTTTTTTAGTAAATACTGCTTTTTTTTTCTTGAGTGAAGTTTCAACAAATTAGTTTACCTGCTCACAATTTGTTCTCCTTTAAGAATGTCATAATGTTATTTATTTTTTAAGCAAAAGCAAATGTTTTTCCAAAGATTTGACATGATTTTATGTTTAATCAAATTTAGAACCTTTCAATATTTTGCTTTGATTTCATTTTGATTAAAAAGTGGAATGCTTGCATTGATTAGTAGATTTTCAGCACAGATCTTTCCATCCAGACTTCACTTAATGTTCTGTTGTCATCCACCTTTTGTTTTCTGCAATTGCTCCGATTATAGTGGTCATTAAAATCTATCTTACAATCATGAATTTTTCAAAATAGGACTTAAACACTAAATTTTTCTGATGTCTAAGAATTGGTTGTTACTGAACAAAAATATTCAGCCAGCATTTTGATTACTAATTATGATTAATTATTTAATAAATAAAGTGGAGTAATGTTTTAGGCTCTTTTCTCTAATGATGAATTTGATTAAAGTCAGGTTTAATTATTTCTGTTATTTAATTTTGAAAAAAAATATATTTTTCTGTTTTTCCAGTTTTGATTGTTTCCTTTATTTGGTTATCCATAAAGGCAGAGTGTGGTTTAGGTTTTACCAATGCAATAAATAGGATTTAAGGCTACAGATTATATATTCACCCAATTCAGTTGATTTGAGGTAGTATTTTGTCAAGATTATAAATTCATTATTGAAATTTTTGCTACTTGTCTACTTTAAATAATGCCTGTTTAAGAATTGCTATGAAAAATGTGGAAACAATACAAGTTATTATTAGGAATGGAATAAAAATGTTCTTCAAATGTATATACTTGATTAGTACTTGCACGCTTCTGAAAAGTATTCTCATGTAACTAAATTCCATCTCTCCACGCATTTTTACCTTGGTTCCTATGCATTCCAATAGGCACAATCTGAATCACCTATTTTATGTGCCTTGTACGTCATTTTCTATACTTTGCGCTCTCTCCTGCTATGATTTTGCATACAGATAGAAATTGTCACTACTTTTAGAACAGCCTTGTACTATATTCTCTTTATGTTGGGAGATGGAAAGATCCCCAAGTGGAAATTATAAAAATTGTTATGCTTTGAAATAAATAAGACAGTATATATTGTTGTATACTTTATTCAGAATATCAGGTGTGTGATTTTTTTTTTTTACAATGCTGTCTCTTAGTTTTAGATTAAGCATTTTTTCATCAGCTTAGATTTTACTTTAAATTTGCTTTTTACCTAGAATATTTTAAGGTACTTTTAAGAAATGAATTAAGTTTCAAATAGAAGATTTAAGTGTAAAAAAAAAAAAATTGAATAAAACCAAACATTTCATAAAGTTACTATCTTTTTTCTGATAACTTTGCTGTTTATTGATAATCTAAAAATATTTCCCAAGTAAGCTGTGTCTCAAATCTGTGATTTGTTTAAAAGTTTATAAAATATTTTAAAAATACCTTACATTTAATGTTTCTCTCCTTTCAAGCTGACTTATATAAAAATATCAGTATATATTCTTTCTCCTGGTTATTCTGATTTGCATTCCTTGTTATTGATTTTTTGCCTTTTTTCTACCAAATTTACTTGGCTCTTTTATGTATTTAACTTTCACTTCTGATTTTTTTTTATTTTCCTTTCATAGTGAATACTCTCATTTTATTCTTTATTCAAAATTGGTGACTGAAAAATCTGTAAGTTGATCCAAATTGATTTGTCTTGAGAATGTGTATTTTTACAAATTTCCCTGCAGCTGTGTTAAGATATAAGTAGAAATCACTAACAATTATACATTTTTATCAAATTTTAAACACTCAATTGATAGCTAAAACTCATGTTTTCAGAAAATAAAAGGTAACCAAAAAGGAATGTATTCATCTAATACTAATTCTTGAGTGAAAGAAAAATCTTGCCTCATCTAAAAACTTTTAGAATGCACCTTGTTCTACTTGCAAATGCAAGATCTGCCTTGGAAATAATGTGAAATTTTAAAATAAAATATGCTTTATTATAATGGACAAAATTTGTTGTTTTATTTCTTCTCTTCAGAATAAGCTTCATTGTCGCTACCCAAAATTTTCCATATTGATTTTTTTTTAATCAAACTTTGCTTCAAATATTATTAGAATTGTAGTTATTGGTAATTTATCTATAATATGCTTTCTTTTTTTTTTCTTTTTTTTACCCACACAATTAAAAATAAAAAAATTTACAGTAGAAGGTACAATGTATATAAAAAAAACGCAAATTAAACTTTTCAATTTTTGATTCATAAATATAGACTCTACTTAATTACAATATCACCTAAAAGAAATACATTGTGGAAAATTTTTAAACAGTTTTTAAATTATGATAATTATTATAATTAAAATTTAAAAAAAATGTAAAAAAAATCCTTGTAAAAATTAATGATTCATTGAAAAAAATATCTTAAGACAATAATGTCCTAAATATAACTCCTTTACAAAAGAAATGTTTTCTAATTAAATAATGTTATAGTTTTATTACATTTTTTAGTTTACTAGTCAGAGCAAATTTTCAGAAAACAAGCACAAGTTTGAAAAAAATACAAAATACAAAAGAAAAACAGGATTTTTAAGCAACATTTCAAATGTGTTAGAAAGGTTTAAAAAATTTTTTAAAAATAATTAACAAGTACTTTTGTCTTTTCTCTTAATAATAACAAACATTTTGACGATAAAACTTTGTTTTTATTAAGTTTGGGGCCTTTTTTCATTATGCTATGCTTTTTTTTTTTCTTTTTAGTGAAAAGCAGACGTGCCTACTTTAAGCATCTGTGTCAATGTGTATCTGCGTGTAAACTACGTTGGTCTAAATTGTTGCCAAAAGTAACAAGTTTGAGAATTAAATTTGAAAAAATGTAGATGGGAAAGGATGATAGAATAGAAAATGTGCCTTTGATGTACTATACTTCTACTTTTTTCACTAAAAGGCAGCATCGCATGATGAAAAAAAGCCCCAAACTTAAAAATAAAGTTTTATTGTCAAAATGTTTGTTATTAAGAGGAAAGTCAAAATTTTTTTTTTATTCCTTTCTAACATGTTTTTTGTGAGTCAAAAGTGTAACAAAGCTGACTGGAAATTTTAACACTTTTTTTCCAGTAAAATAATGCATTGATTTTGGAAATTAAATTCCTCCAAATTTGTTTTTTATTAGTTAAACTCAGGATTCCTTGGAGAATGTAAATCATTTTTTTTCTCATTGAAAAGCTTGATACAAATCATCATGGACTCAGATTTTTAAAATAATTCAAAAATTATTTCATGTATAAACATGCCCATTTTGAAAGTATGGATGATCATTCGTGACATTATCAGAAAATAAGATCAATCATGATAGTAAATTTAAATTTCTAATTCCTAAAATTAGATTATGGAGAATATTTCCAACATTTTTAAGATTACCGAGTACTTAAAAATTATATAAAAATTGTTCAATCATTTTCCTAAATTATGAAATACACAGAGTATTTTGGTTACTGGGAATTGTAACTTTAATACTTTAACTTTCAATTAAAGGTTGGTGATTAATACTGCTACTAGTACTATTAACTTTTTAGCATCTTCATTTGGGAGACAGATTCAGACCAGAGTTAAAATACATTTTCAAAATAGAATCACATATTGAAGGATTAAACAGGGACTTGGGTTTACTCAGAGAATAATACTCATTTTATACTATACGGATAAATATTCTAATAAAGTTTGTAGGAATTGCTAATAAAATTTGAAATAGTCATGAATATGAATGTACATATAAATTATTTTTTCACTACTATAGTTTAGACATATTCATAAAAAATATTTGCAACAATGCATCTTCATTTGTGTCCTTTGGCGCAAAGATTTTTGCAAGGGCAAGCTTATTATACTGTCAATCTTCATCCTGACACTGCTTACCAAATATCATAGCCACCATACATGATATTAGTGAGTGCAACCTTTATGTTCAAGTACACAAAAACATGCACTCACTAATAAATTAAACTCAGATAAATTTAAATATGAATCTACCAGATTTTAAATTGATTCAAGTAAAGCCTTTAAAAACAATTCTTTATAAAAAGTTAAATATCAATTTCAGTTTTCATTAGAACTGAAATTGATAAGGTTTAATTAAAATAAGGGGCACGGTAAATTTCTCAGCAGGGGTTACAGATGTTTAGACAGGATATTAGGTACATATCAAACTTAGATTTATACAGAGGGTCACCTATTCAATATATTGCACAGTTATAGTTCCCAACTTTAATGTTTGACTTTATATGACGAGAAAAAAAACCCCTTGAAAAGAGCCTTTTGTCAAGGTACATTTGGAAAGGTAAACAAACTAAGTTGAAAATGTCTTAAATAATGTTTTTTATTCACAAAATAACCCCGGATCAGGTTAATTGATGTCCTTAAAAAGCATAAAATTAACAAATAGTCTATTTCTGCCAGGTACTCCAGGAGTTTAGAATTCTGCTGTTTACAATAGAAATTCATAGCAAATTGCCCTCCCCCCAGGAAGTAGCTGATTTCTAATATCAGTTTCTAACTTTGCTATGGTTACATATTCAACATATTTCATAGGGGTTCTAGTATCTCTTAAGATCTAACTTCATATAAAAAAACCCTTGAGAAGAGGGCTTTTTAAAATCTGTGCTAAAAATGTACATAACATAAATTGCATACAATTATGCCGAATTAAGGACTTAAAGAATTAAGCCAATGTTTAATTGGACTTTGCATTTAATTAATTAATACCCTGAAATGTTGGCATTTACTGGTTTGTTATCCCCTTTTTTATAAATTTAACAACAGCATAAATTTTAATTAAATTCACATTGATTACGTGTCCTTGAAAGCCATTTTACTTAAATAGACTCTAGCACAATAATATTATACAGGGTGCGATGGGTAAATTGTCGGCATTTTATATTTTTAATTTCACGCATGTGTGTTGTTTGTTTTTTATTTTGTTGACGGTACAATATAGTAGAGTCAGTTGGGCAACATCTGTAAGAAAAAGGAGCACCATGACAGTTCACTCTGCCAGAAATTTGGAAATGACATGCTGTGCTGCTTGGCATTACCAGAAGCTCCAATATGAACATTTTAGATTGTTTGGATGTTTGACAGTGCAGAGGATTCAGAAAGAGCTGGATGAGTCTAATGGTGATTATGAAGGTATGGCAATTCGGAAAACTCACTCTGAATGTTCTGATAAGGAAAGATCTCACAAATTTTTTGGTGAGGGCCTCAGATTCAACACTGAAACCTACATCAAGTGCCTTGAGGAAGTAGTGCTGCCCTGGGTCAAGAGGATGGTTGCTGTCAGGCAACAGAGCTCTGCACCATGCCATACAGGCAGGAGAACACAGTCATGGCTGTCAGACAATTTCTGCAACCACATCACCCCTCTAACAAAATGATTTCTCACACATCTTTAGAAGATAAGGAAATAAATTCTTTCCTTTTTAAGTCCACTCAGCTATTGGAATTTTGTTTCCAGTCCATCCTTGAGGCAACTGAATTGCTGGGTTTTCAGGATTCATGTCTCCACACTGCCTTTGAATTGGCAAACATAAAATTTTATCAATGATTTTGGATGTTCATAAAGGTAGTCTTTTCAAGATTTGACCACCCATGTGACTGGGGTGGTCTCAAACTTTCTGGAACACAAATGGATGGATAAGGATGTGGGACCCCAGCAATTATCCATATAAACAGAAAGAGGCAGGAAGTTGAGGAGAGACAGGTCCAGCCGTGAGAGGAATAGGCCAGAAGTGAGAAATCGTATTGTTGCTACTTCTCAACCAGAGTCTTGAAAAACAATTATCTTCATTTTCTGTTGAAAGCAATCACAGCCAACAAGACAAACCTGTGCACATAGCAAGTGGGATGTATGTGCAAATACAATCGACCTTGGATGTCATCACAGGTACAGTGAACAATGGATGATTGGAGAACATTGTCAAAAAACTTGTCACAAATTTGCCATGAATGTTGTCACACCCCTTACATCTGGCTACCTAACTTTTCAGACTGAAAGCCCCATGATTATTGTGTAGGGTGCAGTTGAGAGAGAGACCAACAAAACTCCTTGTAACACCAAATATGAACTGAAGGAAAGGATTATACCAACTTAAACAAGGAGACTGTCCAGAAGAGTTATGGGAGATTCCGGAGGATAGGGTTAAAGCCAATGGCGATTTTATTGAATAAATTTACTTTTTAGTATTTCAAGATAATTTTGTGTAATTTTGGTAAATATATCTGTTAAAATGAGATGTCAGTGTTATGAAAATAATAGAATTTAGACAATAATTTATCCATTTATTGGTCTGTAGATTTGGACATATTGTGAATCAAACCCATATTTTGCAAAGTAACTAGTATCTGAAAATAAATCCTTAGACAATATCTTACTTTGCTTATTTATAACCTTTTTATATTCATCCACTTACGATATAGACTTGTTTAACACCAAAACATTCATAAGGAAAAACATTTAAAAATTCAATTTTTTTTTCAAGTTTTCATTATTGATACATAAAATTTCATTATTATATACATAAAAAATGTTTCACCATTTTTGTAAAGAGAGTGCAACTTATGCAAATAAGTTTGAGATACTTGTGTTATTAAAAACAAAGCCAAATGTATCACAGCTGCAAACAGCCTATCAGCATAGAGAGGATGAAAGACAGTGGTATCTGACCAATTACATCATGGAATGTCTTTGGAAGGCTCAATGCCAAACTAGTATGCAGATCTGTGAGCTGAAGCTGAGATTATAGTCGAGTGTAGTTGTGAGGCAACTTTGATGTGAACACTTGTCTAAACATCTAACTTGACAGGAGGAATGCGATTAATAGTATTTATTTGGAGGACTGCTTCAGAATCCCTTACAAACATCTGACAAGTCATAGAGCATGCTGCTGCTTGTTGCCAACAAAAGATAACCTGCTTGAACTGTAACAGGGCACTTACCTTGTCAATTGCATGAAAATGACAAGATGGTGATTTGGAGGGGCTACTAATTATTAAAATTCTCAGGAGACTAGATAAGAAAAAAGTGAAGTAAAAAAATTGTATTAAACTAGTAAAACATAGTTTTTGAACAGTTCCAAAGAGAACTGAACCCAGAATTAACTAGACAAGATTCAGTAAAATTGAGCAAAACCAAGATTCCCAGCACTATCCACTTCCCACCGATAAGATATGATTAATATGCTGTCCAAATTTCTTAGGTCCTGAGAAATTAAAATTCAGAAGTTTGTTTACATTATGCTATCTGTCCAAAATGTGTGATTACAGAAAAGAATGATTCAAATTCTAGACCAAGAACAAAGCATGTTTTGTGTCTATCCCAAAATTGGGATTTGTTTATATTGATTGCCCAAGAACACATCTTTATAGAAAGATATCTAGGAGGATTTTAAAGAAAGAAAGTATCATATATTTTCTTAACAAGGCCTTCTAAGATTAAGATGGTCAGCTGGAGAAATTAGATAATATCAATGTCAAATTTTGTGGGAGGAGATGGAGTCGTCTCTATAACTGAAAACCGTCCACGCTGAGAGACATAGGCAGGAAATCAGCTGACAAGGACTTGTCAGACATGAGAAACACACCCACATTTTTGGTGGCCTGAGCAAACACAAAGAGACGTATGGCAGTCAGTTGTTCTATTTTATAAAAATTACTGCTAAATTACCAATTCATCATCTGGCAAATAGAGGGCTTAGTCCTTCAGTAGATAATAGAGACATTTTATTCAACAGTTTTTCTTTATATTCAGTAAACATGTTGAGTTATCAACAGTGTTGTTCATTTTATTGAAGGAGTTCTTATTCCAGCCTGATTTCAGAGCTGTCTTGGGATGCAAGGAAACAAAGTTTATCATGGCTATAAGTTTGTAATTATTCCTTCTTAACTATGGTACACAATGTACATAGAGGGGTTCACACTAGACTTTACCATCAATCCCATTATCATAAGATATTGGGAAACCCTATCAAGACGACACACTAGCCAAGGTGGAAAAAGAAAGCCAGATGACCTGTAAGGTCAGTATTACTTAGTGGAGCTAGCGACTGTTGAAAAAAAGAAGAGACAGAGCTGGGAGAGAGTGGCATGTGAGTTGAGAGCATGATAGGTGCGAGTTACTAAATGGTTTCTGTTCACATTCAATGGTGACAATATTGCTGGCTGATTCAAGTTTTCTTTCAACATTTTATATCTTGATAATACCACCCTTGGTTGACTAGTCAATGTTATTATGATCTTCATTTAATTGTACTAGTTCTGGTGTTGATCAGAGTTGAGATCAATGCTAAAGATTTGGGAACACTTGCTGTTGTGCACAAAGAAAGATGTCCACTTTCACTGACTGCATTCTAATCTCACTGCTAAACCTGAAACGGGAGATTATAATCAAATGACTACACCTACTTGACACCCACCTGGGCTTATTTTTACAGAATTGCTTCACTTTCTTGAAGTTGTTGTGCAAGATGCTGAAAAGTTCTGACCTCAATGAAGGTCTTTTTTTTTTTTCTTTTTAACTTTCTCATGTTTGGTCATGAAACCACATTTTTGGAAGTGGATCAGACTGAGAACTTTTCAGCATCTTCATTTTCAACTCGGAGCATTCACATAATTGAATTTGAGGCATCAGTAGAGCATACATTGTTGAGCAGATGTTAAATGCGATTATCTTGTAAACATTCCCTGACTGGACAAATCACCAGATGTGTTTCAATTCTCAATTAGTGTTGGTTTGCATTAAAACTAGAAAAAGCCTGTTGTACATTTACAAGGGAAGGTTAAAATAATGCTACGTCAACAAATCAAAACATGAATCTTTTTTGTAATATATTCATTTAGCACTTGGAAGGACTTTACTAGTAATAGCTAATCCCCGCTCCAACCTTAAGTATAGGCTATATCTAAAAGCTAACCATAGCTCCAATACTAGATATAATATAACTAACCCTAGTTCCAACCCTAGGACTAAGCTATGCCTAATAGCTAATCCTAGTTCCAACTGTAGATGTAAAGTATGCCACACCCTAGCTCCAATCCTACTTATAAGCTATACTAATAGTTAACCCTACCTCTAACCCTAGGTGTATACTATAACTACATGCCACTAGCTCCAAACTGCTAAGCTATATATAACAGCTAGCATTAGCAGTAAGATATACCTAATAGCTATCCTTAGTTCCAACCCTACATAAAAGCTATAACTAATAGCTAACTGTAACAGGGCAATGGCCCTGATGGAGTCATAATAATGCATGAAACATTGTATTGTGAAGTATTGAGAGAGCCAGAATTCTAGGTGATAGAATAAAAATGTTAAAAAGAAAAACAATAAAAGACTGGTTAATCAGATTCTAACTTGATGGAAAAAGTTTGTTTTAAAAATAGTAGCCAAAATCTATAAAATGCTTAGGAGAATGACATCAGTAGGATTTAAACCCAAAATAAACCTAGTAAGATTTAATAAATTCAGTACAACTGAATTTCTCTCTCCAATGCCTCATACTCAAGGAAGTTGAAGTAACAAGATTAATGTGTTTACCAAAATTCTGCAAACACCAGATGAATTTGGGAAATGTTTAGTTAGCTAATAGAGTTTAAATCCACTGTATTTTGTCATGGTTGATTTACTTTCACTTCAATTGTTTTTACACATTTTCTTAAAAAAAAACAAAACATTAAACTGGATTCATATTTTTTAGTTTCAAAATTAACAAGTTTAAAAAGCTTTACAATAAGCATTTGTTTGAAGGACTGGCCAATGATTCATTTCATGAAGCAAATTTCTAAGTTTTGTAGTTACTAATGTCCATTTTTGACAAATTAAAAATTGCATAATTTCACAAAATTTTCAAAAATTAGATACATCTATGACAAAAGGTATTTATATTACTAAGAAAATAGCTTTTGTTGAATTCCTGATCCCAAAATTAGTAATGTTTCAAACGTGTATCTGCAATGGATACTTTTTTATAGTAAATTCAGGATGTATACTTGACCTGTTTTTTCCCTACAGTTGTACTTCTGGCTGATCTGGCATAAATATGAAGTTGTTTTTTTTTATTGATGTTCTACTGCAAAAAACTTTGGCTTCTCTGTTTGCTATGAATCAGAGTAAGAAGTTGCAAGGCATTAACTGCTGAAATGAACAGTCAAAATTGCCTTTCTCTGTCATATTTTTAAGATTTTGTTTTTGAGAACACAATTTTTCGCAAAGTTTAGGCTGGTTGGATATAATAATTGATTCAAATTATCTTTGACTACCTATATATATTATATTTATAATGATTTTTAACTAGTGTGAAGCCAGCATCTTCAGTTACACACTGTGAAAATGGTTTCTGGCCCAAAAGCACATGAGATGGAAAAATTATGAACAACTTTGAATGGTTATAACATGGTTGCTAAGTAAGCTAGCAAGATAAATTTGGTACCATTTCTTTTTTTCATGTTTTGTCCAGTTCTCTATGTCTGCATTAAAACTTTTTTGATATATTGAAAATAAGATTTTAGTTTGGAAGACCTATCATCAACAAGAAAATTGTTGAACACCTTCTGCAACAAACAGTACGTTTTCACTTTCCTAGATCTACTGCTGATGTTTTAACTATTATCACACATATTATCAGTGAAGCATGTGATAATAAAAACACATTGATAGTGAATGCCCAAGATATCTCAAAGGACTTTGACACAAGGTGTGTCACAGGGGATTGCTACACAAACTTGTTAGCTATGGATTCTTTGAAAGAGTTTTTTCAGTTATCAAGTTTTTCCTGTCATCGCAAAAGGATGCTGGAAGAATGGTCGGTTCCTTGTATTGCTCCAGAAAATGGAACATGGCAGAGGGAGAAAATACCTATCTTTACAAGAGTCAAATCAGACTAAGAATGAAGTATTGCTGCTATATTGAGTATTGTCCTCACTGTTCAGCCCCAACAGTCGAAAAGGAATTATGCAGCCTTGTGGTTGATGAATTATTTTCCACACTGCAACTCTCATTGCACAGATAAAACATTGCAAGCCTCTCACTACTCTAACACTATTACTATGGCAGATGTTCAGACAAATTACATTACTTAGTTCCACCATTCACAACTTGGACCTGCCATAGCAAATTATTTGTATTCCATTGGTAAGGACAAAGTTCCACTCAGACAGCTTCTTCTCCAGAACTTACTTTGTGAAACAAACTCCTGAGAGAACCATATCACACTAAAACACCAGTTCTCATACAATCATAAAGTTAAGCAACATTGAGCATGATCATTATAGAAGGGTGACCACTTGGGAATATCAGGTGCTGTAAGCTTGGGTGTGCAAGTGAATTGGAAATCGGAGAGCTGAGTTCCAATTCCAGTCGGATTCATTATATTCACATATGCACAAACATAGCCATTGAGAAAGAATCCACCTCTTATTCCCTCAATTATCAATTAATTAGTAGAACTTGTATTAGTAATTCATTATTATCTCCTTAAAATTCTTAAAATCCCCCCCCAATTTTCTGGCTTTAAATAACCTGGAAAATGTTGATAAGCCATTAAAAAAGTCAAATCAATCAGTCAAACCCTGACTATTACAATCTTCATCTTTTCAAGTCTAGAATTATCTACATGTCCTCATAATAAGTCCTTCTTATTTACTCTTTACCCCCTTTCTTAAAACAATCTCACTTCTGTGAGTGGTCCTTGGGGCATATTGGATGAACTAACAGAAAAGAAAAAAAAAGTAACCCTAGCTCCAAAACTAGGTACCAGTTATATATAATGAGCTTCAACTCAAATATAAGCTTTCATAATAGCTAACCCTAACTCAACCCTATACATTATAACTAACCCTAGCTCCAGCCTTAAGTTTGATATACCTAATGGTTGACACTAGCTCTAAACCTAGGTTTTGGGTATATACACCCTTAGCTCACATTCAATCTCAAATGTTTACAGGACAAAAATATTCAGAAACAAGAAGAAGAAGAAAAAAAAAAAAAAAAAGGTTGGTGGGAGGGGGGGTCACCTTGGTAGTGTATTATCATGAAATTTCTCCCGTTTGGGAACAAGTGACAACAAGTTCACAATGAAGATTAACAATGTAAACAATACAGCAAAAAAAAAACAAACAACAAATGCTCGATTTTTATAGAAATAAGAAAGAGAAACTTTATTCACAATATAGACAACCGTTATATTTAGACAAAAAGAATAGTACTTGAATTGCGCTAATGATACTTAGCCTTCGCAAAAATTAGCAAAAACAAAGTTTTTCCATGTACTTGAAAGATAACCAAGGATTCCCAAGATAGTTTTAATTTCCATAAATCTGCCAAAAGCATCCTTCCCTTAATCGTAACTGGTAAACATAATGAAATTGGATCGAATACACTAGAATTCTGAGATAAAATCTTTCTTTTAGTTTAGTATCACTGTTGATATCTCGATAGTTATACAAGATTTGTAATAATAACTACGTTATATTTACAGCCTAATAATACATTGTCTATGTTTTTGACTAATTTTTTGTCTTCTCTCGTTTGATTTCTTAATTCCTTAGTTACAATTACACAATCTCAACTGAAAATTATCCTCCTCCATTCTTGAAACAGATTCTTTATATAAAAAGGCATTAGCATGTCAGCAGTTTCCTGTCTTTATCAAATTATCACCATGGAAATTATTATTTAACATTTGAGAGCATTCATCATTTGGAAATCTATTAATATCATATTTTAAACTTAATTAAGGATAAATAGACTAGCAATAAATCTAAATATCAATGTTGTATAACGGAAAGAGATTAGATTTTTTCCTTCTTTCAAAAGCAAAACCGATTCTTATATTGTTCTTTCATTAGCTTGATCATTAAAAATGCCTTTCTGATATTAGCTAGAAAGACAAATTTGTTACTTCTAAACAACAACAGCTCTAGTATATTATTCATTAAATTTATTCCCAGATAATTTATCCTACATTATTTAAAGAAGGGGAATTTCTCCCTGTCAGCTAACATTAAAAGACTGGCCTTATTTTAGTTGTATTTTGAAACTGACTTAAACTCATATTCGTTATGTTCAGGGAGAAACCTTAATATGCTCAACGATCCTCTCTCTTTCTTGTTCATATATTACGTTGAAATACTCATCATATAATCCATTCCTTTCTAATCTGAGAGTTACCCTTTTAATACACTCAGAGCTACAGAAGAGTTGGATGTTAGAAAATTTATCTTCTCTTTGTCCCAAGGCAATTTGACATAGAATTATTTTTATATTCAATAGAATTTTTGAAATGCTCTAATTTTTCCTTGTCATAATTACTTATTGGGTTATTATGTAAACCCAGCGACTTCAAAATAAACATTTTTTTCTATTTTTCTTTCTACATTGGATTCTTCAAAATTATCCATGAATGGATCCAAATATTCAGGCTTGGGTTCCAAAATAAAATTCACAACCAGACACGCCGAATATGATAGAATTAAAACTTGAATCCTTCCAATTCGAAGGAAATAAAGCTTTAGTTTTCTGATTTGAATGCAAAAAGTTGTCTATACTACCAAAGGGAATTATATCCTCTGAAGTTTCCCATGCAAAGCCCTCTATACATTTGATCAACACAAAAGCTGCAATAAAAAAGTCATTAAATTAGCAAACAACACATCTAATATTTTGACACTTGTATACATGATTTTTCTTTAATTTAAAATACAGTGTATCTACAAAATAAGTGTACATACGAAAAATAATGTTTTTTTATTTTAATTTCCAATATATATCATAGCTAACACTATCTGTGACCCTTATTATAAGCTATACCTAAGTAATCCTATCTCCAATCATAGGTATAAGATATAACTAATAATAGCTAACACTACCTAGCTTGAAAATCTGTTACAGCTGTACTTAATAGCTTTAGACATAGGTGTTACAACTATACCTAATAGCTTTAAACCTAGATAAACAAGTAAACATAATACGTACCCTTCATCCAACCCTAGATATAAGCTATACAATAGCTCCAACCCCAGCTGTAAATAATAGCCAAACCTTAGCTCCAACCCATGGTATAAGTTATACCTAATGGTTAATCCTAGCTCCAAACCTAGGTTTCAGATATATATACCCCTAGTTCACCAAACACATGTATAAGGTATACAAAATTAATTAATAAACTATACCTAATAGCTAAAACCTAGCTCCAAGCCTATGTGTAAGCTATAGTAAATAGGTAACCCTAGCTTCAACCATAACACATAAGCTGCCCCTAAGTTCCAACACAACATATGACACGTTCAGCAGAGGAGGGGCATATTCAACAAAAATTAAAAATTGCTTTTTTCACTGCAAATTCATTTTATCATATGCAAGTATTTTACAAAAAATAGAGCTGATTACACAATATAGATTGTAACCATGCAATGAGATGAGGTAACATAAACCATAGATTTGTCTGCAGAATATCATTATATTATTGTTACATAATTATAGTGAAATCATTAAGGCTTTTTGTCAAAAGCATTTTATTTTTGGTCGTATATTAATTTAAAATATTCCTTTTTACAGTTTTTATTTTTTAAATGGAATAAGATCATTCTAAATTTCAGAATTTCGCCTTTACCTATCAAAATGACTAAAAGAATGCGATCTAAAAATGTACAACAATGGAAAAGAGAGGTAACAAAGCATAAATGAAATAGTGGAGAAGAATATGTCAGTAGTTACACAAAAAAAATATGTCAAGGAATAAGCAATAGAACCAGTACGTACATGCAAGAAAGATTTCTTTGACAAAATTATTGGATTGGAAAACGTTTCAGCAATATTTAAATTTTTTAGAATATGTGAAATTTTGATGAGCAGAATGGCTACATACAGAGATTTGTTACCAGACATTCTGTGAAGTGAACTTACAGAAAACACGGATTGAATAGAAGAAATGCAACTTTTACATACAATGTCATGTCTCAAGGAGTGATGCGCCCAATTTATAAAAAATATAAAGAAATATTACAATAACATTATCTATACAAAAAATGATTATGTAACAACAATAACATTGGTTTCACAGCATTTCTTAGTTGTAGAAATGAAACAATCTGACTTTAGATTTTGAAGCTTTGAAATGAAGCAATGTTAAAAGGAAATTGACATCTGCTAAATTTGTCAACTCTAGAAAATTAATATTTGACCTTCAGTACAAAGAAGGCTATATAATTTCTACTACATATGATACAAACTCACAGAGTAGTCATCCTGTCAGATTACAAAAAGGGAAAAAAATCTTATAGCTCCAGTTTATTCAACTTAAGAAACTTAGTATTGCAACCAAAGTATTCTAAAATGCTGCCAATAACAAAGAAGAAAATGAAAAATCTAAGAGATTTAACTGAATTGATGCCAATAAATGCAGCAAGTTATTATAGAAATTTGATTAAAAAACTAGAAATAAACCAAAGCAACAAATAAAACGATAACAGTTTTGATGAAATAATGGACTACACAACCTAAATATCTAACAAATCAAATATAGCATCAAAATTTATATTTATTTATTATATAACTAAATACACAATTGTCAACAATGTTTCTGTAAAACTTGCTATTTCCTAATAAATTCTTAATAAATATTATTATTATTTTACTTATGTGTAAGGTAGTCTTGCATTTACAGTTCCTTATGGCTAACCATGAAAAAAATTGTTGATCAAAACTGCCTAAAACCATTAAGTGTGTATTGCCACAAATTATCAAATGTTGAATACACCACTCCTCCACTGAACGTGTCATATAAGCTATATCCAATAGCTAACCTAAATTCCAAACCTATATATAATCTATGTTTTATAGCTAACCCTAGATAAAAGATATACATATGGCTAGCCCTACTTCCAAACCTAAGTATAATCTATACTGAATAGCTAACCCTAGCTCCAAAGTTATATCTAATCAACTATAGGTATAAGATATATCTAAGAGCTAATCCTAGCTCTAACCTTAGCTATAAGCCATTCATAATAGTTAACCCTAGCTCCAACACTAGTTATAAGCTATACTTAATAGCTAAACATAGCTCCAACCACAGGTTTAAGCTATACCTATCCTAGATCCAACCTGTGATATGAGATATACCTCCAAGTTAACACTATCTCTAAACCTAGATATAAGCTATACTTAATAGCTACCTCTGTCTCCAACCATTATGACTGGCGCTATCTTATAGGTAAAACCTAGCTTCAAACCTAGCTATAAGGTATACCAAAGTAATAGCTAAGCCTAGGTATAAGCTATACCTAATGGCTACCCTAGTTCCAAATCTAGATTTCAGCTATATCCATCTCCAGTTCCTACACAGGGTATAAGCTATACCTAATGGCTGGGACCAATTCCCCAGGCTGATAACATCAAGAACGCATCTTCCTGACAAATTGACAAGTGAAATTCAAACCTAATAGCTAACCATAGATCCAATAGCTAACCATGTTGTTATGAATAATATCATAGAAAAAAATATTAAATTAACTTTATGTAACCAATAATAGCATTTCTCTTTGGGAAAAAAGTTTACGAAAAATGAACCTTAACTAAACATTATTAGAATTAACTTTCTTGGGAGAGATTTTGTAAGACAGATGAGAAAAAAAGGATTAATGCATTATTTCTTTAAATCAAGTAAAATTAAAATGTTACATTTTGGTATACGAAACATTTTAAAAATTCAACTTCCTTTTTTCATTTATTATAAACAGAAACACAGATTATGCAAAAATAAAAACATTGATCATTAGTATATTTGCCCTTATGAATAAAAATTTCATATAGAAGAATATTAAACTAACTTCTAAATAACAAGACCAAGTTTCCTAAATTACATATTTTTAGTGAATTTCGCACAAAATGTTTGTTTTTTAAATTAAAACAAAATAATATAGCAAGTCCAAAGGAAATAAAATAAATCTTATACTTACTTCAATAAAATAAGCTGACGTTATTCCAAATGTAAAAAGGAAAAATTTCTTAAGCCAACTACAACAGCAAACTACTGCAAACCCTAACTGAAACTAAAAATCTTTACTCCCAGTGGAACATGATTTGAGATAAGACTCCAGTTCTGGGAGTGAGTTGCATTATGACTTGGCCTGAAGTAAAGAACGCCATGTAGCTAACCCTAACTAATAATGTATAAACTAAACCTAATAGCTAACTCTAGCTCCAAACCTAGGTCAGCTGAAAAATTCATAGGCTGACCAAAATCCTCTCATGGAATGTGGCCAAATGAGGTTTATTTTTCAACATAGTCCCCCTTGCAGTACACACAGTACTTCCATCAGCATTGCAGTGATTGAATCCCATTGGTGAAGAAACTTTCACCCTGTCGGTTAAAAAATCATCAACAATTGATATGACATTGTCATCAATGTGATACTGGTTCCCAGCCAAGTGCTTTGTTGGAGAACAGGGAGGGTGATCAACCAATTCAAATCACAGTCATGCATAGCAAGAACTTGTGTGCTGGAGCATCTGTCCTGGTGAAACAAGACCCTTTTCATCAGTTTTCCTGCGTGTTTGGTCTTGATAGCCTTTCATAACTGCCTCAGCAAATTGGCATAATACTTCCCATTGATAGTGTGGCCCTTCACAAATAGCCATCATTTGAGAAAATAATCCTGCCTCCTTTTACCAGCATAAATTGTTAAAGAACTTACACAAAGTAAATGTACAATGATAGAAATTGAAATACTGTTTTTAATAAGTGAGTACAAAATACTGGAATCAATTTTATTTTATTTCAAAAAAATTCTTGGGTAAAAAACAAAAAATAACTATGAAATAATAGGCATCATTTTGGTCACTGTAAGTTGCCATTAGTTAAGGTGGGCTTTTTGTAATCAGCAACTGTTCCTTTGGAAAGGTAAGAAAAACCAGAAATATGTTGTTCATACACTGCTTTGCCTGAAGAAATTTTCTTGTAATGTTCATTAAAATCCAATCGATAGCAAAGATACTGTAACTTATGATCCATATCAAACTTATTGATATCAAGTAAATTCAAAAACATTTGTACCATGTTCTGAAAAAAATAAATAAATAAATAAAAGTAAAATTTTATAAATATTAAACCAATTAGTAAAGAATTAATGAGTAATAAAATAACTGATAAAATTTTGTACTACTAGGAATTGGGAGGAAAAAGAGATTTTTCCACTGAAACCTCTGTAGAATATGAATAAGATTAACTTTCATAAATTTCAGAAACTGACATTGTCTTTCAAGAAGAAATCTGTTTATTAAAAAAAGAAGCACTGATGATCATTTAGACAAGAAAATGTTTAATACTTAAAATTTTGATTTTCACTATTTATCATTATAGTTGAAATAAGTATATCTTATGCCATCAAGATGTTAATATTAGTTAAATAATTAAATACAATTTTACAAGAACCATTTTTGGTTTAAATGATTAATGACCAAATTTATTTTTTAATTTTTATCAAGCACTAACAAATTTTATTCACAGCTATTTTAAGACATTAATTCAAGTCAGAGATGTATGTTAATTCTCATTCAATTTTAATAACTGCATACTAAAAACACTGCATAATTTTGAGTAGATGTAAATATATGGAAATGTTTTTAACAATTTATCCATTTTTAATTATTTAAATCAACAAATTGTGTACCTGGTATGTGTTTGCCAGCACAAGAAATTCTGCTTTCATTGAAGCAACTTTCTCACAAAAATTAGCACGCCGAGTCATTTCAACATTTTCCTCTGATGAAGTCAGGCCCCATTGTCCCTAGAAGATAATATTTATTTATTTATTTTTTACCTCCAGGTTGTGTTTAAACATTAACATGGTATTTCAAAACACACACACACATATTATTATTATTATTATTATTATTATTATTACCTACAACAGGAAAAACACAATTTTTGATATGTGAATAATTAATATTATATTTGTTATTCAAACCAGCATATTCACCTTGGTTATACTTATAATAAACTATAATGTTTTGGTCATTGTACTCCCACCTTCTTCAGACTGTACAAAGACAGACACCTGAAGATGGTCTGATGGCATAATGGCTGAAATGTTGATAGATATGCCAGTTCAAATAGCAAACCATATAATAAAGAAAATCACATATCTTCTTAAATATATTTGAAAATTTTGAATTTTTATTAATATCAATAGATAAATTTACAACATATTTTTTATCTGAAAATTTGTTAAAGACATTTCTTTAATTTTTTTCATAATATTTAATTTGCAAGGTAATAAAATATGAATTATATGCAATAGAAAAATCAGAAAACAAGTGAAGGAAACAAATTTGTAATGTAATGATATTTAGATTTTTACCTGTTTTGTTTTTTCTTTCCTTATTTGTTCATATTGAATTTGATTTTCTTTTTCCAAATTGCTACATTTATACAAATTATCCAAATTGGATTGAAACTGGATGATCAAATCAAAGATGGCTCGCAGTTGTTTAGAAATATCCTTGCAAAAAAGAAAAGTTGTCACCAAATGGTTTTTCATGAAGGCAAAAAACAAAATATGCAAAATTTCAATTTAAATTTTTCAACGTTTTTAATTAACATTCAAATTTCTTATCATTTTTTGAATAATGAAAAAATTTTCTACTTTTTAGACAATTCACTAGTAAGTATGGAAATAAAGTTGTCTTACAACAATTTAAATATGTGTATAAAGAATATGTCAAAAGATACCGATGTGTATAAAGAATATGTCAAAAGATACCGATGTGTATAAAGAATATGTCAAAAGATACCGATGTGTATAAAGAATATGCAAGATGATACCGATGTGTATAAAAAAATATGCAAAACACCAATAAAATAATCACTGGCAAAATTTCAACCCAATCAATTCAGTTCTGATTTTAGCCAATTTTTTTCTATATTCTCTAACATTATCTTTTTGAAGTCAGATTATTATTGGAAGTAGGTTAATTATAAAAAACTCTGATTTGTTAAGCATCTTCATGAATGTTCTTTGTTATTCAGGTCAGCAGGTCAGAATGGTCAGCAGTCTGATTTTCTTCAATTCTATCCACAGACAATATTCTGATACCCGATTCTTAAGTGAGATTAAAAAGTAACTAGAAAAGAAAAAAAATGCTTCAGTGTTAGAAAATAGCTTTCTTTCAAAAATAATTTAAGTAAATCTTTTGTATTTGTTGCCACAAAATGAATTAGAATTTCTGTTCTTAATGACAAAAAAGTTTACACTGGTAAGCAAATAAAAAAAATCCAACACATAAATACACAACCTTTGCCACAATAATGCCAAATCAAAAACATCCCGAAACTTTTACAAGTACAAAAGTACAACCATTAACCCTAAGATTTCTCACACACAAATAAGGTATCACAAACAAAAGAGAAACAAAGCATCAGTAAATACCATCAGACTTTCCATGTTAGTAAAATAACTTTTTACTTGTAATAACTGAAGACATTTACTAAGCTTAGCCTATCCTGGTACAACAGGAAATAGGGTTTAAGATTAGATTATACAAATCTTTCTTGTTAGACATGAAAATAAGTATTCTAAATTTTTTTTTTTTACTACTGCTGCTAGTGGAAAATGATTCTCAAATAAATCAGCAATTGAGAAGACCACCAATAATTAAAATTATACACATAAAATATACACAAATTTAAATATTAACTAACATTCTAATAAAACCCACCTAAATAATTTCAGTGAAAATTTGAAACCATAAAAATGTAATAAGAATATAAATACTTTACCCTTATAACCATTTAATGACTATATCATTAGTTACTATATTTAATCAGATTCCACATTTTATTATCAAACTGTATCAGATCCTAACTTTGCTACAGCTTAAGTATATATCAACTCAAATCAGACAATGTATTTGAGGAAACTCCTTTCTTCACCAAGTAACATTTGAGCCTAAGAGCCTTCATGAAGATATAGGTCTCATCACAAATAATACGAACATAAAATGATAATTCTTGAATAAAAAGTTTTTCTTTCTGAAAAACACTTTCTTAATTCATACTAAATCCTGTATGTACCACCATATTGCTTTTCTGTAATTTTGTGCCTGTTAAATATTAAACTTTATGATTCATATCAATTCAACCTGCCTCTTATAAAATGATAATTAAGTACACTACTCACAAAAATGCTTTCAGGTCCCACTATATATTATATTATTCTACTAAATATGTACAAATCTAAAATTAACCAGATTATTATTCTAATAACAATTCAATACCAGATTATTTAAGAATTCTTTTGAAACTGTACTGTTGTATAAAAAAAAGTTCATATCTTATTTAGTGCTAAAATCATATAAGAAATCTTCAGTTTATGTCAATAAATAACAAAGTCTGTAAAAAAAAGATGAAAAGTACTTACATAAGATTCATCATCCAATAAGCAACCAGTTGTAATTTCAACAAGAAATGAGCCATGAGCTTTGATTATGTCATTTAAATCTTTTGATTTTTTAACTTCTGTCACCAGTTTATCCCAAGAACACTCCAAAACCTAAAAATTAAAAAAACATAACTCATACACATACTAATTATATTCAAACAGTGTGGAAAACATTTCAGATATGTATCTGATTAAGCAAACTTTAATACAATACCAGATGACCATTCCTAAACATGTTAGAATGTAGTACGGCTTTAAACAAAATAGGGGTGACTTTGGATGTTTTGCATGTTTGGAGCTTCAAAGCTTTCATGAAGTCACCATTTAGAGGTAAAAAATTAGACATCATAAAACCTTTGGTGCCTAAGCTTAAGAAGTTTGGTTGTTCTAACTTTGAAGAACCATATGAATGAAAGTCAAACTTTGAAAACTTAGCACAGGCAATGTTGCTTCAGATTTTTATAACTACAAATGCATAATTTGTTTAGTGAAGTTTAAGAAAAAACAATAGCATATTAATAGCACATACAGCAATGTATGTAAACATGTTTAACCAAAAACAAAAAGTAACAGCAGTTTCAAATCACAAGAAAATTTCAATAACTAATTCTTGTCGGTTCTTAATTAAAAGAACTGATTTCAGTAAACATTGCTTGAATTTTAGTCTTTGTGACTCCTACTACTTGGGAATATTAGTAACTGTTGTGGTGAGTACACTGGTGAATATATTAAATAAAAATAATGAAATTTAACCATTTTTAAAAAGCTGTAAATATTGCTCTGTTAAATGCAATGGACGTATACACACACAGACACACACAAAGAGGGTGTGATGGATAGATTGCTGCCTAAATTATGCAAAAATGAAAATAACACTGACATCTCATTTTAACATATATTTACCAAAATTACACAAAAATATCTTGAAATACTGTTGTGGTGTCCTCTCTCTAAAGAGTCTATGCTGGACTCTTTCGCCTATTATAAGATTAGTAGGAGAGAAGGCCTTGGGGGAACAGTCAAATAGATTGAGCACTGGGTCAACCGACACACACTCACTAGTCGTGTAATACTCTTCTGTTGTACTTACTGTTTAATATATGATATATCTGTAACACTTGTTTTGTTATTTCTTTAACCATTTACTTGGTCACAACATCTTGGCGACGAAGGATTCGAAGAAACAGACTTCATGTTAAATCATAAAAACTTTTTTTGCCAGTGTCTACAACAGTAGTGAAGAAAGGAATTCTAATCAAACTCTACGACCAAAGGGTTAAGTGTTAATTACAACACTGACAGTGAAAAAAGAAACTCCTCAAAACAATAAGATTTCTACAAGTTCAATTCAGTAGTTGGGAAGAAGGTTGGTGAACATTGTTATTTTTTCCATTCCAACAAGTCAGTAAAAGAACTGTACAAGTCAAACAGACTTATTATTGGTTAAGAGGGTAAAGAGAAAAAAAAAATCCCCTCTCATTTCTTAATTTTACGTGCCACTGCAGTAAAATGGACGAATTTAAAAGTGCAATGCTAGAGTTGATGAAACACCAACAGGAACAAAAACTCAGGAAATTAGGCACAGCAGAATATTCTAAGTTTGTTAACTATATTTTGCCTAAGAAAACCAGTGACTTGAAATTTAGAGACGTTCAATCATTAACAGAATTCTTCAGTCCAAAAACATCACTGTTCCACAAGCGTTGGAAATGCATGAATCTCACCTGCAAAGAAATTATACTACTCTCGTGAGTGTAGTCAATAAACACTGCAATGACTTCAAATTGACAGAGTTAAGCACCACTAATTTTAAATGCCTGATTTTCGTCCAGGGTCTGATTTCAGTGAAAGGCACTGAAATACGTTGCAGGGTACTCAACAAGCTTGAAAATGAGTCTGACATTACTTTACAGTAAGTTGCTGAAGATTGCCAACGTTTCGTGAGAGTCAGAGAGAATTCGAAAAACATCGAACAGAGTGGTGTGGCTCACATTAAAAAAAATACGCCAAAGAAAAATTAAAAAGGGTCAACCAAAAAATAATAAAGTTACTTTGCTGTCAAGACCATGTTTCAGACATTGGTATAGAGATTGTCCTTTGAAAGATAAAAAATGTTTTAATTGCGATAAATTGGGACACAAAAATTCCCACTGCAGGATTAAGTAAAAGACAAAAAAAAGTGTTGTAAAAATTACCAAGTCTGATGAACCAGAAAGTCATAACATCAGCAGATATATTGAAGTGCAAATATTTAACAAAAATATAAGGCTACAGCTTGATTCGGGTTCAGATTTATCCATAATTAATTATCAAACATGGAAAAAACTGTGTAAGCCGACTTTGTTAAGAATGAACCAAATAGCTAAAAGTGTAATTGGTGACCCTATTAAGTTTATGGGCAAACTTATAACGAACATGTCATTCAAAGGTAAAACTTTAAAACTAAAGGTGTATATTATGAAAATACGGGTAATTTGTTCAGGACTGATTGGTGATTGAAAGGTGAACTAAAAAAAGATTTTCCTGATGTTTTCAGTGGAGGACTAGGAAAATGCACAAAAATGTCTGCTAAGCTTGAGTTAAAGCCATACATAAACCCAGTTTTTAAGAAAAAAACATAACGTTCCATTTGCCTCGTTAAATCAAACTGACGAGGAGTTGAATCGACTTGAGGAAATGGGAGTTCTGGCAAAGGTTGAATATAGGGAATGGGCATCTCCCACAGTTTATATTAAAAAAAAAAGAGTAAAGAAATTCGTGTATGTGCTGGTTTCTCTACGGGGCTGAACAGCGCCCTAAAGGGTCACCATTAGCCCTTTCCAAGTCCAGAGGAGATATTTGCTAAGTTCATTGAAGGAAAACATTTTTCTAAGATTGACTTAAGCGACGCATATCTACAAATACCCGTGGACGAGGAATGCTCGAAACTCCTTTGCATAAACACACACAAGAGTTTCTACAAATTTTTAAGACTTCTGTTCAGTGTTTAGGTCGCCCCTTCTATTTTTCAACAGTTCATGGACATGATGTTAAATGGTCTGGATTTTGCGGTGGCCTGTCTCGATGACGTCCTAATGAAAACAAGAGCATTGAGGAACACAAATCGCACGTCTGGCAGGTGTTCATGAGAATCCAGGATTACAGATTCAAATTAAAAGACGGGAGGTGTGAGTCTTTCTTAGAGAGGATTAAGTACTTGGGGCAAATAATTGACAAAGACGGAAGATAGAGCAATGGCAATAAAGAATATACAAGCACCAGAAAATGTGTCAGCTCGTCAAAGTTTTTTTTTTCTTGCCAATTATTACGTTTTTGTCCCAAGAATGCATAGTTTGAGAGCTCCACTTATTATTGAGAAAAGATAAAGAGTGGGAATGGACAACCAAATGCCAGGAAGCATTTGAGAAAATAAAGGAGGTCCTTACATTAGATCTGTTTCTGACTCATTACAATCCAAACCTTGACGTCAGTGTAGCCAATGATGCTATCTCCTACAGCATCAGGGTGTGCATTTTACACAAGTTAAAGGATGGATCGGTAAAGCCAATCGCCCATGCATCTAGGACGCTATTACTAGCTGAAAGGAGTTACTTGCAAATAGAAAAGGAAGCCTTAAGAATCATTTTTGCAGTGACTAAATTTCATAGATTTATTCATGGAAGGTACTTTTTGTTGCAGACAGACCATCGTCCACTCCTTACTATCTTTGGATAAAAAAGGGTCTGCCAACACATAATGCTAATAGATTGCAAAGATGGGGAACCATTCTCCTCAATTATAACTACAAAATGGAGTTTCTCCCATCCACTGAAATCTGTCATGCAGACGGATTGTCTAGATTGATACCTAAGTGTGCTGAACCCCAATCATTGGTGCTATAAGAACAGAGGTCGAAATAAAAACTACCTTGTGCAATACTGTCAGGGAGCTTCCTATAACAATTGACAAGATAATAGACAAAGCGTCCGATGATGAGTTCATAAAGGAAGTAAGGACAAACTAAATAGTAAAGATCAGAATATCTCAGAAGTTTACTCACTCTGTAATTACATGCTAATGTACGAAGAGAGAGTAGTAATCCCATCTACACTACAGAAAAGAACATTAAATGTTGCCCATCCAGGAAATTCAAGAATGAAGAGTCTGACGAGGAGTTACATCTACTGGACCAACATGGATAAGGATATTGAAAACACTGTAAGATCATGCAAAGGGTGGGCTTTGACTGCTAAAGCACTCCCGATAAAATTCAATCCCTGGCCTAAAACTGACTGTCCATGATCGCGGATACACACTGATTTTGCTGGCCCACTTGATGGTTTTTACTACATTGTAGTAGTTGACAGCTATTCCAAGTGGCCAGAAATATTGAAATGTAAGAATCAACCACGGAGGTGACAGTAAAGTTTTTGCACAAGCTATTTTCCCGTTTCGGAGTTGTTGACTGGATCGTAACAGGCAATGCCGCACAGAGAGAGAGAGCTCTCCACTCAGGTGGATTTATTAATCAACAGTTATAAAGGATTGGGATGAAGGTACTAATTAGTTGGGTAGAAGGGGCTCTGAGTAATTCCAGAAAAAATTTTTTTTTAATAATTGTTTCTGGGGTTGAGTTATTAGTTAATTAGGTGTAATAATTCCAGAGTGATTAATAGACAGGTTCATTAAGTAAAGCTTATGATAAATGGGTGAATTGGATTTTTGGGTGGTCTGAAAGACAAAATCCAGCCCAAAGTCCTCAGATAAGTGGTTTTGGCAAGACTCAAGTGGATGATGTCTGCGGAAAACCCAGCAGGGAACCCAAATTCATTTTTAGTACTACTTGAGAAATAGTCTCCCGCAGAGATTCAGAGATTAGGCAAAAACACATGGTGGTCAAGGCAATTTACATATTAAAATTTGTGGGTGGTGCCTAAAAATTGTTTAGCTCCGCCTCACTCTATATAAGCTGCCTGCGCACTTGAGTTAAAGAGAACGCAGCAGAAACAGCTTGGTGGATCGTGCTGGTCTAGTCAGTTGGTTGTCATGTGTCAAGATGTCCGATCCGAACCAAGAGATAGAAATAGAACCTGTACGAATCCAGATAATTTTGTCAACAAAACCAAGAAAGCAAACTGCAATATTGTTGTGTACAGATGAAGATCCGCGAATTACCTCCCTTAGATCAGCTGGATTCCTATCGGCATAATTGCGTCTTTCTCTCTGTGTGACTTTCCGATTCAGACGAGTGAATCTCGTTAAGACACTTTGCATTCGTGCAATTTCTTTGGTAGTGACATAAAAGCAGTAGCCTTAAAAGGCTCTTGGTACAGGAACCAAAAGTGTTGCTTATTTTTTTTCTTTATGTCCTTGAGGTTACAACAAGAACTTTTTTCTGCACGAATAGAGATTCCTTTCAGCGTAGAACCCAGCCATTTCATCCTTTACCATCAGACTGTCCTGAAGGACCGGGACACTGCTGTTCGGATCAAAAATTCACAATGTGGCGAATAGTGGTAGTTCGTTCAGTTCACCAGAGGAGGACAGGGTGTTTTTTTTTTTACGGCCAGAACCACCAGAGAGACAGGACATAGCTGCCGCCGACAGGGGTTTTACGTTAGAATTGGTGCCTTGTGCCAGGATTCCGACCCGTGGATTTACCAGGAACGCAGAGAGAGAGGAGCGCAATTTCTTTGTCTCGGGAAAAAAAAAAAAAGGACTAAAAACTAAGTACGACCAAAAAGACTGTAGTTACGAACTATTCGTCGGAAAGATTTGGAAAAAAAAGAAGAGAGAACAAGAAAACGTAGAGCAGAGAAAGGTAAGTCACCTTTTTGGCCCTCGGTTCGCTTGTCACGTGCAAATCTGCCAGTGTACAGTTGTTGTGTTCGATTTCTTCAACATTGCATGCTGTTGAAGTGTCGATATTGTGTGAGGCGAGTTTTCCTTTTCTGTTGTCTCTTGTTGAATAAGGGGAAGGTAGTAGTGATCGGGCGTTAGAATGAGTGTAGCGGGTTCGGATATCAGACGACCAGGGAGAGGTGGGAGTCCCTGAAATTACAATGGGGTTCTGCAGACTGATCGGAGGCATGAGACTGCCCTCGTTTAGTGGCGACCCAACGGAGCTGCAGGATTGGATACTGTCGATCCAAAAGAAGCAAGTCGTATATGGCTTGTCAGACCAGGAGATGGTCCTGCTGGCATACAAAGCAGTGGCCGGCCCAGTGTCCAAATATGTCGGAGGGCTATATAGGGAGAACCCTGCCCTAACTTGAACAGAGCTGAAGTCTGCCCTGGTCTGACAGTATGCTAGTGAGCGCATGGCCATTGAGGCAGTCAGGAAGTTGTTTAGACTCCAGCAGGGAGATAAGGAAGCCATGGAGGATCTGGGAGAGAGAATAGCGGGCTGGCATTCCTGGAGCTGGTGACCCGAAACAGTGGTCCGATACAGGTTCTGTTAGCCGATGTATACATGAATGCGTTGAGGGATAGGGAGCTGCAGGGTGACGTCCTGAAGGAAGGACCAAGCACCCTGGCCACGGCCATTGAAGCAGCTCGCAACAGTAAACAACTTTGGGACAGAATAAGGGGGAATGTAGCCAGGGACACCAGGGGGACCAAGATAATAAAAAAGGAGCAGGTTCGGGCACGGGACCTGGAAGAAGAAGTAGATGAAAATTGGGAATTGGAGGCAGATCCGAATAAACGAGAATGGGACTTGCGGTATGGATTCTATAAATCCACACCAGGCCAGTATGGGCTAGTGTGCTGGACATGTAAATACACTGGGCACAGGGCTCGGGATTGTCCAACCAATTGGGGAGGAGACCCCCGGTCTCTGGGACTCAACTGTACAACCTGTGGCGAATACAGGCACAAAGCTCGGGGTGTATGGTGGCAGGAGACCTTAAAGTAGGTATTAAGTGGACTAATGCGCTGTTACCACCCACCAGGAAAGCAAAGAGCCCGGGAAACACCGCTGGGTCACCCATGAAGGAGTAGGAGGCAGAGTGGCCCCAGTCTGAGCAAGCCCTCTGAGATGTTAGACATGTGGAGTGGTTGGTCATTTTTCAGCCGATTGTCAGCAGAGAAGATGCTGGCATTGTGGGGGTGCAGGCCACATGAGACGAGCCTGCCCCCACAAGGGAAGGAATCCCCCAAGACGAACCAGTCGGGATAGAAATGAACGGGAGGGACAGAGGGGTAGAGTGGAAAGGCGCTATCATCCAAACCCCATCCCAGCCAGAGGGGCCCCCAGATGAGAAATGGGACCTTGAAGAAATAAGGGACCCCCGTTGCTGGCCTCAACCTCTCAGTGGTCCAGAGGGGAGGCGAATAGAAAAGAATTTGGAAATGGAAGGAAGGCCCGAGTGTACCATTTGCTAAAAGAGGGGCCAGATTTCACCTGCAATGTCTTGCTGGGAGGCAAAAAGGTTAGGGCCCTGGTTGATACTGGAGCATCAGTATCACTCACTGGTTAGTTCTAGGACCTATAGACAGTTAGGGAGAAGGGAAAAGTTGAGGCCAGTAGATTTATCCATAGGCCAGGCCGATAGCAGTAGAATGAGGATAGAGGGCATGACATGGCTGCCGTTTCAATTAGCAAGGACTAGAGGTGTCATGAAAGTATATGTAGTGCCTGACTTGTGTGGCGAGTTGATTCTGGGGCATGACTGGCTTAAACAGCACAAGGCCCAGATCCGTTTCGACCCAGTAGGAATATTGCTATGGGAAGACAATTATGAGCAGCTACCTGTAGTAGCCAAGGCAGATATAAAGTTGCCCCCTAGAACCACTGTATCTGGGGAAGGCGAAATTATAGTAGAGGGAGCCCTGAAGAACAGTTTGTATCAGGTAATTCCTACGGATGGGTATGATAATAATGAGGGAGAAGTGACAGTATGTAGTGAGAGTGAGAGGATCAAGGACCGTACCCCTGCTTCTGACTAATTCGGCTAATAAAACCATCAGAATAAAGCGAGGAGAAGAGTTAGCACGGGCTTGCCCCATAAAGGGAAGTCGAACAGGTGAGGATAAGAAACGAAGATAGGTCCGGGAACCAGACAGAGATTAGCGAATTAAGGGACGAGGACATAACAGTCCCTGAATGTTATGGAAGAGAATTAAGGGGTCTGCTAAGGAGAAACCGGGAGGTAATAGCAATGACGGATAAGGAGCTAGGACAGACAGAGACAGTGGAGATGAGGATAGACACCGGTGACCACCCACCTGTCAAGTTATGGCCATATAGAACCCCAATCCACGAAAGGAAATTAGTAGAGGAGGCAGTGATGAGATGATGGACTCGGGGATAATTGAGAGATCCAAATCTCCCTGGAGCTTCCCTATAGTGATAGTTGAAAAGAGGGATGGAGGGCACAGGTTTTGTGTGGATTTTCGCCAGCTGAACGCGATTACAAAACCGCTAGCAGTGCCCCTCCCCCTGATTGATGACATTTTGGCTCTCCTAGGGAAATCTAAGTGTTTTTCTACCTTGGATTTTGAGAGCGGGTTATTGGCAGGTGGCCCTGAACAAGGAAAACCAAGAAAAGACCGCGTTCACCTGTCACATGGGTTTTTTCAATTTTAGGATTATGCCGTTTGGGTTGGCAAATGCTCCGGGTGTGTTTAGTCAGCTCATGTCCATAGTGTTGAATGGCATGGAGATGTTTGCCATGGCATATCTAGACGATATCATGGTATTTTCGAAATCACCTGAGGAGCATTTTGAAAACCTGCAGCGGGTGTTCGACCACCTAAGGAGGCATGGCTTGAAGCTGAAGCTGTCAAAAAGTTTTTAAGATAGGAGACAAAATACCTAGGGTTCGTGATAAATAAGGCCGGGATAGAGACCAACCTAAATAAGGTAGAGGTAATAAGGGTCATGCCCGCGCCGAAAACTGTAAGGGGCTTTATAGGAGCCATAGGAGGCTCATACCTGCATTTAGTCGGTTGGCAAGTCCTCTGATAGCCCTGACGAAGAAATATGCCAGGTTTAGGTGGATGGAGGATTTCCAGCGTGCATTTGAGGATTTAAAGGACCAGCTGACTGCTGTGCCCTTGTTAGCATACCCAGACTTAGGTAAGCCCATGGTGCTGTACACTGATGCTAGTGATAGGTGCATAGGAGCAGTACTCACGCAACCCTGTCCTGATAATCATGGTCCTGTGCCAGGGGTGCCTGAAGAGGTACCAATCTATTTCCTTTCTCATCGGCTTTCCGAGACCCAACAAAGATGGCTGGTGATAGAGAAGGAGGCGTTCGCCATCCTGTACGCTGTGCAGAAGTTGGACTATTATCTGAGTGGAACAGTATCTACCATTAAGACAGACCACCAGTCCCTCAAATACCTGTTAGAGGTAGAGTGGATGAACAAAAAGATCCAACAGTGGGCACTGAAGCTAAGTGGGTACAACTGTAAAATAGAGTACCTAGCTGGGAAGGATAACACCTGTGCTGATTTGCTATCGAGGATTCCGAAACAGTTGGAAACGGAGTCCATCAAATTAGAGCCAAGTGTGGACGATAAGGCCTTCCAGATTAATGTAATTAAATCACATGGGTTAGAAGGGAGACCTAATTGGGAAGATCAGGAGGCGGGTGAAACAGAGACCCCCACTGGATAGATATTGTTAGACAAAGTCAAGGGGATAGGGACATAACAGCCATTAGGTCTAGGGTAAAGGCAGGAAATACCTCCAAATATGTATTGCAGGGTGATGTGTTGTATGACCTTTCAGGGGAAAATGAGGAGGTAAGCTTGAAGATGGTGATACCCGAAAAGTTGAGGTCTGAGATCTTAGATCAGTGCCATAGAAAGTTAGGACACATGGGGATTGACAAGATGTATGGGTTGATAATGAGGAATTACTATTGGCCCAAGTTGTTTAATGATGTAGATTATGTAAAGAAATGTGTAACGTGCCAAGTGCAGGGTAGAGGAAGTTGGTCTGCCCCGGTTTTAGAGACAGATATTCCCCACTACCCATTTCAGAAAATGAGTTTAGACATTTTGGGCCCTTATGGGCCAACTAATAGAGAGAATTGTTACAGATTAAGTTTTGTGGATTGGCTGACAGGTTGGCCTGAAGCATTCACCATACCTGATAAGAAGGCGCGAACGGTGTCAGATATAATACTTAGCGAGATATTTCCCAGGTATGGGGCTCCCGAACAGTTGGTTACGGATAACGGTTCGGAAAATGTAAATCAGGTTATGAGGGAGACGTTGGGAGAACTGAATATCCAACACATAACCACCTCCCCATACCATCCCCAGAGTAACGCTAAGGTGGAGAGATTCCATAAGACTCTTGCTGATGTGCTGGCTAAATTAGCAGAGCATAATAGGGAGAATTGGGATCTTTTTTTAACCCAAGCCTTAGCAGTTGTGAGATTCTCAGTGAACAAAACGACCAAGTTTTCCCCTTACTATTTGGTATATGGCCGGGACATGGTCTTACCCATAGACAATCTATTAAGGCCTAGGAGGAAATAATTAGGGGAGGACCATCATAGGATAATTTTAGAGCAGCAGCACAAAATCTTTACATAGGTGAGGAGAAGAATTCAAAGAGCCCAGAAAAAGTGAAATGATAGGATAAATAAGAATAGAGAAGAGGTTTCCTTCCAGATAGATGACCCGGTGTATTATAAAATACACCTGAGGGACGGTAAACTGGACCAGAGGTGGAGCCCCTACTATAGAATAGTGGAAGAGACAGGCCCAGTGTCCTTTGTGATATGGGATCAACTGACATGGAAAGTGAAAAGAGTACACGCAAATGACAAAGTTAGCTGAGATAGAAGAATGGGAAGGGGGTGGCATAGAGACAAAACAGAAAAAAACTGAGGAGGACCACACTAGTGGAACCAGAACCACTAGTAAGTGATAGTGAAGCTAGCAAGGTCGAAATTAGTCCCACTACCCATCAAAGTCTGAGGGAGATAACTCGATCCCCGGTTGGACACCCAGAGGAAGAGAATATTAAGCCTAGTGATAGCGGAGAAGACGACGGATCGAGCAATTGGGATCCTGACGACGAGATTCCGCTAGCTCAATTACGTAATCAATGGCAGACTGAACAAGCGCCTGATAATGAGGAGGAGTTGCCATTGAAGTTGCGATTGTGAGGAGCAACGCCTTTAGAGCAGACTGATTAAATAGAAGTCTGTGCAGAGGTAGTGTTGGACAAGTGGCAGTCTGGGGTCGATTGTGCAGTTGTCATCGGTGTTACACAGGCCGCGTTGAAGGGCCCCTGCGCGGATTTGGCGCTGGCGGTGGTGTGGGTTGGTCCTAGGATGTGTCACTCCACAATGCAGCCGTCTGATGGAAAATATAAATAGATAATTATGTAAGATAGACAGTTCTCTCCGTCTCTTTCAGACATGGACGAGGGAAGGCCCTGGGCGCTGGTGATGCTGATTTTGGCTGCTAATGCCTGAGAGCACAGTTGGATATGCTGTCTATGGGACACCTATCCCCGAGTATAATAACCCCAGAAGAACTAAGGGCGGTACTGTTGGCCGGCGGACCCCACTCAACAATTATGGAAGTATTATGGTGCCTTGGGATGTGTTACTCTGTTAGAAAGTAAATTGCTAGTACTAGTGTCAGTTCCCCTATTAAACCGAGACAACACTTTCGAAGTTTACCAGATATTAAATTTGCCCCTTCCTTACCCAAAACCAACCCCAAGGTTAGAGGCAGTGGCTAGGTACAAAGTAGAGACAGAATTCATCGCTCTAAACATAGCCAGGACAAAATTTATGTTGCTGACAAGGGAAGAAGCACAGAGGTGCGAGAATAATGCTCTGGGCACTTGCGCATCTGCAAGTCCCATTTATGTGACAGGTAGCCATGAATTGTGTGTGATAGAATTATTTAGAAAAAATAAGAAAGGAATTAGAGACCTTTGCCAGGTAGAGATACTGATTGGTGTAATGTTACCCGCAGCTGTTAGCATTGCAGACGGGATCTGGGCAGTGGCCACTCAGGGTGAAATGGAGCTCTCTAAGGTCTGCAAGAATGAGGTGACAACAACAATGAGAGTTATTCCCCCCTTGACCATTTTAGCTTTACCCCTTGGCTGTAGTGCACACGGGCTGACCCTATCCCTACCCTCCTACTATCAAGCAGAAGAGAGGTTCGAAGGGAATGAGGCGTTGTTGAAATTGGTAGGATCAAATGAAACTGGATGGGCTGAATTATGGGATCCAATTACAAAAGAGTCCCCTCAGTTTTCGTTAAGGAAAATGCCGGGGTTACTGAAACCTCTTGATAAGATTGATTTTGGGCGACTGAAGTTAGAATTAACTAGGCTAAGTAGACAAGACTTGGGCTGGAGAGAGAGAATGGTTACCATAGTAGCCTGGCCAACGGTTGTGGGGATTATATTAATTATAGGTATGGTTTCTTTGGGTTGGTGGTGGTGGAAAAAGAGACAAGTGAGAATGTCAAGTGTGGAAGTTGAACTGGCAGAAAGTCGAAGTGCGGAGCGTACTGGGAACCCAATTGGTGCGCCTTACTAAGATTGGCTCGAGCAAGAGGCATTAGAACCGGCAGCCGATGTGGAAAAACAGCCCACAGTTGCTGTGAGAGAATTGGAACCCGTAAAATGTCTAACAAGGCCTGTTATGAAGACCCGGACCAGTCGTAAGACAAGGTTGTGTAAAAAAAATAAAAAAATAAAAGGGAATAAATAAGTAAAATATGTAGTTGAAAAAAACAAAAAACAATGAGTGGTTAATTTTGAAAAAAAGAAAAAAAAGAAATCTATATAGATACAATACATATGTAGATGAATGAAGAGATAAATGAGTTGGTGAAGATATGGGAGTATCCCAAGTAGTGAACTGGATACTAATTGTTGTGAGATCAATGAAAACATATATCCTCATAGTAACCAAACTTCTTTTTTTTTTTTTGCATGTGAAAATCTGAACATTGAACCTTATTCAGTGAAAGCACGACAATGTGCTTTATAAAGAGGCTCTGAAAAGAAACAGAAAAGGACTCAGAACACTATATCTTGACATCGTTTTTTCTTGTTTGTTCTTGTTCATGTTTTTATTGCTAGAATTGTTCGCAGTTGAAGTCAGACCGGGTTGCCGGAGAACCATGAACTTCCAGCAAGTTCAGCTTAACGACCCTGTTTCTATTATCATTTTTATTTTGTATGACGCCTCATATGTCATTTACTAGTAAATGACAGATGGGTAAGGGAGGAATTGTGACCGAGAGAGCCCCCCCCCAGGTGGATTTATTAATCAACAGTTATAAAGGATTGGGATGAAGATACTAATTAGTTGGGTAGAAGGGACTCCAGAGTAATTCCAGAAATAAGTTTTTTTTTAATAATTGTTTCTGGGGTTGAGTTATTAGTTAATTAGGTGTAATAATTCCAGAGTGATTAATGGACGGGTTTGTTAAGTAAAGCTTATGATAAATGGGTGAATTGAATTTTTGGGTGGTCTGAAAGACAAAATCCAGCCCAAAGTCCTCAGATAAGTGGTTTTGGCAAGATTCAAGTGGATGATGTCTGTGGAAAACCCAGCAGGGAACCCAAATTCATTTTTAGTACTACTTGAGAAATAGTCTCCCGCAGAGATTCGGAGATTAGGCGAAAACACATGGTGGTCAAGGCGATTTGCATATTAAAATTCGTGGGCAGTGCCTAAAAATTGTTTAGCTCCGCCTCACTCTATATACGCTGCTTGCACGCTTGAGTTAAAGAGAACGTGGCAGAAACAGCTTGGTGGATCGTGCTGGTCTGGTCAGTTGGTTGTCATGCATCAAGAAGTCCAATCCAAACCAAGAGATAGAAATAGAACCTGTACGAATCCAGATAATTTTGTCAACAAAGCCAAGAAAGCAAACTGCTATATATATCCACGAATTACCTCCCTTAGATCAGCTGGATTCCTATCGGCATAATTGCATCTTTCTCTTTCTGTGACTTTCCGACCCAAACAAGTGAATCTCGTTAAGACACTTTGTATTCGTGCAATTTCTTTGGTAGTGACATAAAAGCAGTAGCCTTAAAAGGCTCTTTGTACAGGAACTGAAAGTGTTGCTTATTTTTTTTCTTTATGTTCTTGTGATTACGACAAGAACTTTTTTCTGCACAAATAGCGATTCCTTTCAGCGTAGAACCCAGCCATGTCATCCTTTACCATTGGACCGTCCTGAAGGACCAGGACACTGCTGTTCGGATCAAAAATTCACAATGTGGCGAATAGTGGTGGTTCCTTCAGTTCACTGGAGGAGGACAGGTGGGTTTTTTTTCGGCCAGAACCACCGGAGAGACAGGACATTTTTGTCAGTCATTCCAGATCAAACATATTACCACAGCACCATATCACCCAAGAAGTAATGGGCAGACAGAGCATTTTGTGGACACTTTCAAGAGAGCACTGAGGAAGGTGAGAGGTACTCCCACCGATACAGCTATACAGCAGTTCTATGCAGGTCTATCGTGTAACCCCTAATATCAGTGCTCCATCTGCCAAGACACCAGGATAATACAAATGGCATTTGACAAATTCCTTCTGAGTGAAACGAAAGCCGGAAAAGTGCTTAAAAGGCACTTTTAAGATTGGTGAAAAGGTTTTTTTTCCGTGTATTTAGGTATAATAAAGCTCACTGGGAGATAGGAACAATAGACAGACAAATTGGTAACATGATTTTCATGGTTCAGGGACCAAAATTTATACACAGATGTCATGTAAACCAAATTAAAAAAGTATATGAAAGCGTAGTCGACAGGGATCATATAGAAGATGACACTATGGACATCGTCTTTGACACGTTCGAGGTTCCAATACCACAATCAGTGCCAGAGCTCAGAAGGCCCAAAAGAAAAAGGAAATTTATGGAACCTTTAGAAATTAACCTGAAAAGAAAAAGATATTGAAGATCTTTCATTTCATACCATGTCTACAGAAAAAGAAAAAGAATGAGTAAAAAAAAAAAACATCTCACTTATGAACTTTGAATTACAAGAAAAGCATTGAATTATTGGAAATTATTAACATTATAATTTACCATTAATCTTATCCAATTTTTCATTATTTAGGAATAATGAATAGAGACCTTAATAAAAAAGGACTGTTGTTAGCACGTAAAATGTTGTCGTAAAACTAAAAAAGAAAAAAATTGTGAATGTAATTCCAGCTTTTGCAAAGTGTTTTTTTCTGATTTTGTTTTGTGAAAAAAGGTTTATTTGGTTAAATAAAAAGTATTGTGTGGTAATTATAAAAAAAAAAAAGAAGACTCCATATGGAGTCAGCCTGAAAAGGGAGGTGCTGTGGTGTCCTCCCTCTAAAGATTCTATGCTGGACTCTTCCACATACTATAAGATTAGTAGGAGAGAAGGCCTTGGGGGGAACAGTCAAATAGATTGAATGCTAGGTCAACTGACACACACTCACTAGTTGTGTAATACTCTTCTGTTGTACTATTTAATATATATCTGCAGAACTTGTTTTGTTATTTCTTTAACCATTTACTTGGTCACAACAAATACTAAAGATTAAATTTATTCAATAAAATCACCATTGGCTTCAACCACGACCTCCAGATGACTTGAATCTCCAGCAACTCTTCTGGACAGTCTCCTTTTTTAAGTTGGTGAATATTGCCACAATCCTTGTCTTCAGTTCATTTTTGGTGTTACAAGGAGTGGTGTTGGTATCTCACACAACTGCACCCCACACATAATTTTCAGTCTGGGAAGTTAGGTGGCCAGATGTAAGGGGTGATGTGGTTGGTAGAAATTGTCTGATAGCTATGAATGGGTTCTCCTGCTTGTGTGGCATGGTGCAAAGTCCTGTTGCCAGACATAAGGTCTTCTAGCAGTCACCCCCTTGACCCAAGGCAGCATTACCTCTTCAAGTCACTTGATGTAGGTCTCCATGTTGAATCTGAGGACCTGTGGGAACATGAATGGAGGCATAATGTTGCCATCACTAGCGATCACTCCAAACACCTTTGTAATCAGCATTTGACTTCTCCAACTCTTTCCGAATCCTCTGCACTGTCCGCAGATCAACACCCAAACACTTTGAAATGTTTGTAGTGTGTAAATCACTCTTTTGAGTGGTTTGTAACACATTGATACTTACCGGGCACAGGGATCCGTCCCTGTGCTGGTAGTATCACGGCTATGACTAGCTTAGACAAGCTCTGACCATCGGCCTGATTGAAGACACTCAGGTCCCCATGTTAAAACTGACCTTGTGTCACAACCTGACTTAGTGGGGGGGGGGGGGGGTTCTTACTGATGGTGCCCAATTGACCATATTATACTGTGCAGTTGAAAAAAACAAACAACGTGCATGCGCAAAATTAAAAATATAAAATAGCAACAATTTACCCATCGCATCCTGTGTGTGTGTGAGTGTGTGTGTATATATATATATATGTATATATATATATATATATATATATGTATATATATATATGTATGTATATATATATATATGTATATATATATATATATGTATGTATATATATATATATATATATATGTATGTATATATATATATATATATGTATATATATATATATGTATGTATATATATGTATATATATATATGTATGTATATATATATATATATATGTATATATATATATATATGTATGTATATATATATATGTATGTATATATATATATATATGTATATATATATATATATATATGTATATACATATATATATATATATGTATATACATATATATATATATATGTATATACATATATATATATATATGTATATACATATATATATATATATGTATATACATATATATATATATGTATATACATATATATATATATATATAATATTAGTGGTTAATATACACATACATACATATCTAAAATATATAAATATATATACATACACATACATACATATAAAAATTTCCAAGAAAATAGAATCCAAGTAGAACTCAATGTCCAGGACAGAGTAAGAATATAATAAAAAGGCTTAAACACTAATATTCCATAGTTATAATTTATTACATTGGAATCGTAATTACAATCCAATTCATCAGACCTACAAATTCAAAAAGAAATCAGAAAAAAAAAAAGATTTCTTTTTGAATTTGTAAGTCTGATGAATTTGATCATAATTACGATTCCAATGTAATAAATTATAACCATGGAATATTAACCTTTTTATTATATATATATATATATATATATATATATATATATATATATATATATATATATATTTATTTATATATGGTATGTTTAGGCAGCAAGTATTCATCCAAACAAGTCTGATTAAAAAGAACTGACAAGGTATGCCTGTTTAATTTTTTATTATATTTTCCAATTTTCAGATAAGGTATTGAGCATTGTGCTTGAAGTTGTGGATAAGATGTCTGAAGTTTATATTTTGTTATTTTTGTTCAAGTACTTTCAACTTTCACAGTCATTATAAAAAGAGTGTCTGTGTGGTCGTTATCTACATTCTCATATTCTTTGGGAAGCTGGATATTTGAAATGATCTAGCATGACATCATGTGTAATGGCTATTGGAAATGAGGCCACACAAAAAAATTGCTATTTATTTATTTATTACTAATTTAAATTTAAATTTTATTTTTTATTATTATAATAAAATATGTGTGCACACTAATTATATAATATGCATTTCAAGAAATTCTGTGGTGAAATATATTTTATTTAATGTGGTTGTTTATTTTGTATAATAATAGTTTCTAAGGTTTTGAGTCTTTCCTTGCATTGGGTGCTCTAGAATATTTTTGGCGTTATCTACTAATATGTGTCTTATGTTGATAGTTGTACTTTGGTTGTTCATGATATGCGGGTCGATGTGTGCATGGATTGCACTAAGTTTCAGCAGGTGACAGGTCACTGCAAGAGATTGTAGTGCATGTGTGCCCAATGTAAATATTTAATGTTGTGTTTTGATTGTTGTATTGGAGATGCAATCTCCCAGGAGGGCATGAGAATTCATAGACAACATTATTTTTATATAGGGGGAATTTAAAAGGACTAGTGTTGTTGGTAATAATTAAGTTAGATATTTCAAACTTATTGTAGTAGATGATAAATTTTACGATCTTGAATGATATGAACCAGTAAATTATATTTTTAATTGCTTTTTCACCCTGCTTATAATTAAGGTGCAGATTTTTGCTTGCATCAGAGAGGGATCTGACATCATTTTTTCTATGTCATTAAGGCTAATTTTATTTGTTCATCGACGACATTTTTAGGGAAATTATTGATGATTAGTGTTTGTTTAATGTTGTTAAGTTCCTTATAGAATAATATGTCCAAAGTAGATATTACTTTGGCTCAATAAATCATGTTTTTATAAAGAGCTATTTTGTATCTGTGGGGACATTCACTTTTGTAGTTGAGTAAAAATGAGGGTTTTTGGTGAAGGGAGGTGATAAAATTATGGCTATTGGCATCAACTAATACATCAAGGAAAGTGATTTTATTGTTGATGTTGAGTTTCTAAGTAAAGTGTAGGACAGAGTTATTCTCAAAGGTTTCCTTCATTTTTATAATTTCTTCTAAGCCATCTGTTGTCAATATAGCGTGTGTACATGGGGAGTTAGGGGGTGCTTTGTGGAATTAGTGAAGACCTTGTTTTTCGCATGACACATGTAGAAATTAGAGTTGGCCCAAGGGCCAAACTAACTGCTATGCTGTCATGTTCTGTATAAGTTTTTTGCAGAATAGTTAGTCTAATTTTAAGAGGTGGAAACAAAGGGCGATTGTTTATGTTCTATAGGGCAATGTCTATAGTTTCTTTTACTGGGATATTAGTAAATAAACTTTCTACATCTTGGGAGGCTAGGATGCCATTATTCATTTTTTTTAGACTGTAGTATATTGAGAAATTTGCTAGTGGACTAAATTATATTCCCAAAGAATACTAGGATGCAGACAAAGAAATTCAAAATTTCTCAGTATAAACATTTACTCAATAAACAACATGAAAGTCATACCCTTGAGAACACCAAGCAACTCAAAATGTTGTATTACAATGGTGATTTAGAGAAGAGATTAGAAAATTAGATATTTCCCAAATTAAGAAATTAGCAATGTTAAATTTGAGCAGTATTTCAACCTGGGATAAGTTGTTTTATTTAAATTCTGAACTAATATGTCTACTAATTTGTTTTTTGATATTTTGTTACAAAAATTCAGTTATTATGATTAATTACTGTTTTGTAAAATTTTAGTCAAAATGTTTGACTTTATTCAGATATTTATTATTGAGATTCAAGTTATTTGCTGTTGATACTTTATATGTGATTTTTATATTATGAATCAATCTAAATACTTAAAAAACAATTTGAACATGTTCTTAAAAAAAGAAGCTGATTAAAAGTTCTACCTCAAAGATTATTATGCACTGTAATATTCCATTGTTTTATTGTCTAATCATTTTACATTTTTTTTATTTTTACATATAATTTATTTTTGGACTTGGATTCTAACATTTAAAAAAAGATTTGTAGATATTTGCTATTTCTTTATATGCAATAATGTAGTGGAGTCTTAGCTTGTCAACCTAAAAGGGCCAGAGTAATGTATATGTTTTGCAAAAGAGTGTGGAGATGGCAAATTGGCGAGCTTCGGACAAGTTGAATCAGGCAGCGCTTCGTGTGGGCAGAAGTGGTGGTGTCGCTTGTAGCTATTTTTATTGACCAGTTCTGGGCACTAAATGGCTGAATAAGGTGCATAAAAACACTGTAGGCTCATTTTTGATGAGGAGTTGCATACTTGAGATTGAGGAATGGAGATAATTGTGGAATTGATTTGCCTATTGCATCTACTGGGCTTGCAGACAGATTTTTTTTTAATTTTTTTTTATTTGTGTGTGCTTCTGACCAATTCTCACATAAACTATTTCAGCTAGGCATGCATGGAAGACTTGTGTCTGCATCTTAGGACCAACTGACCTGTGCTTGACCACCGTTGGCATGGAACCCTTCTCCACTTCAGTCTTCGAAGGTTCTCATTTGAATATTTGCTACTATCACCAAGATCTGCACCCGGGGTGGCTCCACCTGGGCTCACGTCTTAGGATTCTATGCTCACCACAGTGCCCTCCTACACAGCGACCACTCATCCATTTCCATGCCCTATTATTTTGTCATGTTGAAATCAGAATGGCGGCACACAGATTTAGGTTTCCATCTGGAAAGTGCACTTCACCCAATCTAGTTAGGTGCACGCCTCCAAACTCCCTGATTGCATTGACCCCGAGAAGATCAAATTCCAACAATCGTCTATCTACAATCAGGGTCTCAATAGTCACAAGACAAGCCTGCCTGATACCCAATTTAATTTTGCCATAACCATGGCACTTCAAGGTCCTCCCATTAACTATCAGAACTTCCACTTCCTTCGGCCACCAAAGACAGCATACAGCTTTGCTCACCGGTGTCTGTTAACACTCAGAGTACATCAGAGCAGCACACTTATGTCCATCAACAAATACTTCTATAGCAGGCAGTTCCCGTTTCTTTAATTGCTTGGGAAGAAGACTGGCACTGACGTCCTCTTCCCTCTGGCGTTTCCTTGATATATACACTCTGATGATATGTGCCCAATCTTGTTGCATTTAAAACACCACATCTCACAGCAGGACATTCGCGCTCAATTATCCGTCCTCTCTGAATGCCTCTGCATACAGAGTCTCTGGCCATATGGTTAGGACGTTAGGACCAGAGCACCTAAAGCAAATGACAGACCCTCCTCGTGAGTTAGTAGGAAGAACATCTTTGTCTGTATGTGTTTGTTGAATTAGGTTTTGTTTTCAGTTTTAAAAATAATTATAGCATAATGTATTGCAAATTTCTCATAAAATACTATAAAAATAGAAAAAATGAAATTTACCAAAGGTAAAAACGAGAAAAAAATTGAATTTACCAAAAGTGGAAACAGAATCAAGGAAAATTTGAAACGGAAAATCAGTGGGGCTAGAATCAGAATGCCATAAATTATACTAATATTTGTTTAATAAATCATATCTACGTGAAACATGATTAACCAATTAAAATCAAATAACACAAAAATAAAAATAGCATAAGTTTTTCCTTCTTTTTCTCCATATCTCATTCACTGATGAAGCTTTAATAAAAGTGAAACATGTTAGAGTGATAAACGTTTTCTATTTGTTCTTTATCTTATGTGTGTGTGTGTGTGTGTGTGTGTGTGTGTGTAGATTTTAACATGAATTATCTCAAATTGATTGTTAAAATTTCTGGATAAGAATAAAAAAAATATAGCATACCTCAAAGTTTATATAATATTGTAGTTGACTAATAAACTGGACCATTTTGGAACAAAGAACATGGCAAAGGTGCAATACTCCATTTAACTCTGGAAAAATTAAGATAAAATATAAATAAATTATGAATTTAAATTCATTTATTATAAAAACAACAAGTCTTAAATTTACATAAAATTGATAGTTTTTGTCTGATATGCTGGAAAGTTAACATTCGAAGAGTGCAAAAGTAACTCCACACCAAAGGATATTGAGCTACAAAAGGAAGTAGGAAACACGTTTTTTTCAGACAGTTTAAAATGTACCAATGGTTGAATGCTACCTGAAGTTGTTTGCAAACAAAATATAAGAGAAGCTGGTGAAAACTTGAGATAGAAATGATAAGATGACAAACCAACAGGCAACCTATCAGAGTAGAGTTGTAATTTATGTTTATTATGCAACTAAAAATGGTATTTAAGACAAGGTACTTGAATACATTACCATATTGTATAAAATATGTGTTGTTACCCACAGCTAAGGTTCCCATTCTATCAGTCACTCTTTCTCATCCACATTGTGCTTAAATTTTTGATCTAAGTAAGTCAAAACAGGAAGAATAGCTTCAGGATGGATGACCAACTCTGGTTTCTAGAAAGAATAAAACTGAGTTTATCTGATAATGGTCACAATTTCCAAATTAACCAATCCCAATTCAACAGTTTTGTAACCCAATTACAGCTGGTTAGTGAGTTCTGGCTGGTGACTTGTATCTGAATATGTCTGCTAGGGTGGCTAGCCAATTTCTGTTGCAGATGCATGCTCAAGCACATTTATGTTTGTTCAGCACCCGCATAAGCCCACCTGTGGCTTATACTGCAACTATGATGAGCAGACAATAGTTACAGTTTTTTTTTGAGAGCGTGCATAACCCAGTTAGAGCAAGGCCAGTAAGCTCAAACATTGTTACGATGACTTATGATTTTATGCTAGCCCAACTATTAGCAAACAGTTCTGTCTACCAAATTCACTCACAGGCTTGGGACAACCTGTGGTATGATTTTCAGGCACTTTCCAACAGTACTGTATACTGGGATTGCCTCTCCAGGCCAATAACACCAAGAAGTCAACTTCCTGACAAATCAATCCTGGTAAGATTTGAACTCAGGTCTTATGATTGGAAATTGAACAGAATAGCCAAGTGGTTTTCTAACCACTTGGCCACATGCCCATTCATAACATGTAAAAATCAATAATGATGCCCCATATTGATTAGTTTTCAAGTCAATCAGGAAAAAGGCCACAGAGCTGCAAACAAAAGTTGATTTCTAACACTTTCTCTGCAACTGTGTACTTAAAAATCTTGCAATTAATAATTCTTCTAGAGCAGTATCTTGTATAGATTCATGATGTTAACTTACAACAGCTACCAGGTTATAACTCTCTTATGATCAAAATTGTCCAGTTTTTATTGTGGTAATCTGGCTGGGCTGGGGTTAATTTTCATTAATTATTCAAAATCCTTAAATTTATCATTATTCAAATTTAGCCTGTTCAAGTCCTTTTCTCCATTCAAATGTTCCCATTGGTTGAAGAACCTGTTATTGGCGCTCCTCAGGTGGGTTTACACTAACTAGACCGTTGACTAATTAACAATTGTGTGGTCAATTTAAAATTTTTCCAGCATTCATTTTTCTATCTATCAATACAATTTAAAACCTCAGGATATTTTTTTTAATTTCTCATAAAACTAACTTCCCATCTCATGAATGAAATGATTAATGATTGACAAATTGTTATCTCTCATTTTGTTCACTTAGAAAACTGTCTAGTTTATCTATCTGGTTTCACTCTTGCTTTTTTTTTAACCAAATTATCCAGAACCACTTTTGGCTGATTTCCACAGACATATTAATCTCTTTTAGAATAACACATGGCCAGTTAAGAAACGCCACCTGAACTCTTGTCTAAGCCAATATTTTCTTTGTGTGTGTGTGTGTGTGTGTGTGCCAGTTTACTTCTGGTCAACATTTTACTTTCTTCTCAAATCTCACTTCCTCTTGGCATTAGTTAAAAATAGCAAATTTTAATTTCTGTAAGAAAACAGAACTCAAGATACTTCTGGTGGCTGGTTAAAATAGAGTTATCTTGATAGATTAATATGAAAAGCCTAGGTAGCTATTCTAGATAATTTTGATTTTACTAATATACCAGAGAATTTGTTCTTCATATACTTTTATACAAATAAAATGGTAAAGAGACTTATATTTTAAACAAAAGTATCTGTCTATATTTCTGAGATGAGGTATGTATGCTCTGGCCTTCATCAGATGCTTGGAATGTCAAACTGAACCCTTTATTTCATTCACTGGGGTAGACTGTTCTAGTTCCACATGCCATGTTTAATTGATGTCAGTTATCAGTTATCTCCTGGATCTAACTAACACCTTTATCTACTGTGCCATGTGTCCTTAAGGACATCTGTGTATGAATTTCTGAGTATTATAAACCTAATGTCTTCAGTAACCATTTTTACCAGTGCTCATATTGCAATTTTCGCTGTTATCATTTTATGTTTTTACCAGAGCTCATATTGCAATTTTTGTTGTTGTTATCGCTTTTCTCTGGCGCTCCTTATTACTGGTTCCCATATTGTACTATGCTTGGTCGGCTCAGGAGATTTTTGTGGCCAAGCATATGTGCTGATTCCTTAAGTTTACGAATTTTTCAATGATGTTCTTTGTCTATGATCTCAACCTGATCCTACAGAAGGCAGTGATCTCCCTTTTCTCTCCATATGTGGTCAAACACAACTGATTTTTCCACTTCCCCTCGTGTTACAGCTTTCTGGTGTTCTTGAAGCCTTACCTTAAGGGGGCAGCCCGTCTTTCCTTTATATTTCGTTCCGCAGCTTCATGGGATAGCGTACACACAGTCTTTAGTCATGTTCTCCTTTAGGGGGAGGGTCTTACTCGGGAGAGATATCTGTGAAGTGTCGTCCAGCTTTTGAAGGTTGTCCTGATGTTACAATGGCCGAAACGTTGTAATAAATATGGCGAGAAAGGTGAGGACAATAGTCCGAATAATGTAAATAGTGTACATAATAGATACTGAAGTATCAGTATGGACCTGATACACTGTAAATATGGTGACAAATTGAAAAATCCTACCAGAAACTGGCACGAATATCGAGCCATCTGACATTCCTACACCAATGCAGAGATCTATAACACATCTCTTCAGGTTTGGCACCAAGACTTATCGTCAGTTCAAGGAGAGTCTGTCTGGTCGCAGAAAAAGCAGGACACGCCCTTGTCCGAGAGAGAATCCAGTACAATCGTTGGATAAAACAGAGACTACGAGCTCATATCTCCCAAAGGCTTGAGGATTTCTTCAACAGAATTACCAATGAAGACCAGAGAAGGATCCAAAATGACATGGATAAATCCTTCAGACATGAATTCGATGTAGTCAAGGCTTACCAAGTACAAAAATTAAACAGATTGAAAGATCAGAAGGTGACACACAAGGTCTATCACCCACCAGTGAAAGCAGTAATCAACATCAGCCAATATCAGCTGAGTGCCTCTGAGGAGTCAGTATTGAATAAGGGTCTCAACTTCGCCAAAACCATCAGGCGAGTGCCATACTTGGACATCATTGCCAAAGTCAAGGGGGTGGCCTTGAACTTCCCTCAGGCTCAGGCGGATGAATTAAGATGGAAGGTGAGACAGACCTTGGAGAAGGCCAAGCCGCCCAGGTCAAACATCATGAAACTGGAGAGGCTGGCGATCGGATCCCTACAGAGGAACAAAAAAATCATCATACTACCGGCTGACAAAGGCAATGCAACTGTGATGATGGACAAATCAGATTATACAAGAAAGCTTGAAGACCTCATTAACAATGGTAGCTATAGCAAAGTAAAAAAGGATCCTACAATGGAAATGGAACGCAAACTGTCACAGATACTAATCAAGAACAAGGATCACTTCGCACCTAAGATGTATAGGCAGTTATCACAGTGTTACACCAAGCTACCTCATATGTACAGTCTCCCTAAGATTCACAAAGACAGTATTCCGCTCAGGCTGATTGTAGTTGCCAAGGCTCTGTGTGTCATCTTCTGAGTCACTTACTTGTAGATATAATTGACCCATTGATTGGAAAGTCATATGTCCGAAACTCCACCCACTTCATGAAAATAATCAATGCTCCCATCCTATCCAACCAGATGGTGAGCTTGGACGTGGTGAGTCTGTTCACCAAAGTACTATGACTCATCTCTAGAAGAACAGACCAGTATTCCAATAGATAATCTGATGGAGATGTTTACTTTCTGTACATAAAGAACACACTTCGGAATGGGATCACACATATATCGACAGGATGAGGGCTTAGCAATGTGATCGTCATTATTTCCAGCAATGGCGAATATATCCATGGAATACTTTGAGGAAATGGCATTAGAATCTATATCTCTAAAGCCAACTCTATGGTTAAGGTACGTAGATGACACCTTCATACCCTGGCCACACCAGGAAGATGTTCAGGTTCTACTGGACCATGTGAACTCAATAAGACCTTTGATACAGTTCACAATGGAGAAAGAGAGTAACAACACACTCCCATTCCTGGATGTTCTAATATCATGGACAGAGCATGGGTTCAAGACATCTGTAAACCAACATTCAGCGGACAGTACCTCAATTTCAACTCCCACCAACCATACAGCGTAAAGAAAGGGATCATCTGCAGCTTACAACACCGAGCAAGAGTCATAAGTGGCGACCCAGAGACATTAGATAAAGAATTGGTCAGTATAAGTAGTACCCTACAATGTAACAACTACCCTGGGTACATGGTAGCAGCCTCAAAAAACTGGGATAGGCGGGTACAAGAGGAGGACAACAACACGCAGAAAACAGTCTGCCTGCCTTATGTGAAGGGGTTATCAGAGAAAATACAAAGGATCTGCGGTCCATATAACATCAGGACAACCTTCAAAAGCTGGACGACACTTCGCTGAATAAAGCACCCCCATAGAGGAGAACATGACTAAAGACTGTGTATGCTATCCCATGCAACTGCAGAAAGAAATATAAAGAGGAGACAAGCTGCCCCCTTAAGGTAAGGCTTCAAGAACACCAGAAAGCTGTAATACCATGGGAAGTGAAAAAATCAGGCGTGGCTGACCATATATGGAGAGAAAAGGGAGATCACTGTTCTCTGTAGGATCAGGTTGAGATCATAGACAAAGAACATCATTGGAAAATTCATAAACTTAAGGAATCAGCACATATGCTTGGCCACAAAAATCTCCTGAGCCGACCAAGCATAGAAATGAATATGGGTATCAGCAATAAGGAGTGCCAGAGAAAAGCGATAATAACAAAAATTGCAATATGAGCCCTGGTAAAAATGGTTGCTGAAAACTTTAGGTTTATAATACCCAGAAATTCATACACAGATGTCCTCAAGGACACATGTGGATAAAGGCATTAGTTAAATCCAGTGACACGACCCAAAGAGTGTGAGTTCAATACCTGGTTAAGGCGGTGGAGAACTTGGAGAGGATAATTAACAGGAGATAACTGACATCCATTAGACATGGCATATGGAACCAGAACAGTCTACCCCAGTGAGCAGAAATAAAGGGTTCAGTTCGACATTCCAACCACCTGATGAAGGCTGGAGCATACAACAGGCGTAACGTTGTAATAAATATGGCGACAAAGATGAGGACAATAGTCCGAATAATGTAAATAGTGTAGAATTTAAAAGTTTAATTTAAATAGGTAGATATAAAGTAAAACAAAATACTCATAACAATTTCAATTACATTTCAATATGCATCAAACATTTTCCAGAGTTTTTGTCGACTTAATTTCTTACTATATCTAATATGACATGATTTTCGAAATGTTAACAATGAAAATTTTAAGAAGGGCAAATTTCTGTCAGGATTTTAACTTTTGTCATTCATCTTTAATTTGTAAATAACAATTAGAATCTAACAAGGGAATTTAAATTTTTTGCATGGCAGAGAAAAAAAACTAGAAAAATTTCATCAGTGAACTATGATGATTTTACAGTCACTGCAGTTTCACTAAATTAAAAACAAATTAAACTCTGGCTATAACACAATAGGCATTTTTTTCTGATACTACACTCTTTAAAATTATCATTTTAATAGGAAATGAGTAAGTTTTGTACACATCAAATTATTTTTGCCATTTTCATGTTCAGTCATGCATTATATCAAAGATAGTTATTTTTATACTATTTGCACTTTGTTTATTTTCACATTCTTTTTTAATGGATTCCCACATTGTATTATTTTCACCTGAAGAAGGATGAACTGTGAAAAAGAACAGACAACCAAAGTGAGGAGATTACAAAAAAAAAATCATATATTGAATATTTACATTATTTACAAACTTTCCTCATCTGTATCACTTTGTTTCAGCTGTTGTGCCCTCTAGTTTTCTTCAAGTAGCTGTCAATCTGAGTAACCTTAAGGGAATTTTCAACTGAACCCTTAATTTAATCTATGGGGATGGAGTGGGGTAGATTGTTCAAACAAACAAATGGTTCATCTCAGAAAACATAATGGCTAAAACAATCTGATAATAGCAACAAAGATGAGAACATTAGTCCAATTGTAAATAATAACTTTGCATCTCAGAAATTAAAACAGAAATTGAATAATATTCTTTGATTTGTTCCAGTGCCTCATTAAAGTAGATGAAGAACTGGAAGAAATACAAGAATATATATACTTAGGACAGGTAGTAACATTAGAGAAAGACTACAAAAATTAAATAAATTGACAAATAATATTAAATAAAATGATATAAAATAAAATTTAATTAAAAGAGAGAGAAAATGAGAAGTACAGCAGACTGGGTTACTACTTGATTGGCTGAGAACTGCCATAGAGACAAGTGGACTGCAAATGATTTTACCTTAGTTTTAAGCAACTGGTGTCTTGTGACAACCAGCAGTAAAATCTAGATCTGAGATTATCAAAGCAATCAAATGTTTTCCACGGTGAAAGGAAAGAGGGGAAATAAATAAGTAAATATTTCAGGGATCAAGTGACACTTGGCCAACAGCTAGGGAATTCTGGCTGAGGGCCTATATAGCCATATTCTAGTACATGGGAGTGACAAACCATCTATTTTGATGTATAGATGTGCAGAGGGGCAGTGAGAGCAAGTTGGTAGCAAGAGAAAGGTGGTTAAAGTGAGATCTAGTCAGAGACATAATTCTCATTGGTCAGAGGATAGATACATTACTTTGTTGTGAGAGAAGACAGAGGTAGTAGTGATGATATGAGCTACCTACCTATGACAGCACCAGGTGAATCCATGAACAAAAACCCAGTATATTGAAAAAAGAGTTTTCTGTTTTCTTTTCTCACTGTGGTGATATTTCACCTTCTGTTCCCTTGTTGAATGTATGCCAGACCTTTCCCAATTTTTGTTAACATTGACAGAAATAGGAATCAAAATGTATAGTTTAGTAAGACTGGCCAAGAGCTGGGAAAGGTCATTATCTTGCAGCAGGAGACTCTAAAGATATTAATGATATACTGAATATTGTATTAAATTGATATATTATTTTCTACATTTACAGAGAACTCTCATAAGCAATATGAAAGAATGTTCTGCACAATTAAAGAGGTTTAATGAAGTTGACATCTGATGATAAAATTAAACATTCACAAGCACTTTGAAAGTTATAGATCTTGAGGAAAAAATGATTAATAAAAGTCAAGGTTAAAAATGTTAATCTTCATCTAAAAAATAATTAAATGCCTAATATTCTTTATCTAATGACTTACCTGGTAACTGCCTGTAGCTTTTAGCATTTGATATAAGATCCTTCCAGACTGTAGCTAAAATGTACTCCATCCTTTTAGCTCTCCATAGAAAATTGAATGTTCTTAAATACATTATGACACACTCATCATAAAATACCTGAAAAATTATAAAATAAAATGGAATTCCTGTATCTATTGAATGCAGTTTTTAAATTTGCAGTCCTAAAATCTATCAATTTATTCTCAATTGAAGCTGAAATTTGTGAATTTTGTTAAAAAATTTGTTTTGAAAATAAAACCCAAATAAAGTTGATTATCATGAAAATATTCAATAACTTTTATACAAATTATTAATAAGGCCATTCCAAAATTTTTACAACTAATGTATATGAACTAAATTGTTTTAGATAAAAACGGGACATACAAGCCTCTCACCAGATTGTTTAAAGTGGTGGGAGGTGACAGCCTTTAAGTCAAAGGGGCTGTGAGTATTAATTTGTACACTAAAATTAGTTCACATCATTTTTGCCGGTGAGAAGAATGATTTTGTGGGGAAATAGGACTTCCTTGGCAATATATCCCATTATCAATTTTGTTAACTTATTTTGCTAAATGCCATTTATGCTACATAAAAAACACTAATTAAAATAACTAAAATAAGCACTTAACATTAAAAATTCATGAACTGAAGTTATTGGCTCATTTTTTTTCTTCATAAAATATAATTGACATACAGGGAGAGAATTCAAATTTCAAATCTATTTTTTAAAGACAAAAATGAGTATAATTTGCACAAACTGATTGCTGCAAATTAATTATAAGTAACTTGCATTAATTTTCAAATTTTAAGATCGATAAGTGTTTATTTTAGATACCACAAAAATGGATGTGTTTTTACAAAATGAAAACGATATTGCTACCATGTTTTAAAAAATTTGCAAAAATCAGTGAATTATGTTTCAAACAAAAATTTTGCAGTACTCCTTTATTAATGAGTGAATTGAATAGGTTTATTTTATTAGAAAACATTGTGGAAATATTTTTGGAAGGTTAGTTTCACCTCACCTTTTTGATATCTCACATGTACATTTTAAGTGTGTGTGTGTGGGGGGGCTGTACAAAGAAAAATCCCTGAAGATGTTATTTCAGTAAAAGATTTATGCAATATCAAGTTTGAAGATATGGAAAATTTATCCTGAACCTCACCAAAAATAGTTCCAGTAAAACTAAAAAATAAATTTTTCTGGCAGTTGATGCTTACATAATTTAATAAAACACATTTTCTTTCAGATTGGACTTAAAAAAAAAAGAAAAGAAAAATAATACTTAATATTTACTTTAAAAAAAATTAATTGTAATTTTTCAGTGAAATTTAAAAATTCATCGCATTGCTATTTGTAACAAAAGTTTTTTTTATTAAATAAAGACATGTTTGAAAAAAACAAAAAAATGTAAAGTTTAATGCTATTTTCGAGTGTGAACATTTTTTAAAAGAATTAAAATTTTTTTTTTCATTTTAGCAACTGTTAGATTATTTTTTGTTTTGATGTTCAAAAGGAAATAATTCTGATTTACTACCTTTGACTACTCTTCCCCATTGGAAGAATAATATATGATAATTCAGTAACTCTTATATTCAGAATAATTAAAAAAGAAGATTGATTGCAATATTTTATGATATAAAACAGGTAAGAAAATAATAAAATCAACAAATTAAACTCAAAAGTATTATTTCACTAGTTTTTAATTCTTTCTTTATACTTCTAATGTAAGATAAACAAATAAAATCATTCATTCTACTAAGTTTAATAAAAGCATATAGAATAAAAAAGATATAGTCTTAAATACAAATAGATAATTAATTTTTTAAACATAGATACCAAAAAGTGAATATACCAATGTTTTAAAAATGCCTTAAAATTTCATGTACATTGGAAATTATTTTTTCTAGATTAGTGTTAGGCTATTTAAATTATTTAAAATGTGTGTTTGTTTGGAATTTTTCACAAGTCTGTGCAGTACTTAGTTTATTTAGATTAGATGAAAACACTAAGCAGTATAAATGATTAAAATGGAAAGGAAATTCACTCACAGTTTTTATGGGTCCATCAACATGATAATAAAGACTGAAAACATCCCATCCTGTATCACCAAAGGAAACCTTGAGAAAGATAAAATCTATTATTTATTTATGTGCATACACATAAATATACAAGGTAATAAGTTTTTCAAAAATTATCAAACCAAAATCTTAAATAAAATAGTGATATGATGCTCTTGAGATTTATTACAGCAACATAATATAAACATCATGTATTTGGTAATAACTGGCCAATACTAAATGGAACTAGATTAGATATCGCTAGACATGGCCAGTAGAAAAAGAACAACCTACTCCTGTAAATTAAATAAAGAGTTCAGTTCAAAATTCTCTGAATGTCACCCAGATTGACAAGCACATTTATATACCATTGTAAGAGAAAAAGATTGAACAAAAATATGTTAAAAACATTTAACTGACTAGTTTTAGGTAAATAAATGTGAAATCTATTTTTTTACGAAAGAAATGAAGGAAAAAAGGAAATACAACAGACATGACACTTAGAAATCATAGAACCTTTTTAAACAGAAAAAAAGGAAATACAACATGATGTCTAAAATCTATTTGTTTCAGTTTTCAAAAAAAGAAAAATCTTTTTGCAGTAAAATTAAGTTAAAAACAAAATAGCAAAAAAAAAAAAAATAGTTGCCAGTTTCATCTTAATGTTAAATTTTATGAAGTTGGATTTTTTGTAAGAAGGGTAATTGTTTTCTAATAAACCAGTATACCAATCACAAAATAAAGTTTTTGTAAACAAGAAAAATGAATGAAGATATTTTTTTTTATAAATGAATTTGTTTTTTTTTATGTAGGGAATGCACCTAAATTAGATATTAAGATTAATTAATATTATTTCACTTTTAAAATGTGTATATTTCCAAATATGTGAGTCTCTAGTGTAAAATTGTTTGTTTTCTACAAATAAAATTATCTTTCTATCTAGTGAATACACCTAAAATTAGATATTAAAAAAATAAAGTAAGTTTTAATATGCGTATATTTTCAAAACTGCAAGTCATTTTTTTTTAAAATAAAAATATTCATTTTTAGTCACTAGTCAGTGTCAGACAGTGTAGTTTCAATAATTTGAAAGTTACTTTACGACACATTTATTACTAACAGTCGCTTTTACTTTATTTTTTGCTTACTTTATAATTTTTGAAGGAATTTGCTTCCTCGGGTCAGAGAAGAAATGAACATCTTCCTGGCTGTAGTTTAAGATGTCTTCTAATTGAGTGAACAATTTCAAGAATATTGATAAAGATTGGTTACTTGTTACTTTGATTTTGCAAAAAAAGTACGATGTAAAATTTAGTCTCAAAAAAAAAAAATTTTATTTTGCATTTTTGGCTGTTCAAAGCAAAATACTGTTTTAACTCACTGTAAAAAATAATTCATTGAAAAATCACATACAAATTACATATTTTGAAAGAGTATCTTATTTTCCAGCCATATGAATATTTTTAAGATTGGACCATGAATACACAAGAAATTGTGAGTTGAACAGAGTAAGTTGCAAATTTATCAATCTCAAACGAAATCAGATATCGACTGGAAATGCTATCATTACACAAGAAAATTAATGGCTTCCTTAGAAAGCAAAAATACTAAATTAAAAACCAAATCGAAAACCACGGTATCAAGAAAGAAAAAAAAATGTAAACCGATATTGAAACAAATTGCCAAACCGACCAACTCTATTGCAAAATAAATAATGATAAATCCTCATTCCAGAAATTCAGATAGATACTCACAGCATCTGTCAACTAAATAAAAGTTCAAATCCTATGCATGTGAAAGTAGCAAAGTCAAACAAATTCAAGTATTATTAGATACAATACAGTCTAGGTTAATAGATAAAATTGTAAAATACCTATTTCAAGGCAAATTTACTCATATAATGTGTACAACTTACAATACAATTCAATGACTGGGTGCTGAAAAGTTCTTGGCTTGATCCACTTCCCAAAATCAGTACTCTGATGTTTGGTCATTAAAATATTGATTTTAGGATGTAAATCAAATCAGGAACTTTGCAATACTGTCTGATAACAATAGTTTGAATAGGAATTAAAAATTGAACCTCCATCATTTTAACATCCAAACGGTCCAAAATGTCACTGTCATCAAATTGTGCATTTGTAGCTCGTATTGCAGCTTCCAAAATTCCAGTGAGGTTATGAGGATACAATGTATTTGCAGGTTTAGCTAATTCCTTCCTGTCAACAAAAATATTAAAGTTGTGAATTAAAATAAAATTACAACAAAACTACATTTCAAACATTCTTCTTAATTCAACAGTAACACAAAAAGAAAAAACTACTAATACTTACTGAAGCAGAGTCATTAAATGAGTAATAAAATCTCCTTGGCCAAAAAGAAGATATCGACGAAGAGCCTGTTACAAGTAAATTAAAACACTCACAATGAATAAATATAAAATATTTAATTAACAAGAAGTATTGATTAAAAAATTAAAACAGTGCCCATAGAAGTTATAGAAAGGCTATGCTAATAAAAAAAACTTTTAAAATAGTTTGAAAGTGTGATTGAAAATTTGATTATCTTGAAGAAAGCAATAAAACAAAAGTACTTTTCTTTTTCTTTTTCATGTGTTTTGAAATTAAAATTTTATCAGAAAAAAATCAGAATGAAAAATCTTTAACAGTTGGTTGTATTTCTCATCACAGAAAAATAAAAAAGGCTAAATCAAAAACTTCCATGCACTTTGGGGTTAATTTAAAGATTTTTGATGTTGAACTCAGTTATAAATTTTCTCTTTTTCTAATGATAAAGACATATTGTATACTTTGAAACATAATGACAATCATCATGTAACTAATTTTTTTTCTTTGAAGATTTTTCAATGTATTCACTTTCTAAAATGCAACTGAGTCATTCCATGTCAAATCAACAAGAGTCTGACCATCACTGTCACAGATTTTTTTCAAATTTGGTACACTTATAGAGCTTCATGATACGAATTGAATGTTACCTATTATACATCCCTAGATCAAAGGGTTCCTGGGATATGACCCTTTCACCTTTGCCAAAAAGGTGAATTTTGGAAAATAATCACAAAGTTTAAATATCAATATCTCAGTTATTTTTCCACATACAAGGCTAAATTATATACCATTTTAAAGTACTTGGATAGGTGATCTATTTTCTTTTGTTTAATGATCCAATAAGATAATTATTTTTGGTTTTGTCTACATGTATTTTTTATTTTTCATCAAATTGGTCAACATTGCAGTTAATCTAGCTTGAAGAACACCTCAGAATCCCATATATAGCTTTTGATTATCTACTGCAAAAGGAATCAATATATAAGGTGTTCTAATAACTTGGACAGATATTAAATGTGAATTAAGTTTAAGCATCTAATGATTTTTCTCTTTTTCTTTCAGATTTAACAACTTAAGCAATTTCAACCATGGAAAGATTAACAATCAAACAACGTGTTAAAGTTATCGAAGCCTATTATGAAAATGGACGTTCAAATTTATAAATACATGACCCAATGATTCTGCTAGCAAAAAATGCACACCAAACGGTGACCTTTAGTGGATGCAGTGGCTTTTCAACAATCTTTGCCCAAATGCGACAATCCTGCTTATTAACAAATCCACCAAGATGAAAATGGGCTTCAAGAGGATATTTTGTGAAAAAATTTTCATTGGCTTGTCTTTGCTTGTGCACACAATTGATGAATGGTCAGCAGGTTTTTGTGTCAATTGAATTTTGGTATTGTATTTAAGTGTGTAGAGACAAATTTTTTGTCAAAATTCGATGTAACCTCGTTGTGGAGAGATTCAGTTTTCAGTCACATTCTCGTGCACTGCAGCAATGTTTTCAGCTGAATGGTGTTAACAAGAATGCAATGGTATTTTCATGCCTGCCACTAACCCAGTTTGTTTGAATTCACAAACAATTTTTGCCATTTGCACTCTCGGTTGGTCAATTATGTTGACCAAAAGAAATCGTGAAGTGCATGAAATGCATTTCTGTTTGAACATCCATTTTCATAATAGGCTTTGATAAATAAGTGAATCTAATGAATTTGACTGGAATTCAAACTCAGAAATATTTTAAAAGATGCTCATTTTACATGTTTCATGAAATCATTAAATTTCTGTAAATTTTCAAAATTAACTTAAAAAAGGAATATAATGCAATTTACTGTTTATTTGAAATCTCTTTCCTAGGAAGAGAGTGACCATTTCAAATTAATATATTATTTTAGATTTCATGTCTGCCTCTATGAGTTAAAGCGCTGGCCTCCAAGCTAGGAACTGTAGGTTAGGTCCTGTTGGAGGCCAACTAATTTTCAAAATCAAATCTGTGGGCATTATGTCACTAAAATTACAGATGATAGTAATTAATATATATCTTAGCTCCACCTATTAAACATTTATTGATGTATAGTGATGTGGTTTTGACTATAACCAGTGATTTATTCTATTGTGTTTTTTTAGCAAAGTTTATAAGTGATTTACTGTTCATCTTTAGTTTCAATCCACAAATAATTGACAAGAATATCTTTGACAATAAATTATAATCAGAAAAGAGAAAAAGATTTTTAATAAAATATTAATATTGATTTTTCAAAAGTATATATCAATTTAGGGAGCAATGATGAAAATTATTAATAAATTGCAATACTTACTTTTTTATAAAAGAAGATTTGATTGAGAAAGCAAGTCATAATAAAGAAAATAGTATATACCTTCAAATGATCCATAAATTTGTATTTGGTATGCATGCAATCTAACAATCGTAAACTTGTCTCAACATACACTCTATCAATCATCTGCTGAAAACTTGAGTTTGTATTCTGAGTAAACATAGATTCAGCTGATAAAATGAAAACAGAAAAATAATACATTTTTTAGTCATTTAAAAAAATTAGTTCTACATGAAATCAAGGCAATCAACATTTTGTAAGTCATCAAAATTGGCATTTAATTATTTCTGTGAAAGTGACACCTTTGAAAAAGAATTTTCAGATGAGTAAATTAGCTTACTTTCAACAGTTAATGAATCTAAAAGGAAGGAATTGCATAGATGGGCCAAAAATACAAGAGAGAGAGAGAGACCCACACATACACACAAGATGGAATTAAAATAAAGGCCAGACTGGGCGCGAAAGGATTCCAAGAGGAAAACTCAGGATATGTTAGAAGTGACTCGCTTACTTGCTCAAAGGAGAGCCTAAGAATTACCCTGACCATCATTGTGGTTTTGAGGTAGACATGTCATTCTATGAATATCAAGACAGCATTTTTGCAATGGAAGCAATTTGAAGACAGTCTTTCTAAAACTAGAAGTTGAAGTTGCTGAATGCTATATATGGAAGTTAAATAAATGTGTCTATGAAATGAATGATGCTTCTCGAAAATGGTATTTAATAGAGAAGAGCTAATGAAACTGGGAAACTGCTCATCTAAGTATAGCCAAGCTACCTTTACATGGTACTAGAAGATTAATGGAATTATACCAACTCATGTGGATGACGACTTCTGTACAGGCATTGAAAAATTTGAAAAAAATATGTAACAAAGAAAATCAAGCAAGCCTTTATAGTCAGATCAGAGGAAACGTCAAGTTTCAAATATCTTGGTCTTGAGATTTATCAGCAAAAAGTGTTTATAATAATTAATCAAAATGAGTAAATAAATCAGCTAGAAAAGCTAAGAAAATCTCCTCCAGATTGTTAATATCTAATTTAGGCAATCTTGCAAGAATGAAACTGGTGGCATATAGTGATGCAGGATTTGCTGGACTTAATAATGGAGGATCTCAAGCAGGATACATTGTCTTTCCTGTGGGTGACAATGATAGTTATGTTCTTATTTCTTGGCACTCCCATAGTCAAGATTTGTAAAAAGGATGCAGGCAGCAGAGACACTTGCTATGGTTAACACTATGGAAGCCTGCACTTTTTATAGAAAATATCTTGTAGAACTTTTATGGATTGAAGACAAGCCGGAAAATCTTCCAGTAATATGTAAAACTGATAATGCTGACATGTATGAGTCACTCATGTACTCAAATACTGGATAAAAGGCTGGGATTCAAAACTGCAATTATTCATGAAATACTTGAACAAAAGGTAATGCATAAATTTGAATGGATTTCCGGCTCAAGCCAAGTTGCAGATTGCCTGACTAAGAGAGGTGTCTTCTCTAACAAGATTCTGGATTGTGTATGTGAGCCTAGAATCTCTCTTCCTTAAAAAAAATGTACATTAAAACATGTGTGATATATAAGCTGCCACTATGGTTTATATGAAAAAGTGAAAAGGAGAGAGAGCTGTTATCTATGCTGACTCCTAACTAGGATTGAACTCACCATCCTTGGCTAAAGATTAGATGCCTACTCCTCAGCTTAATGGATATGTTTTAAGTAGTGGCAGTAGATTATTTCCCTTTCTGCCAAAGTGGATTTAACCATTAGGCAGTATTGAAGTCTTTTGATAATTTGTATGGCTTTGGCTTCTTTAACTGAATCAATTGCCTCTCCATCATCTACCACAATAATACTTCTGTTGATTTCTGTGGACAGAGCTCTACATTACGTCCTTTGCCTGTGCATCACTATTTTCATCCAAAGATTGAGCTAAGTGTACATCTGTTGGTTCAGACTTTATTTGATAGACTGCTGGAGAGGAAGTACTCATTAAAGTCTCTGGTCTGACACCCATCATCTTTTTTATTTGAACTATCATTTCATTGAGTGTTATATCTCTGATGGTAGCCATTATTAGTTTTTCATTGTCTTCCTCCAGATTGCCACTTTGAAGGCTCTGTAACAACATCGGGCAACTTAATATGTTCACTGAGTTGCTGAATGATATGGTCAAATTCTATAACGAAATCAACGATGGTAATGTTTTGTGGTCTAATATAGTTTTCAAGATTTCCATATACCATCAGAGCTGCTTAATTAATATCCACCTTGAACAGAGAGTCCAGCTTTTCATACAATAATTTAATTCCTTCCTCTATGTTTAATTTATAAGGGTTCATTTCTATCAGTGATTCTCTGGCTTTACCATTTAGACTCAAAAACACAGTTGGAACACTTTTTCTCATAACTATATTTGTTACCATTTCACAGAACTTCATTTCCTTTTTCCAAGTATGGTACTTTTCTGGGATAAACACTGGTGGGGCTAAAAACTTACGCTTTGTAGCCATTTGTCTTCTTTTTTATGAACTACACTCTGCTACGAGATAGTAAAACAGGATCTTGTTCAATCAACAGAGGGACAATACTTTACCAAGCAACAGAAATATGTTAATATTCATTGCACATGAGTACAAATAGGACACAAAGTCAATAATGTGGAGAAGGGGAGGCTGGTCTTCATCGGTCTAATACTAAAACTTAGCTACCCACAATCACTGACACAGACATGCTACAATAACCCTTGCACCAAAACGCTGCATTCTTACTTACCATTCTAATTACAACCACCATAATATCTCAGAGACTATGAAGTCCTAACTAGTCCCCATATGTACAATTTTGTGTGGAGAAAATACAAAAACAACTTTTGAAACACTTATAAACTCCAATGAATATTTACAATAGCAGACAAGATTTATTTACAAGAAACAAAACAAAACAAAATTAGTAATACCCCCTGACAATCATTAAACATGATAAAAACATCAGTTAACTGAACGAAATTAAATAATCAAAAATTCACTCAGTTGACCTAACATTCACAGAAACATACCCACACCCTAACACAACAACAAATATGAAAAATCACACACAAAAAGTAAAAGGCCTCCTGCATTGACCAGAACACTGACATCTTTGGTCACCTAATGGGAGAGGGGGATTAAACAAAGTAAATGGGGGCAAAATAAAAAGGACCAATGAGCGTACATCCTCTGTCTAAGTTAACTTGGACAAAGAAAAAACACAAACCTAAACTAACCTATTTCGGGCAGGGTTGCCAATCCAGCAATCCAAAAATCTTTAATGCCACTCCAAGTCAGCACCTTTCATGGAGTCATTCCTTTCTGTCTTGATCTTGACTTTAAGCTGATGTTTAAAGAACAGGATCAGTCCCCATGGAATTCCTTCTGTTGCATCATTCATATCACGACTTGCATAACACTCAGTAAGCAAAAGAACACATAGTGCACAGCCTTAGTCAGTATGGTGCTAAAAATTGGAACAGGAGTTGAAGACAAAGAACTTTCTGTGCAATATACGATCCATGATGTCTTCAACAAACTTACGCAACAGACCTATGACCCTACAATGAAAGAAGGCATAAGTTAGGGTCTTCACCTCACCACTACAGTGAACACAGTTTAGAGACTTTACCAAACACAGAGGGACCCACGAATCATCAACCAGGTGAGTTATGCCTCGGTATTAGTGAGACATTTCAACCTGGGCACCCAAAGCCATATGGAGTGAGCCGCCTGCATTGTCAGAACAAGATCGCCTATCAAATCATCATGAACGCACCCCCCCACTAACACCTGATATAATGCCTTACAGGACAATGGCTGGACATTGGAGAGGCCATCTGTCACCAGCAAGAGGTACTCGAGTGCAAGCCAACATTTGTAGTAGAAGGAGTCCTTGCCTCGGGGTAAATGGTCAGCCTCCTCCTCACATGAGTGCACACTTCTCAAAGATGGAAAGTTCTTACGAGTGTCTTCCTTCCAGAATTAGCCGTTCTCTTGTAAACACATCCAGTATAGGTAAGACATGCGATGTGTATGATGACAAATATCATTGCAAAGCATACTCAGACCGCCTGCAGAAGAGTGGAGGTAACAGCTCTTGCGACATATCTTGGGAGCCTTATCTCCCCATAAGAAGGAAAACAAGAGCCTTACAAAACCCAATAGAATGACATACAGGAGTGGAAGTACAGAGAGTCAGTAAAGGAGAATCGGGTAGATGTGTGAGCCACATATGTCTACCCTGCCTTTCAAGGAAAGATTCCTCCGGGACCACTGATGACCTGCAAACTTGGCCTTCTCCCTCACTCCCGACCAATTCATTTCCAAGAGGAGATCGAGACCAAACTAGGTGCCAAGTATCTTGACCAGACTGTCCGTCCAGAGGAAAGGTCTGGGAAGAGAAACACCCCTCCACAGACCCAACCACAAGTCAACAAACTTATTGCAGTTGATCCTGGCCCCTGTCACCATCTCATACCCTCTCATTTCCTTGCTGACTTCAGCAATTTTGGCTCTGTTCAACAGAAGTTCCAAAACGTCATCAGCATAGGCTGAGGTGGTAGCAGCAGGTACGGAAATTCTGCAAAGGACCAGATTCATCTTCGACTTGTGAAGGAAGGGTTCAAACACAAGAATGTACAGCAAAGGCGAAATTGGACAACGTTGATGAATGGAGCAAGACAATACAAAAGGTTTCAATCTTACTCCATTTACTTCCACCAGCATATCAGGAGTCGCATACAGAAATCAGATCCAGGGGCGAAAGTATGGCCTGAAACTGGTGACCAAAAGGAGAGTCTCTATAAACTGATGGTCAACCCTATTGAAAGCCCTTAACTGATCTAACTTGATCAGCACGGATTCACTGTTGATGTGCATAATGATCAAGTGTACCAAATGAAGGCTGTCCTGAATAGTCCTGCCTTTCACAGCACAAGTCAGCTGAGGACCAATCAGACTAGGGAGGACAGCCTGCAAATGGCTGGCTAAGATTTTGACTAAAATCTTCAACCCTGTGTTTAACATCAAAGACCGATAATTACCTATCCCATCCCCACCATTTTTGTTCTTACAAAGCAACTTAATCACACCCCTGGTGAAGCATTGAGGTATAGACTCCTGCTTCATCCAATTGTTGTAAATCAGTGCTAGCAAGGGGACAAGGACGAGTAACTGCCTCAAGTACATTTCATAAGGAAGACCATCTAATCCTGGAGTTTTTTTCAGGCCAACCTACTTCAGCGCATCCCAGATCTCAGACTCTGTAATGGGACACTTGCACTCAGCTGCTTCAGCTGCCTTGAGGCGGGGAAAGTCGGTTAAATAGGCATCTAACTGAGCAGGGCTCAGACTGGGCTCTCTGGTAAACAGCTCCTGAAAGTAATATCAGAAAGCCTCACATATGCCTGCATCTGTATTCAGTCCACTTGTCTGGCAATGTGATGCTTGTGATATGTCGACTTGATGCCTTTCAAGCTTCCTCTGCATGCAATTCATCAGCCATGTTTGTTGACAAAGAAGACATTCTTTTTAACCTAGCCCTAACTACTAGAGCTTGATCCTTCTTGATAAGCAAGGAGGCCATCCCCGCCCTAGTTAAGGCTACATACCCACTATCACGGGATTTGATCGCCCAATCTTTTTCTTCGCATGCCTTTTGAGCTGCTAGTCCTGCTAAAATCAGCAGCAAAGGACTTAAGTTTAGAATTTAACTTATACCACCACTTATTCCCAGTGACAGCTCCCGTCAATTCCCACTGTAACATTAGTAGTATCTGGTCCCGGAAATCTTGCTCACCAAATAATGATGCGTTCAATTTCCAGAAACCAACCATCTTAACCTTAGGCTTCTCTAAATTTACACAAGCCCGGACAAGCCTATGATCCGAGTAAACTATATCATGGAAACTTGGACATCCTAAAAGCCTTACATCGAATCTCTTAACTAGGAATCTGTTTATATAGCTACAACGCACCACTGAATCCAAGCTGCCACTCTTCATCCAAATTCATACTACCTGCTGCGGGTGCTCATTTCAATACTTATCAACAAGATCAAACCCATCAATAAAGTCCCAAAACCAATTAACATCTGTTGTTAGTACCTGATCTTTCCCCCTATATTTGTTAGTACTATAGTTGTTAGTACCTGATCTTTCCCCCTATATAATCTATATCAGGATCAAGGATGGCATTCCAATCACTTGCTAGAACTGCCAAATATGATGTCAACAAAAACAGCTTGATCTGCCAAAACAAATCAGGCCATTCTGCATGGTCATTGGGTGCATAAACCCCAATGAGATGAAGAGCCTTATCCTTTACGGTAATATCCAGCATGCAAAGCCTGCCCACTGGATCAACAAAGAGCACATGCTGCATCCACAGACTTGCTCACCACTACAAGCTCTATCCATTAGATAAATTCAGTTATGTGTTTCATTAAGCTGACTGTCCAATGGAATTCCCATTCATTTGCCCCTGGTTTCTTTGGCATCACTCTGAAAATAGATCTGCTGAAGTCTTCTAGTATTTTGCCACTATCATATATTTCATGTATTATTTAGATAAACTGAGAAACCATCTAAAGCTGACAGCATCTCTATTACAATCCCATCTGTTCCTGCTGCTTTTTCTGTTCATCTTGACCAGTGGTGGTCTTACCTCAAATTATAATACTACAGGTCCTTCCATGTTTTTATTGTAGGTTTTATCTTTGGTGTATTCATTACTTCCTTGAAGCAGTTTTCTTTTTTAAAAAATATGCATTCACCTAAGTAGCAATTCTATCAAAATAAATAATTTGAATATCAAACTGATTTGCTAGCTTCTTTCACTATGTGACAACATGAGGGATTTTTGGAATGGCATTTCTATGCTCCCATTGGAGCTTACTGTATTCCTGGGACTCAACACCCACTCAACATTTTCTAATACACTTAATATTGTCTATATATGCAGATGTCCTCTGTTGATGGTCTTGTCTTGCAACATTATCAGGTAGTCTCTTGCCAGGTGATTCTGTCCATCACATCTGAAACATGTAATTTTTCCTGGCCAATTTGCTGCATGGCATAATTTTCCATCTTTGTACACTGGCTGCATAGCAGCTGCAACCAGTTCATCTGCCAAGGTTTCATCTTTCATAATCACACTGGCTTGAGATAGTATTTGGTTTAGTGCCATTGTCTCCATACAGGATGATGCACGAAGAAGCTGCTTAATGAGAGTTGGCAATCCAGTCATGAATGCACGCACAAGAATTTGCTCCAGAATGACACTGAATAACTGGGATAGCTTGCATAACTCTATAGGATACACATCTGTTGTCTTGCCTTTGCATAAGCATTGCATATCAAGCCATTCGTAGGCTATAAAGGAGTCTGTTGCAAATGCCTCAAGGAAGGCACACTTTATCTACACCACATCATTCGACATTTCAGCACTTAGCTGTTGGGATACCACAAATGCACTGCAAGTTAGTCATAACAGAAAGACTGTTCATACTTTTCATCTCACAGAGATTGCACACCAGCTCAACTTTCTCAATCCATTAGACTACTGATAGTCCTGTAGCCAAACTGCCAAATCCCGGGATGTGTTTAATGTTGAAACTTCGTTCTCCATCTGATAACCAAAACAACTTGTAGTAAAAATAAAGTGAACTGTACCGTCACAAAGCCACATGTCCAAATAGTTGCAAATCCACTCTTCCCAAGATCAGCTTTCTTCTCCTCACCACTTCTTCACTGCCACTAACTATATATGTTTTCAAAAGCCAGGTACACTAATCCATAGGCAGCACACCTGGGTTATTCCCTCAACCCTATAGGCTTCACATCTAGGCTATTCCATCAACAGTTTTCTGTTATAAATGATGGAATGGATCTACCCCAGTTTTTCTTTGTATCATTGAGCCACACACTCACAACTTTTTTGAAGGTAAGTGGATTTCTTCTGCTCTATAAAAAAGAAATCCTATCATGATTAGATGGCTATTTCTGTTGATTTATTAAAATCAACCTTCATTTGTTTTTACATCTGTCATCAATATAGAATAGGACAATTTATTAACATCCTAGTACTAATCACAAATTGTACCTCATGAAAATCATGATTAACAATTTTAATAATTTCCCACTTTTAGAAAATCTATACAAAATTAATTGATCACTCAATATGTGAACTATTATCATTTCCAAAGTACATCAAAATTTAAGTAATTTGCTGCCAAGTAATGCTGCTTAAAATGGTAAAATGTAGCTTAAAGCTGATCACCTTGTTTGACATCAATTTCTTGCACAACCTGTTGGCCTTTTGTTGGTGTTCGGTCATGACAAACTTGATGAAGGAATTTGATTGACTTTCCAGCATTAAGAATCTGAAAAAAAAAAAAAAATTGTATTTTTTGTTTGTTTTATTAAAGCATAGATGTTTATGCATAAAATTTGTTTTAAAAATATACCTTTCCATAAACATATTTTAAAATCAAATTAAAAAGTTCAACGAGCATGATAAAAATTATTGTAAAGCTGTGTCATTCAAGGAGTTTATATTCATTTTTAAGCATCAATAAAATCAACAGGCTTTTGTTTGATATTTATAAACTACAGGCTGGAAATTAATATAATCAAATGAAAATTAATAGGGCATAATCTAAGGTCAGATACTAATATACAGTATATACAGGTTATACTATTTCTGAAAATAATGCCATTGGGATAGGAATAAATTCACTTCCCAAAATGTCAGGGATTACTCTGTTTTTGGTATAATGTAAACCAGTACAACCTGTCATGTGATAGTTTGGAAAGAAATAGGAAGCAGCATATAACTCTTAACCAGAGAAATGCCATGAAGGACCTGATTATCCAACAAAGTCAAGGGGTAATTTAATTTTGAAACTTGGGATAATGGGAAAAAATATATATCTTAAAAAATTGCCTTGTTTCTAATTTCCCTCACACAAATAGTTGCTATTAAAAAAACATTAATTAACATCAATAAAAAGACACTCAATCTAATGAATTTTGTACCTCCTCAGTGTGAAACGGCACCAATTCTGTTTTTAAACATTTAATTGCATGAGATTTACAGGATGGTGATTTGAGAGACTACTAATTGGATAATAATTATTAAAATTCTCAGGAGACTAGCTTGAGTGGATAAGAAAAAACGAAAAAAGAAACTGCTAAAAATTAAGTTTTAAAATAATAAAACAAGTTTAAGAACAGTTCTAAGGAGACTTCACTGGTAAAGAGCACACACGCAATTCTGGTGGCTGGATAACTCCAGCCACCAGAATTGCAGGTTTCACATGCATGACAGAAGAATTGAGTGAGAGTCAAATGGCTGGTTATTACTCTAGCATTTGCTACTAGATTTCCCAAATCACCATCCAGTAGTAGAGAACATTATTTTGCAGTAGATAATAGAGACATTTTATTCAACTAGGTTTTCTTTATATTCAATAAACCTATTGTTAGAGTTATAAACAGTGTTGTGCATTTTATTGAAGGAGTTCTTATTCCAACCTGGTTCCAAAAGTAGTCCTTGGATGTAAAGAGACAAAAGTCACCACAGCCACTGACAGGAATTACCCACTCTTGTTTGTGGTACACAACATTCACAGAGGAGTCCACACTAGGCTTTGCTGTTAATCCCCAATATTGTAAAATTTTGGAAAACCTTAATCAACCCTATTGAGATGACACACTGGCTCTGAGAAGGAAAGAGAAAATTGGGTGGCCCATAAGGTCAGTATTTCTCAACAAAGCTAGTGGAGCTAGCAAACAAGAAGAAAGAGAAGAGACAGAGACAGGAGAGAGGTGTGCGAGTTGATAATGGCTATATCTGTACTAATTACATTTTCTTCTTTTATTAATTACTCACTCAATCTGGAGAGAAGATATTTATTTCAGCAAATGAAGAAGCTAGAGTTTGCTGTAATCAGTAAATATGGTATCAAATAAAGTATTTTTATTGCTAATGTAACTTTCAAAAAATATTTATTTAGTCCAAACATCCCACATGATATCATTGCACAACTTCCAATCTCCTAAAACAAGAAACACAAAACAAAAAATTCAAACATAACTAGTGCATAATTATTGAAAAAGAATTAAAATAATTTAAAATATTGTTCAAAGCTTTAAATATTTTAATAATTTGTTTTACGTCTGTTTCATATCAATAATTGCTTGATGCAATAGTAGTTACCTTTTCTGCTTGCTCAGTACTAATGAAAGATGGAATCATAGCAGTACGTAGCATGTATTTACTTCGCCATAAGTCAACACCAGCTTTGGGATCACAAGCTACAAAAAACTGAATTATAAAAAAAAACAAAAATCATCTTGCAAAAAACATTTCTTGAGGTAAGCATTAAACTGATCTGAATTGCATGAACAGAATTAATAAAACAAATTGAGGATGAGGAACCAATTTTATATTAATGCTAAAGCAAAATATAACATGTCTCAAAAACAAAACCAATTTAAACTTACTTCTCCCATAGGATCATTTTCTAGATCACCATCATAAATCCAGCGTAAAAGAGTTACATATATTGGGTGCACAACCTGTAAAATAAAATACTACCAGTTGTTTACAGTAAACAAAAAAGGTCAATACAGTTGTGTTGATAATTCTATATTATATGGATTAGTTTTTCTTTTTACCACAATGCATTTCCCAAATGAAGAAAAATCAAACAGCCAAAATCTGTGATAAAAACAATAATGAAAAATTGTCTACCTATTTCCAGATGTTTCACTTATTTTCAATAAACATTAATGCATACAAAGTAGAAAAAATGTCAAGAGTAAAATAATTAAAAATAGAATGTTATATATTTTTATATTCTCCAGTAGTCACAAAAAAGAATTTTACATAAAGCTATTAGACAGATAGAGATAGAAACTTCAAAAGGAATCTAGTTCTAGTTCTTCTCCAAATTGTATATAGGACAAAACAAATTCCCCTAGCAAATGATATCTATATATTGAAAGTAAAAAATCTATCCAAATATGAAAATCAATGTACACTGAGTAGTGTAATATTTGTTACAAGATTAAAATAACTAAAATACTTATACTTCAGGTAATTTATTAGATAAAGGTAAACTGCATTAAGAATTCAGGATGAACTTTAAACAAAACCAGAAATTTATTTTACATAGATATTTACCAATTTTATGAAGTTACACATGATATTTAAAAGCTTCAAAAATTACATGTAACATTTTGATTTATATTTAACAGAGTTAATAAAATGTGGAAATAAAAAAGAAACAAATGAAAAGAAAATCCAAAGAATTTTAATTTGAATATCAATAGTACAGTGTAATAACTATTTTTTCTTGCTTTTGATCTATAGCTATTAAACAAAATCAAAATATAGTATTTCTTTTTAAATAAAATATAAAGGTATATATCTTTACAATATTAATTATTGCTGACAGATACTTACTTGAAGGCAAAATTAAAACCCCAAAACAATACTGACATTCCACAGATTCAATAATATTGTGCTAGTTCTAATTATTAAAAGTGATAACCATAATTTAATATTTTTCTAAAATACATCTATCTTAATCTGCAGCAAGAAAAGTTACAAATTGGATAATTCTATTATAAATATTATTAATACATCCTGGCTTACACTGAAAATATCGTAAAGAAAGAAAAAAAAAAACATGATCCAATCAAATGGTAATTAAAATAAATATGAAAGACAAGACTCCATAAGGGGTGATAGCAGCTGTTAGGGCCCTCAGGTATTGGCAAATGGTTAACACCCAAACTAGGCTCAAAATACTATGAAAATATAAAAATAAACTTTTATATTAAAAATATTAGCAATACAAAACATTCCAATAGATATTAAATTAAAATTGCTCACCATGTTGAGAATGTGTTGAAGCATTTGTTTTAAATAAGGATCACCATGTTGCATACAAGAGTAAATTGTAGAAGCTAATGCTCCTCCTCTTTCATCTGAAATGAAACAAGTTTAAATATGCTTATTCATATTTTTATCTAAACTTCAGAAATTATTATAACATTTTTTTTTTATATAAGGAAAAATTAACAATTTGTAAAGTTTTTAATAATAATTACACTTTAGACAGTGTTCATACAAGACACTTTAAATTGGAATTAAAACATTAAAATCACATTACAAACAATGTTAAAGGAGATGCATTTAAAAATACAAATCTTACCAAATTTCATATTAACACAATATATTTAAAATCAAATAAATTGGACTCATAATGCAATTATGTACCTTTAAAAATTCAACATAAAAAGGATTTTGACTGTAGTTGAAATCAGTAATTGTAAATCTATGATCCTTTTTTTAGTTGCATATGTGCTTTGGCAGGGCTATATACAGTTTTGAATTCAGAGTTGTCTTTCTAGACTGGTTACCACCTAAAGCTGAAGAGCTCAGTCCACCCTACTATTTAGCTGGAAGGATTCAGAGATAGATTCATACCTAGCCCAAGGGTATTTACACATAAGTGAATGTATTGAACTTGACTGGAATTTGAACTTGTCTCTCCAATTTCTTAATTCAAGCTGCTACCCATTACACCACCCACACATTTAAACTAATGTGACCTAAACTATTCCAAATCATAAATTTTAAAGATCTGATTGATATAAATTTTAGTTCAGAAGTAATTTACTGTAAAATTAGATTTTCAAATTTTAAATCACTATTTAATAAAGAACATTGAGAAAATATGACAGTACAATAAATATTTTAAATTCACAGTATAACAATGAATCAAATTCTATAAAAATTAAGTACAGGTTTACATGTACTTAGTATTATTAATTCATTGTCCTTAACTAAGATTATTGTTGTATACTAGCAAAATCAACAATACTTATTTAAAACCTAAAGTGTCAATGTGGTATGAATAAGTGCAATTACACCTGAGTCAAGGGAAGGGGGGGGGTTCAATGAAAGATAGGCAGCAGTCAGTTGAGAAAGAGTGAATTTTGTAAATAGGTCAGGCCTGTGAAATTCAAGTAACCAGTCAAAAAAGTTTCTTTGTGTAGGCAGAATAAAACTAGAAATGAAAAAGAAGTGAAAGGGTTAATCAACCAAAATAAATTAATGTTTGGGTGGGCCTTGGAAATGCAGGGAATCAAATTTATTTTGGATGTCAACCTAAGGACATGTGGAATAATTTTGACATAAGAAATAAAAGAATTTCCATTTTCAAATTGTGAAGCATATTTGAGTCATGATGTTGAAAGCAGGCTTCAGAATGAAGACATTTTGAAAAATGAGTAATTAATGGACAAATATGGATTCTTTGTCTTGTCACTAGGGACCCAACATTTGTATATAAAGAATGAAGAATGCAAGAAGATAGATTGAAATCCATGGCATGTGATCTAATAAAGAAAATCACTGAAGAACAACTGAAGATTGTGATATGCCAGTTATAAAAGGATGAAGAGAAATAACAAAGAACAGCAGAAGATAACTGCATGAAGAGAAATGACCTTCTCTTGTCATCCAATTTAACTTAAGCTAGACATAAATTTAAGTTGATGAGAACCAGACAAATTAAAGTTGAAGTCTCATCAATATAGCCAGTCCAACAGAAAAGACAAATTTTGACTGATAGGCTGAAGATGGAAATTATCCTGTAAACCCATATTTTTAACGGCATCACCATTGATGACAGTCCACCACTACCATAGTGGAAATAGGAAAGGGCTAAGAGAACTGACTATAACCCTGACAAAGTAAATTTTTATTCTTGTTGCATTTTAAATATTTTTTATATACTCAACTCTAAAGTAAATCATAATCAGTTCCCTCCAGATCTTTTCATTTTAACCAGCTCCACTGAAAGATTTCCTGAGATTTAAAAATTCTAACACAACATAGGGTGAGGAAGACAAATGATGGGGTAACAGCCACAAACTGGAGTCATATATTTGGTTTTGATTTCAATAAAGTCTGAAATTTATTGATGCATAATTTGTCCTTTTAACATTTCTTAGGTACCAAGAATTAAAAAATCAAAATGTTCTGATAAAGAATATAAATTATATTAATAAAATTAATTAATAAATTTTACAAATTATTATTGCATGAGTGAAAAATGGCTCTAATACAGATATAAATAAAACAAACATACAAGCGGACAGACATTCTTCAATTCTGAACATTAAGAGGTGATAATCTACGGTAATTAACTTGATTCATGATATCCATGTATCCTTAGAGATACCAAGACATTTTCCCCACACACATATATGCTTTTTCGGCAAAACGAGTCTTTAATAACAAATTTTCCCCTTTGTCTCATTGTTTTCACTTTTGTTTCAGATATTATTATACATGCTACAAACAGATATTCTATCTTTGCAAAGATTTGTTTCATTAAGACATTTCTGCAAAAGACCAAAATAAATGTGAAACCAAATATACAATGTCAACTTGTAAGAATTGTTGTTCTATAACACAGTATTATCTTGAAGGAATATCACACCTTTTCTCTCAATTCATTCCAGATGTTTTTTGTCCACTTTACATTCAACTTATCTAATTGCATGTAGTATTTATCTGAATCAATCATTTGTTTCTCTGGGTCTCTTAGAAGCCTAGACAAAAAAACATCTGCTGGCCATAAAACAGAAACACTCAAGATCGAGATAAAAACCACATCATCCTTTTCTATGTGAGTATCCATTGTGTCAGAATTTTGAACTGAACCCTTTATTTAATCTATGCTAAACATGTCCTGGGATAGTTCTTATTTAGTATTATTAGGTTATTTTTACCCCATTTCCACTGAATCTAAGTCTACACTGGCCCAGGGATTGAACTCACAATTACTGTCACCAAATTTCAAAATCAATGCTTTAATCCACTAGGCTATTGTCCCCATGGGATAATTCTAAGTGGAGAACTTGGAACGTTGATCCTAACCTCCCTGCTGATGAGTGCTGCTGTTGACAAAGTCAATGCTGCAGCGGTGATGGACAAGTTGAAATACTCTGATATACTCTGCCAAACCGAGTTGCAAATAGTACCTATCGCAATAGGACAGGTTGATTTTGCACTAAATTTGAAATGTGGGGTTTGATATGATAAATAACAACACAAAATATTTTTTGAAAAGCATTACCGTTTTTTTCAGGAAACAAGCTTAAAGATTAAGTTTAGATTCAAAATTGGAGCATTGGAAGTTCATTCAGGTGATCAGTGAAAGATTTGACACTGTTAAAAACTTCTGTACTCTTATGGAAAACAAATGAGTAACTGTTTTTGAATTGCAACATTAACCACATTCTCACAATATGACAATTATATAAAATTTTTCAAATTTAGGCAAAATGGAGATTAAATACAATAATGTATTTAGACTGTGTCCAGCAATATAATTGATTCCTTTTTTTCTCAGACAGAATTTAGGTTTTATTTTTCAGTGGGGGGAAAAATTAAACTAATTCTCAAAAATCCCACCCAAAAAAAACTCATTCTTCATTTTAATCAACAATAGTAAAAATAAATATATTTCGTTTATTAATCTTGTGCTGGAGCTTTCTTTTGATGGATATTATCTAAATTCTCACTATTATAAACATTTGCTGCTACTTTATTATTTGATACTGAAATTTCAACTCCTGTTCATTTATCACTGTAAAATTAACTTTTTCTATTGTATTTTTATAAAACAGACTTAATTATTTAAAAATGAAAGTAAACATTTTGTTTAATCTATATAATTTTGTATTTTTGAAGTGACTAGTGTTTATCTAAAACATAGTATTTGTTTATTTCCACAGAAGAATCTATAACTTCCATTTAGGTAAGTAATACTGTTTCATTCTATTTTTCTTATTTCAAATTTACCTTTGACATTTTATTAAAATAGGGTAATGTTTGCACTTGTCCTCTTAACAAGAAGTTAATGTTAATTCTATGCTTGTTTTTCTTTTTCTTTGTTTGAACTAGTTCATATCCTGATTTTCAAAATTTAAATTAATTGAAAAATATAAATTTACTTCTGATAATCTTCTCTTCTCTGGTAAATAATATTGTGATATTTTCCTTCATATTTATCATGTTATGCTAGATCTGTTTTTAAACTTATACACATTTTGAAATTTCAGCTTCCATTGAAGAAAGGGAATATTTAAAAGCTCAAAGAGAGAAAACAAGACCAAAAAGCAGTTTCCAATTGACAAAGACGCTGTCAAAAATTATAAAAACCATGCAACTGAAGCAGAGAGATCAGACGGGCAGATTAAAAGATAGCAACAACAGGATTCTACATATGTTGTCTCTACAGCAGATATTTTTCCACCAATGTTTTCCAATGAAGAAACAACTGATGACAATCTTGAGCCAGGGAGATTGTGTTAGGAAACTTAGTCTCTAGATATGCTATGGAACTTATTAAAGGTGATGTATCTTCCAACCTTTGGACATAGCTTGCTAATACCTTTTTATTAAACCTGCAATATATGGGCTTTCTTCGTCCAAGCCTTAACTTAAAGAATATTATCATTGTTAAGTCAAAAATAGACAGGGAAAAGGCTAGAGTAAAAGTAACCACCCATCAAAAGCATGTTCAGAACCATGAAAATATAATCTGCATTGGTGTTGATTGTAGAGTTGATAATGACATTTTGTAATATAAAGAGATTACAGAGTAAAATGGAAAAAAAAAATAAGAAAACTGAAGGACCAGAACACCACTTGACTTTTACCAGAGATGGACACTGAAAGTAGATATCTCACCCAGAGTTATTCCTAACTGCAACTGGTGTTGTTCAGCAGAGAATGTTGCTGCTGTTTTAGAAGAATTCAACAGCATAAAATTCCATTAAGGCTGTTCTTGTAGATAATACCAGTACAAACACTGGTTGTGAGGTAGGGCTTGTTACAGCTCTGGAGAAAAAAAACTTAAAAGAAAGTTGCACACCACTTCATCAAAATGAACTTCCATTTAGAGTTGTTTTTAAGTACATTGATGGAACTACAAGGCGGCTTACTAGTCCTCTAGGTAAACTTTGTTAAAATGATTATTGGAATTAGCCTATTTGTCTTCCACCAGTTAAAAATAAGAACCTATACTAGAAGGTTACCATTTTAAAAGTACTACTAAGTAAACATTTTAAGCATGAAGCACAATTTTGCTGATTTTAGTACTTCATAACTTCAGTCACAAAAATGTATGATCAAAGTGAAATTTGGTTTCACCCCTATTAAGCATTTCTGGCATCTATTTCATTCAATTCGCAACACAATTTTTTCCTTTTTGTGTGTAGCAAAAACAGCAAAGAATTTTTCATTTTTGACAACAGTCAATGTGACATGTTGACCTAATTTTTTTCTGTAGAATCTCCTTGTACAAAATACATGTGAATGGAAGATTTAGGTTCTAAATAGCAGAGTGGATTAAATGAAGCTGAAAATAAATTAATATTTTAAACAGGCTGAAAAGAGAGCATAGATTGTTGAAACTGTTGTTCAAACCTTGCTGTGTTGAAATATCTAAATGAAAAAGGTTTAGTGTCAAGCTCAATTTTTTTAAGACTGTTGAATAAAATATGAAACTAAGATAAAGATTGTATTTTTTTAAATTTTTCTTCAAAAGATTGTATGTGTGTGCACTTGTATCTTTTGACAATATGATGGTGTAATTCCACAAATTATGTTGTCATATGGTACATAGCAGAAGTTATAAAAATAAGCAACATAAATTCCAGGCATGTATTGAATGGTTTGAGTTATGATTTTGTTAAATTTCATCAGAAATAAATCAATTTCTGGTATAAAAAAATAATGGCTTCTTGCTCCAGGAATAGTAGAAACTTCATTATTGCATGTTTCCAAATCATGTAGTATCTGGTGATTAGCAATATCTTCTTGAACATACAGAATGGTTACACTTTTAACATTTTCTTTATCCTAACTGAAGAGTTCCTTCAGTGTCAAGAATTAGTTTGATATGGTAGCTCATAAACTGGCATAAGCAACTTTTTTTATTGTTCCACCTAAACCATTGTATGGGCTCTTACCATGCAAAGTAGCAAATAAAAGATGTTCAGCTTGAAAGTAGTGATATGTTTTATGTTTCTCTCTTGCTCTTTCTAGGAATGCTGACTGACACTCTTTAATGTAATGGTGGATGCAAATAATTCTTTATAGGTGAAGAATTGAATAAAATAGATACCAGAAATGCTTAATTTGTGTGGAAAACTGTAGGCATAACAGATACCAACTTGTCTGCATTTCTATAACTGAAGTTATGATGCACCAAAAGTGCCATAATTTTGTTTCATATTTGTGGTACCTAAATTCCACCAATTTTTAATGAGCTATAACTTTAGAACAACTGCAGCAAAGGAACTGAAGTTTTCAGGTTTTCTTAGACAGTATCACTTTCTTCAGATGAAGACCAGTTTTTGGTACAGTTAGTGGTGGCTCATTTTGCTTGCACCATAATCGCCTGCATTCCACATTGCTGTAAAGTATTCACTTTTCATCAACTGTCACAATTTGTTTAAAAAAAAAAATGATACATTCTTATCTTTGTTACATTTTAAGTAGGAAATCACACATGAAAATACAGTAGTTTTTATTTAAATTAATTTATGTGGAAGCTACACATCAAAGAAACAAACAAGCTAGCTGGCAAAAATTTTCTATAATTTTGATTTAGATATTTTGAGTATGTTGGCTTTATCCCTCATGTCGTATAAGATTGGTTATTCCTAAATAATAAGTTGATTGCTATCAACCTCAACAGGTCTACCCAACCTTGGGGTATTATTTAGAAAAAATATTTAGGGCACAAATTCTCACAAACCACTTTTGATACATTCAATTATCTACAATAATTTTTTTTTATTTTTTCCTTTATAAACTGCACAAATCTGCACACAAGTTGTATATTTAACTTTCTAAAAAAATCATATATTGAAAATGCTATTTTCTTTCATTTTCAATGTTAGAATAAACAAAAGTATTCCAATTTTGAAAAAGTTATTTTTAAAATTCACACTGAGATAAATGATCTTTTAGGATGTAGTTAAAACTAAATGCTCCCAATACCATCTAATGGCAAAAACAAGCAAACCTATTAGGTTACTCAAAGCAAAATTTCTAGATGAAATTTAGAAAAATTGACAAAACAGATTTATTAAAAAACTAACAAATGATTATTCCCTAAGAATCTTTAGGATCTTATATTTACCTTTGCAAATATCAACTAATGCTGCTAAGGCCTTCAATCGAATCAAAGGATCAGCTGTCCATACTAACATCCGACATAATGTCAGGTGACCATATTCACCTATAATGCCTTGTTCCTCCTGATGCAACTAGAATATAAATAAATTATTTAACAGTGAGTCAAATATTCTGGTTTACATGTTTGATAGTAAGAACTAAGAAGTAATGAAACATCTAAGAAAAAAAGAAAAAGAAAAAAATATGCGTAAATAAAACTATATTTTTATTGTTAGGCTCTATAAAGATAGAAATTAAGAAAATAAACATCTTAAAAAATTCAATATGAAGTGAATTTGTTTAATCTTCATAGAAGTTTATGTTTTTGATGTATTTTTTTATATGTAACTAAATTTCAGTTTAATAGTTGGTGTGGTAAATTTTATTAAAAATGTTATTCTAACCTGACTCTCTAACACTGCCATTAATCTATAATACTCTGTGAGTTCTTGGTGAAGAGCTGCACAAAAACTCTGAAACAGAAAAACAGAAAAACATTACTAAAATAATCAGATAATTTAGTTTCCAGGTTTTTCAGAAGCTGTATATGAATACTAAGAAAAATAATTGACATTAGAAATAATGGTAATTTTTTTTTCTTTAATTTGATGATAAAATTATATTAAAAAAATTACTTTTTTATACAAATTTGTAATAAAAAACAAAAAATAAAAGAAATTTCAAAGTTCCCTGTTATGAATTAAACCTTTAACTGTATTAATGTGTTTCCTCAAGCAAAAATCCAATTTATTTTAAATTTACAAGTGGGTAGTGAAAAGTTCTTGGCTCAACCCAATTCCTAGAATTTTACTAAATGACTAAACATCAGGATTTTTTTGAATACTTCTTGTTGAACCAAGAACCTTTTAGCACTTCTTCTTATGAAATAACTTCAGTCACTTTTGAGAAATTGCAAAATAAGAATTTAGTAACCACCCAATATTATTTAACAATTTAAATGAAGAAAATACAAATTGAAAAATCTTTTAAAAGATAGAATTTAAAAAATATCACCTGTTCAACAAGACTAACAGCTTTTAACTGACTGCACCGTTCTACATAATTTTTTATTTTGTTATGCAACCAGCCACATTCTGCTAACTTGTTCACACGCTGACATATAGCTTTAGGAACTCCTGACTAAAATGATTAAAAAAATATTTAGTAACTTTCCTGTAAAGAATATAGTCATTATTCATGATAATTCAGAATAAAACAAACTGTCTTTAATATCAATGATGTGAATAAACCATTCAAAATATTATTTAAACAACACAGAATGTTCTCATCCTTTACCATACAGAATGAAGTTATTGATACAAGCACAATAAGAATGAACACACAATGATACAGGAAAAGGTCAAAAGATTTCCAGGATTTGAATTTCAAAAAGCAGAATTGGGTACTAGATTGGCTTCAAAAAATATTATACGGTCATTCTTTAAATAAATATTCTTATAGGAAAAAATATGTACACCTGACAAACTATACAGAGTATATTTTTATATATTTCTTCGTATATATCAAAATTTGATAGACATTTAAAATTTGTCTTTTTACTATAAATGTAATCTTGATACCTTACATTACTTTTTACAAAGAACTAAGCATGAGAAATGAAAAAAAAAGCTAAGTGACAATATAGAGAAATAATAAATGTTCTTATAGCAATAGAAACATTGAGCTTATTTTGATGACAGTACTTGTCTTGTATGCAGTAATGGTCAGTTTCTCCTTTAGATCAGATCTAGGAATGTACTGCATGCTCGCCTTGCAAGCTTCAAAGGGTGATGAGAACAAAAACTGTTGTGCATGTGAATTAATGCTTCAGCTGGCAAAATGTAAAACACATTTTTAAGTTTCTGGATCATCATTAACTAGATCTAAGAAAGTACTGCATAAATATTTTACTGATACATATTTGCTTTTCTATATTTTCCTCAACGGTAGTATTTGAAAAATGCATTTTATAAAACATTTTCAATTTAATTTTCATGCTTAAATTTTGTTATATACATAAAATTCCAATAACATATGCTTTTATTTAAATATTGAAAAAAATTTATGGATTAATTTACACAAAATACACAGTCCAATATAATTAGAATATGGAGAAACAATCTCTACTGTAATGGTTAATTTCTTCTTTAGAGCAGATCTAAAACAAAGTACTGCATAAAATACAGGAATTATATGAACAAATTTAATGCAAGAAGCAAAAATATTTGTGAAAAATAATTTTTAAGAAAAATGAAAAAAATAATACTAACTTGAGAATTTATTCTATATGCATCAGAGAAAGGATCAAACTTGATCCATTTACCCTCAATACCTTGAAACACATATACCAAATCTTTCAACAATTCAGATTCTGAAATTTCATATGGCACTAAAAAGAAAAGATATAAGTGGCAGTTAAGTCATGTTACAATATAATTATTTTCTAAAAGAAACTCAAGAAGATCATTCTGTATTTTTGAAAATAGTAATTGAAATTTTCTTCTAAATATGCATGAACATATTTACAGAAACAATATTAGATTTGAGTTCTATCAAAACAACAGTTTCAAATTCATAAGATTTTTTTTATTTAAAGAATCTCAATGTATCCTAATTTTGAAAAGTTTGAAGAGAAATGTTTCATACAATTATCTCCTTTGTCGATAACAATTCTTTGCTCCATTGATGGTGTTCTCAGTAAGGTTCTTGATGGTTTTATTGCGCATTGTGAAGACTCAATAGCTGAAAAGGTTAAAAAGGAAAACTGACAAGTCAAGATAGACTTAATTGAAGAGATTATACATATAATTAAAGAAATAATATTTTGAAATTAAAACATTTTCCCAATATTTTTCAGCAATGATGTATCTTATCATGTAGTAGCATATCGTTAACTTTTATTAACTATATCTCATTTTTTGATTTTCTTCACAATACTCCATGGAATGACATTTTTAATCTTCCTGTTGAGTATTGTGCCACTGAGCTCTCTTCCTGGGTGAAAGCCAGCATGGAAATACCAAGTGAAACCAGTCTTTTCCTTGGTTTACTCCTGCCTTTTCAGACACTATAGCCTATAGGAATCACTTCTTCTAGCTATAAAAATGCAAAAATTCTAATCATGTATCCTCCCATAATGAGTGTAAGCATGTCCTCAATGAGGACAAGTTGCTATTTGCTGATAGAATGAGACATCATATAGCCTCTCACAAGTTTGGTTTTAGAGATTAACAGTGGTTCTGTAAGAGTGTGCTGAACAAGAGTGAATCCTCAATCTGTCTTCTCTTGAACCAGTTTAAAATAATTATCTACTCCAGATAAAGTAGAATGCTTTGCTCAGAAATTTTCCAACTCCACTTTCAACTCTTCAATCTGCTTGATTTTCCTTCTAGACTGGAATCTCTACTGAATGATATTCACATAACTCTGGCCATGATTTCTGCTTTCGTCTCCAAACTAGATCCCTACAAGGTGGATTTGACAGTATCTCTGCAATTATCCTAAAGAAATATGCTCCTTAACTGGTTCCGTTCTCTCCAAACTCTACAATAAATGCCTTGCTGTTTCTTGTTTTCAATCTTATTGGAAATCCTCCTCTGTAGTTCCTGTCTTTAAGAACTCTGATGAACCTTCTAATTCCTCAAATTATTACCCTATTAGTCTCTTACCTCTTCTTGACAAAGTAATATAGGTTCTGATTAATGCCAAATTGGTTAAGCATCTCACTTGACCTGGCTCTCTTTCGGATAAACAGTATGGCTCTCATTTCTCTAGGTCTACTGCCAATGTGTTAACAGATATTACTGAATTTGTCTATCAGTCTTTAGATAAGAATGGCAAGGCTCAAACTGTGGCTTTAGATATCTTAAAGATGTTCAACAGGGTTTGGCATGCTAGCATGCCCACAAGCTCAATGACTAGTGTGTCTCTAGACAAATATTTGGCTTAATCCAATCTTCCCTAACAAATTATGTAATGAAGGCTGTACAGACATGCTTCTAAGTCATTTCACATTAGTGCAAAGGTCCTATCCTTGGGCCTACATTGTTTCTTATCTTCCTGATGTCATCAATTCTCATCTAGCTATTTATGCTGATGACAACTATTTATTCATGTCTTAGTAGCAAGTCTGATAGGTCTGACAAAGTAAAACTGGCAGCTGCTCTTGTAAATGATCTCCAATCAGTGGTTAACTGGGGCAAGGAACAGCTTGTAAAGTTTAATGTCTTCAAAACAAAACTGATATCATTTAATCACCATGGAGAACCTTTTTTGCCTTTCATCATCATGGCTGATGTAAGCCACCAGGAAAACAACTCTTTGCACTTTGTGTTCATCTTTTCCACTGACATGAAGTGGAGTGATTATATTGAATAAACTGCTAGGTCTACTGCTAGGAAAGTTGGTTCACTGTCCCATGCTAGACAATTTTTCTTGTCAGAATCCATCTTGCAGATTTATAAATCTACCATTCATCTTGTTATATATCTCGAGATTCTTGACAAAATCCAAGGAAGGATCTGTAATATAATGAACTTGACTTAGCACCTAGATTTTAGTCACTTTCCCACTGATGTGACATAGCTTCCCTCTGTCTTTTCTACAAATATTTTCATAGCAATTGTTCTGATGAGCTTTCCTCCTTGGTGCCTTGACAGCATGAATATTAGAGTGACAACTAGGTCTTACCATATTATTGTTAAACTAGCTAGATGTAACCATAAATTCCAGTCTAACAGTTTCATTTCTTCTGCTTTTTCCCTGTGGAACTATCTTCCAGTTTCTTGCTTCACTGCCACCTAAATTTTTAAAAATTTAAATGCAACACAAATTGCCATCTTCTGCCTTCCTGAATGCTATTCTTTTATTGTCCTTTCTTCTCACTAAAGTTTTCTCATTATACTTCACTCCCAGTAACTTCTTGAGTCTTAGTGGAATTATCACTTTGCTTGTGGTCAGTGGCGTAGCTAGTGTTTTTGCTGTCTGGGGCAGCCCTCAAGTTTGCCGCCCCTCCCCAGAAGCAATACAATATTACACTGCACATTAACCCCTTAAAGTATATATATATATATATATATATATATATATATATATATATATATATGTGTGTGTGTATGTATGTATGGTCAACAACAAAATTATTTGTACACCCATCAATTTGTTTTTTCTCAGAATCTAATGCCTATATGATGCCAGGTTTTTTCTGTGTCTATGTTAATGTGGTATTTATAACTCCTCACTGATAAATTATGAAATAAAAGTACAAATGTGTTTATTTTTAAAAAAATAAAACTGGGGATATGTAAAATAAACAAAGACATTACTTCTTTTTTTCTAAATCAGGAATACTTTAAAAACTTTTTACAATATTAAAAGAAAGATAACTTGTTTTTGTTTATATATCCTATTTAAAAAGAAAAACAAAAAACATTTTACTTTTAATTCATAATTTATTGGGTTTTTTTAAATTTCAATTCTAACAAGTGAGGAGTCATAAATTAAATGCCACATTAACAGAAACACAGTTCATTTTTCTTTTACGTATGTAAAAAAAATGCAATGTCTTTTTAAATTATTTTGTTTTACATAGTTGAAGTTATTAGCAAAGTACTAGACTAAGGATTAAAAGTCTGATAAAATTAATTTCACTTTTAAAAACTGAAATAAATATTTAGTCTGTTTTGTTTAATAAAACTTCAACTATCTAAAAAAGAAAAAAAAGAACATTGCATTGTTTTATCACCATGAAAACTTGTAAATTGAAAAAATTGAAAAAACATGCCCAGTTTTGAATTTTAAATAAAGTTTTTGCACTTAAAAAAATATATTAACTTTCAATTTTCTTTTAAATTTCCATTCAATATTTACAGAAAACATTGTAATTCATATGATATCCTTAAAGCATTGGAATTATTTGAATTTATTTATCTATTTTAACAATTTTATATCTTTATTAAAGCTAGGCCTATGATAAAATAAAAGAAAAATTAATTTTAAGTTTTAATAAGATCAACTTAGAAACATTTACTTCCTATGATGATCCATTCTTAAAAAAGTTAATATATAATGTCAAAAATATATATTACTAAAACATTTGTTGAAAAAAAAAAATGATTATACTGACCAGTTTGAGGGGATCCCAGTACAGTAGATTGATTTTTAACCACAAAACCGGCTTCTGTTTGCTCATTGGTTATTTTCCTGATTAAAAATCAAACAGCAATAAAAAGTGTAAATGAATCATAAGATGGAATTGAAGATGGAAATTTAAAAAAACAAAGACAAACTGAACATTAAATATTGAAAAAAGAAAATACTAGTTTTAATAACAAAATAATCTAAACAAAGACAATAAGAAAACAATGTCCAATATATTATTAAAAAAAAATCATTGATATTGGAAACTGATAAAATAATTTTGTTCTGCCTTATGTAAATGTAATGATACTCCAACTAATCCCAGGGTTTTTCAAAACCTGAAAGTAACAGCACTGGAGTACTCTTTGGATCTAATATGTGGAAAAGCAACCAAATTTCAAAATTTACTGTTTCACTACTAACATTCAGCACTTTAACTTTCATTTGCAGTGTTAACAATAAGGTTTCACAGATTAATTGGTTGATAATCGGTAATTAGCCATTTGCTGATTAAGAAATAATTTTCCCCTAATTAATTAGTTTTCATATTTGGTCATCATAGTTTATGGCTCCAACAAAATTTGATCTCTAGCTTAGGAATAATCAGTTATCTTAGACATAAAATAATTTAAATAATATTCTTATAGATTTTCATTAAATTCTTTGGCAATCTTTATCAGGAATAATTTAATTTAATTTAATAACTAGTGTTACTTCTTTTAACTTATTTTTTTATTAATGTATTATGGCCTTATTTTTTTATTATGTATTATGGTAAGATTTTGAATTTTTCTAACCCAGCTATCTACACCAAGAGTCAGGCAAGAAATAATATCTTTTACAGTGTAAATGATTTGGTCATTAAACCACAGGTTCATTCACTTTTGATGCCCTAAGATTTCATTGTGGGCCTTTAAACTCTACTTCTATTACAGCTCAGTACACAGGTTAAGAAAAGATTTATTTGCTCAAAACCCGAAATGAACCAATTCGTTGTTGTTAATTATTTACTTTTTATCATTTCACCCCAAGCAAGGAGATAATGTCACTAAGATGCAATGGGTTACTGGGAGTGTAAGGGAATGAGAAGACTTTAGTGAGGAGAAAGGACAATAAAAGAACAGGATTAACAGAAATTTCATCCCTGACTTAATAATCATCAATTATCTTAGAAACAAAATGAATTTAAATAATATTCTTATGGACTTTCATTTTCTTTTATTCATTTATTTTGCCAATATTTATTAAGAGTAAGTTAAAAAAAAAAAACTGGTGCCAGTTCTTTTAACTTTATTGCTCTATTATTGATCTGTTTAAATAAGTTCTTTGTGTTCCAGCTGTTCGCATCCTCAAGAATCAGGTACAAATTTGATTTAGTCATTAAACCACTGGTGCATTCTCTTTTCATGTCCTAAGCATGTATGCACTTCATCTTGCTTAAGGATTAATCTAGTCCTTAAGACAACCTCGTGATAAAATTTAAATTCATTTGAAAACCTAAGTCAAACCTTTCAAAGAGTTCCATGGCTTTTACAAGAGTTCCTGGTTTGAGTTTGTAGAATACCGAGCATATCTGACACTTGTTTGTTATCAGCTGTTATCTTAACATCCTTGATGGAGAACAGTAGATTTCAACTACAGACCACATGCAGCATTTTCGTGATCCCTGGATAACACAACTTATGTAGCTCTTGTAGGTGATCTTCTGTGCCCTTTACTGATGCACACATTCTAGAGAGGGCATCAGCTACTGTATTTTCCATGCCAGGAAGATAGACAACATCAAATGAAAAACAGAAAAATTCAATTCTACATCTGGCTATTTTCTCATTTTTTATTCAGCTAGTCATCTTAGGGTTGGAAATGAATGCTACAAACTTTTGGTCTGGGACTAGTTTAAAATGGTGGCCAGTCAAATAATATCATCATTTCTTCAGGAACTCCACAATGGCATAAGCTTCTTTTTCTATCACTGGATGTTGTCATTTGAACTGCAAACGTGTTCTAGAGAAGAATGCTACAGGACAGTCAAATTGCCTCAGCAAGACAGCAATAGCACAATTGGAGGAGACTCTAGAATGAGATTTACTGCCATATTGCAGAATTGGTGATATAACTTTTTAAACCCTCAAAAGCTTTTACAGCAGGAGGGAAACTGGTAATATGTAATGTGTGTTAATGGGTGTATTTTCTCAGAGAATGAGACTACCCAGGGGGAATAATGAGCAAACATACCCATGACCCATCATAATGCAGAGATGTTATTAGGGATTGGTAATTCCTGTAGTGGCTTCAGCCATTCAGGGTCTGGCATCATAGTTTCTTTGCTTATGATAAATCCTAGCAGGTGCTTAACACATAGGAACACTTATCATTTTTTAGTGTAAGGTTGTATTTTTCAACAGTGGTCATATACCATTTCAGATTGCGATCATAGTCAGTTTTGTCATGGCTGTATACTGTTACGTTATGTAAGCGTAAATGCCTTGCAGTTTTTTATTGGTTATTATCTTATTAATGACACTTTGGAAGCTGGCTATACCATTTTTGACCCCAAATGGAACTATCCACATGCTTCAAAAGCTGTGCAAAGCTCATCTTTCAGGTTTATTTCTACCTGGTGATAGGCAATTTTGAGATCCAGGGTGCTAAAGGTTTCGTATTTGTCAATCTCACCAATCATTTCATCTATACATGGTAGTGGGTAGGCATCAAACTGTGTAAATTGGTTTATAATCATTTGTTTTTTTTGTTATTTGCAGAGGGTGTTATCAAAACTTGTGTCCTCCAGAGGGGTTTATTTTTTCAATTATTCCTTCTCTTAGCATTCTGGATATTTCTGACTAAATAAATTTATTGTCTTCAAAAGAATATCTCCTAGATTTGATGGCTACTGGTTTACCATCTGTAGTTAAATTATTGAGTAACGGGTGAGGATGTTATGGTGTTGCAGCATAGGTCCTGCATTACTAGAAGTTTAATATTGTCAAAAGTACTGTTTTACTTGTAGTTTGATCAAGCAATAACCCAAAATTTGTGAAGATAGTGAAGCATTTGACAGTTATTTTATTGTAATGTGTAATCTTCCACTGGTTTGCCTTTGCAATAACAGTATTTACAAAACTTTGTAAGCTTCCTGTATCAAAGCTTTGATAGTTACACTGTTAATTTTAACATTCAAGATAACCTTTGAATGGCATTTAAGATACATAATTGATACTATTTTGAACTGGCAAATCTGAAAAATGACCTTTTTTCTTACATTTGTGACATATCAATTTTCACACAGGATATGATAAATGGGTGTGAGAATTGAGTCCACAAAAATAACTGCAGAGGCAGCAGTAACAAGTTGATTGAAAGACTCAGAGAAGGGTTCTGGAACTGTATGGACAAGGGGAGAGCAGGGAGAAGGGGAAGAAACAAAGGCTTTTTAAAGAGAGAGAGAGACAAAATATTCTGGGTAGATGAAAAATTACAAATCTGTAGCAGTACCAAGATAGAAGTAGATGGGCTTTGTGCAGTTCAAATAATTTCAGGCTGCATGTAAGATGCAGATTGTTTTGGGGCTATGTCCAATAAGATAGTCTAGCTGTAAGATATTATCAGGTCTAAAATTTTATTTTCAAGTAGCCTGTCTTATTTGGTGAGTCAATATCCCATTAATAAAAGCATCCCTTATAAATTCATCCTGAGCTTGTTCTGCTGTCAAAGCCCTGAATCGCAGTCCCAGCTTAATGTCTTTAGTGCTGGTAGATACCCAGTTGTTGTCATCTAGCAGTGAGTAGGTAACAAGGAAAATTAGAGTTTTTTGCAAACATGAACTTTGTGCCCGCAAAAAATGTAGCGTCAAAAAGGACAGTTTTTCCCCATGACACTGCTTTTATTTTAACTACCTTCACTCTTTGGTAATGTTTATTTTTTAAAAAGTGATGACTAGAATTGTAATAAAACCTAAACAAGAAAATTAATTTATACATTTTCTTTGTTCTTGAGACTTGATAACAAAAATAATAAACACTATTTATTTATTGTATTTTTTATTGGAATGATTGGCAAAACATTAGCTAACTGCCAATTGATTCAAACTTTATAAAATGATAAATAAGAATTTACTTATAGTTCATGCACATATTTTAATGTTAGTAAATGTTTATAAATTTATGAATAATAAATTGTTTACATATTTATTTCTTATAAATTATGCATTGCATTAATTTTAATACAATTGTATTAGTTTTCAGAATGTTGTAAATAAACAATCTAATAAATAGTGTTTAATACTTTTGCTGTAAATTCTCAAGATCAAAAAATAATGTATGAATTCACTTTCAACATATGTTTAGGTTTTTATTACAATTCTAATCATCACTTTCTAAAACAATAAATATTGCCAAGGAGTAGTTAAAATAAAAGTGATGTCATGGGAAAAACTATTTTTTTGACACTCCATTTCTTTTGCAGGCACAAAAGTCTGTTTTCCAAGTTTTCTTTTTTTTTAATGAACATTTTTTCTAAAATGTCAATACAGTTTCATAGTCCTTGCAAAAAGAAATATTTATGTAAAGCTGCATGGAGACATTGTAAAATAATAGAATAAGCTTTTTGGTCACTGATATTCTCATCAACAAGGAAGTCTCTAGGGCTGTGAGAAAGTTGTCGAATAAAGTTTTCCAGTGGTACATACTATCAATAGTATCTGAGTCAAATGCATCTAGGTCTAAGCATTCAGGTTTCAGATACTTTTCCATAATTGCTTTGAATAAATTATTAAAAAAAAAACGCACAACTCTTTAAGCTTGTAATGAAGCTTTATTCAAAGCAATTTGACTACTACACATATGTGAGGTTTGGCTATCACTTTTTATAGTAGAATGGTTTGAGGGGGAGACAACTATGGTTGCCTTCACCACAGAAACAAAAAATGAGAAGCAGCAACAGTATGGCCAGTAGGGTTATTATAATCAGCTAATTTGCTTGTCAGTGCAATACCAGTTAACTTACAACAATTGTTAATTTCTGGAAAATTAATTGAACCAAATAAAAATTAATGAATAAGGTTAATGAAAGGGAAAAGCAAAAAAACTCTGTGTGCCAAAATTGACATCAGACACCTATTATCATGTGAATTATCTGTTCATTACCTGTTCATTATATGACTTGCATTTATGTTGTGAGTAAATAAGACAACCCCCAGTAACACAAATGAACTAGGCATGACAGCTTAAATAAAGAACTCAAAGTGAGTCAGTAAAAGTCAGTTGAAGTCAGTCAAGGAGAAAGAATTGATGACATCATGGTGAGTTACTTAAGCGAAATATATTAACCACGAGGAGTGAATTATAACAGTGGCAATGAGGAATCAAAACTCATACTCCAGTTGTTTATCTGGATGATATATTAATTAAAAGTCTATTTAAGGAACAACATATCAGGCATATGAAAAGACTTTTTGAAACAATATGAGAATACAGGTTCAAACTCAGTAAAGAAAAGCGCAAACTTTTTTTTGCTTAAAATCAAGTACCTAGGATAAATCATTGACAAAAATGGTCATCAACCAGATCTAAGGGGGCAAGTGCAATTAAGAATATGTCTCCTCCATCAAACGTTACTAGGTTACAAGCATTTCTGGTACTAGAAAACTATTATCAAATCTATATACCTAATATGCAGAATTTGAGAGCTGCACTGAACCATTTGCTTAAAAAAGACATAAAATGGAACATGACCATTTAATGTTGGAAAGCATTTGAAGAACTCAAAAAAATACTAACGTCAGACTTTGAAAAATTTTGTGTCCTTTTTGTTATTTGTTCTTATTCTTTTTTAACCTGGTAACAACTTGCTGAACACAGATTTAATTTTTCTTGTGAACATCAATTCTGCCAGTAACATTCCTGTCAGTGTATTAGAATTTGATGTTATCTGGTATATTCTTAAGAATTTTTGTAGTGCTTCTTTGCTCACTTTTTCATTACTTGCTATTTTCAAAGCTCTCTTAAAAGTACCCACAAACCATTGTAAAATGTTCTCGATTGAATATATTACTACCCTGCTGTATCACCCAAGGTCAAATGGACAAGCTGAATGGTTTGTGGGTACTTTTAAGAGAGTTTGAACAAAGCAAGTAATGAAAAAGTGAGCAAAGAAGCACTACAAAAATTCTTAAGAATATACCAGATAACATCAAATTCTAATACACTGACAGGAATGTTACTGGCAGAATTGATGTTTGCAAGAAAAATTAAATCTGTGTTCAGCAAGTTGTTACCGGGTTAAAAAAAGAATAAGAACAAATAACAAAAAGGACACAAAATTTTTCAAAATTGGCAAAAAAAATCTTTTTCAGAGTATATAAAAATGGAAAGGAAATGTAAGACACTGTAATAAGGTCACAAATTGGAAAAATGATATATGTGGTAAAAGGAAAAAAATAGGAACACAAAAGACATTGGAATCAGTTAAAAGCTTTACTGAAGAAAAGCCCACAAGAAAGGAAGAACCTATGCAAGTACTGTATGACATGCGTGACGTACCAACACCCCCAAAATTCATTGAAAGAACAATTATGATTACCAGAAAAAGGAAATGTACAGAAAAACTAGTGGTTGACCCAAAAACAAAGAGATACAAAGTTTGGTATATGGCAAATTTGCCAGGAAGAGAAGGGGGTGAATACTAAGAAATAAAATAAAATATTTACTAGTAAAAAAAAAATCTCAAAAGATATGAGCAAATAATCCCTCCAACAGGTAACACAAATGAACTAGACAAGATGCCTTAAATAAAGAAAGTGAGTCAGTAGAAGTCCGTTGGAGTCAGTCAAGGAGGAAGAATTGAGGATTTCGCAGTGAGTAGCCTAAGCAAGACATTATTATAACCACTAGGAATGAGTTATAGCAATTTAAATCAAGTTAATGTTTACCAGATTATTGAGATTATAGTCCATGACAATCTGTCCAAAATTTCAAAATTCCTAAATATCAATAATTTGAATTGTCTTAAAAGATCCATTACTGCCATTTATGCAAACTGAAAAAATAACAGATCAAAATGCAAAATATAACTAAATTTTTTAAAGATATTGAACAAAACATGTATACACAACACATACAACATAAGGAAAACATGTTTGTCTAAATAAAATGAATATAATTTAATATATTTTAAAATTAATTTAAAATCTTTCAATAGTATTTAAATTATACATGTTTATGAAACATTTTATTAAGAATTTTGGATCATGCCATTACAGAAACTACATCAGTCAAAAAAAAAAAAATGAAGAATTAAAAGACACTAATGAATAAAGATGCAACTACAATCATCAAGCACATTGTCTTGTTTAGCTTTTTATTGTTATTGCTTTTAATTATAATACATTAATAGTAATTGTGGGGAAGGAATGTTGCATGATTATGAACATAAAATTCATCATGGTTCTAAAATTAGTGCACTTTCAATACATTTTCACCATAATAAATTTATTTCTCTTTTAATCAAAATTAACTTCTTTAAATTGAAATTATGGTCAGGCCTATTACAATGAATGAGTAATGCACTGAGTTTTGTAAAAGATCCTTTTTATAATCTTTTAAATTCTTAAATCCTTCATCTATGAATTTCTTGGGATGTATTTTACAGTCTATTTTGTAAATTCCTGCTTCAAGTTTAATGTTATTTTTTGCAGTGATTAAATCTCTTATTGTTTTTGTAGAAAATATGACAAATTTTAATTTTAGATAAATTTGTATTGAAAATTCACTAATTTCAGAAATACAAGTATATTTTTATGATCATCATGGCAGCTTTGACACACACAATAGTGGCATAGCTATATGGGTTTGTTTCTCATCCCTACTTCATTGAATTTCTACATGACTCATATAAAAAAGAAAGTCTTTAATAATTTCACCAAGCCTCTTTTCCCCCCAATATATGTTCAATATACCAATGACAGTAAAAAAAAAAACTAGATAAAATAAACCTTAAAGGAAACTTTGAAAAGAACTCTATCCTACACTTATGAACTCGGCATTAATAATAGAATTCCATTCTTTGACATTTTAGTTGATGCTAACTTGTTATTTTAGTTCATATTTTGTATAAATAACTCACCAGCCAAATTCTTGTTTTCTCAAATACAAAAGTGAATTTCCTCACATATATAAAATAGAAGTTATAAAAAACATGGTTAACTGAGCAAAAATAATATTTTTCTCTTTGGAAACTATTTTATGAAGAATTAAGCAACATAAAACAAAGACTTATCAAAAATTGTGTCATTGTCATCAATGAACAAATAAAATTAACCTTGAAATTTTTTATAAAAAATGACACAAGCAATCATCATAATAAAAACAAAAATAAACATACCATTAACTTGTTCTATAGTAATCAAATGTGCTCTAACTATAAACAAGATGAGAAAACCATTAAGAAAATATAATAGACTCTGTACATATCACTCAATGCTCCCAACAAATGCCTTAACATTTACCATAAAAATTTTAAGCATCTAACCTAATTATTGCCAATAACTCGGGATCATTGCCCACCCCATGTAAAAGCAATGTCGTTTATGAATTCACATGTTCTTTGGTTTGGGAGATTGCCTCCCCAATTATCATATCATAAACAACCAAAATACAATTAACATTGGACAAATATTAGTAGATAGTACCGAAATACTATAGAGTACTCACCACAAAGAAAAAAGTATCCAAGTCATTATAAAAAAGAAACAATCCACATTAAATAAAATATTTTCTCCATATAAGACAGTATCTTGAAATGAATATTAAATATTTAATATATTAACATATATATATGTGTGCAGGTATGCAGTAAAATAGGAAAGAACATGTTAGGTAAATAATCCAGAGTTCTTTAGTATGTTTGTTTTATTTTTAAAAAGACAGTGCTCCATACAGAAGTAGAGCTTAAATTATAATATTTAAAAAAAAAAAATGATTCCTTCACTACATAACCGAAACCCTCAATATAATTATTGAAATTAAGTTGAATTAAGGTATCGAGTCCCGTTTCATCCGCAAGCAAAAATTTAGGAATAAGCTATCTTGTGGTTTGCGCAAGTTTATAAGTATGGTCTCTTGCAACATTAATTACTATGGAAATGGCTGGGGGCGGCCATATTGGTTAGGTGGTCGAAGAGTTAATTTTTATCTATAGACCAGTCACCTTCGGAAAGTTTATGTCAGGTTATGGTGGGGTCTCTATTTCAAATCTGATGGTGGCATTCACCGTCTAGTTAGTTTAAAGTGAAAGATATTTTATGGCACGACGGCAGGTCGTTAAGTGTTGAGAGGATTCTGTTTTAATATTATCTATCTATTAATTTCCTTATTTGTTTATTCAAATGGCTATTTCTTATACAAATGCATTGCACTGGACTACAATTTGTTTTTTTGACGACTTCACAAAGGGTTTTTCTATTTAATGACTGGGCTAAGCGTTTAAGACTTTTATTAAACTATGGAATTTATTTGTTTATCTATTTTTTTTGTTAATTATTTAATGCGAAAATTTGTTGATGTCGGCAAAAAACCATTAACTCCTGCCTATGGTTTAATAACTTTTCATTATTTAGAAACTTAATGATGTGCAGTTTTTCATGTAGGCATAAAGGGCATAGGTCATCCCAGGTTTTACAAGTTCTTGTTCTATTTATTATTTTCCATTTTACTTTTGGTATTTTATTCGTTTCTTTTAAATGCCAGAAATATTGGGATAGAGATGACTGATTTCTATTTTGAATATTGTTGAAGGAGCTCTTGTGTTGTCTCCATCTAATTTTAAATTTATTCTTCGTTGACCCAATGTATATCCTATTAGGACTCTCAATGGATGAGATAGTGCATTGGTATACCACAGATTTTGTGAGGCTTTTATTTTCTAACGGGCAGTCTTTAGGGTTTCTACAATCACATAATTTTTCATTATTTTTGTCTAATTGCAGTTTAGGAGTTTTATTAATACTGTTTTGGCATGTGTGTTTTTCCAGGATTTTATTATTATGTTTTTTTATGATTCTTTCTAGATTTTCAGTGCAGCTGTAACTTAATTTTAAGGTGTTTTTATTAAAGATCTCGCTAAGTTTGCTATTAGTGGGAAAGTGTTTTTCAATTAAAGCTAGGAACTTATGCCCTAGTTTAGTACTGACCATTTGGTTGAATGGAGGGTTATACCATATGATCTTTCTTTTCCTGTTTTTCTGACTATTGGTACTATTGTTTCTATAGCTTATGTCAGCACTTTTGTATCCGCTATTTTTCAGGGCTGTGTTATAAAAATTACAGTGTTGTCGGAATATTTTCTTATTTGCGGAGTTCATGCTTATTCTTTTCTCTATTGATGTGGGTATATGTCTAATTATAGATGGAGGGTGGTTTGACTTAGGGTGTACATACAAGGGATTAGTGTTAGGTTTTCTGTAGAGTGTGTAAATGTTGTTTATTAAGTCTAGAGTTACGTCGAGGAAGTTTACCATTTTTAATTTAGTGTTGACTATAGGTTTTAGATTTAGTTTTCCAAATTCACTATAAATTATCTTTCTAATTTTATCTGTTTTAAAATTTGTGGAGCTCCTCACTACCATGAGCCCATCATCTCTGTATAGCCCGATGTCCTTAATGTCTAATTCACGGTGTGCGGTTAGATTGTACAGTATAAATAGGCCGACAAGGTCCAAACATTCTACAGAGTCCAGAGATCCCATGGTGATGTCAAAATTGTCATTAGTGTTTTTAATCCACTGGTCCCCATTATGGATGAAGACAGATTTCTTGGCACTAAGAATTATGTTTGTTTCTTCCTTAGTTAAGTCAGAATATACTGTAGACTTATAAACACGCGCAAACCACAAGATAGCTTATTCCTAAATTTTTGCTTGAGGATGAAACGGGACTCAATACCTTAATTCAACTTAATTTCAATAATTATATTGAGGGTTTTGGCTCTCATTTTTGAAACATGAGAACTCTTATGTAGCGAAGGAATCATATTTTTTTTTAATATTATATATATATATATATATATATATATATATATATATATATATATATATTTGTGAATTTGAGCAACAATCCCTCTCTAATACATGTTTCATTAAAAATGAATCCCAAGTACTTTGGTTGAATGTTTTACTTTGTTTTATTTGTGTGCAAATAAGAAATTTCTTTTTTGGGCTGAATATGTGTAGAAACTTTCCAAATGATTGTTCATTCTGAGTAATTTTGGTTAATCTATTAGGCATTTTCAAGGATTTTGATTGTGCTATTGAAAATGGTATGTAGGTTGCTGAGAGTTAGATATACTTTTAATTTGTGAATACAGCCATTACATTATGGCCATGTTCATAGTTGTTCATATTAGGGTTGGCTATTTTTTTTTATCATGGAGGCTTCTATTATTTTTAGACATTTTTTACAGTTAGATGTGTATTATATCTGTGTTTTTGACAAGTATGCTGTGTATTGAAGCTGGTAAATTCTCATGTGGGTTTTAATGGGTCTTTTATGAAGTTATGGTCTGAGAAATTTAAGATCAGCCATCTTGATAAGTAAATGGTGTTATGAATATGTTTTTGTGCGAACACAGTTCCTTATGGAACATTTAAATTCTAAATAATGTTGTTTTTTTATAGTTTGGATTTTGCTGAAAAGTTGTTATTACTGATGATAAAGTTGGCTGCTTTGAGATTTTTGTAGTAAATAATTAACTTGGTATTTTTAGTATCTTCAACTGGAGTAATACATTTTTAATAATATTCCTTAGAATGAATTTGTCTTGTTTGTAATAGCCAGGCATCTGATTTTGATAGAATATATTAATATTATTGCTGTTTCTCTGTTGACTGTGTTAATATAGCTTATTTTTGTGAGAAACAGTTTGATTTGGCTGTCTATAATGTTGTTGGCAAAAATATTATTGACTAGTGTTTCCTTTATGTTACCGAGTTCCATAAGGAATAATGTGCGCAAGGATGAAATCTCATGCACTGTTGACCACACTTTGTCATATATCTTTGGACGGCTGTCAACTTGTAGTCTGCTTGAGATTAATTACCCAGATCTTAGATTAGAAAATTCTGCTTTGGATAAAACACCCCACCAGGGGTGCTGTAAGTATGATTAGGTTTAAAATTATCTAGAATTGAGGTTATGTCCTGCTAAGAGCCCATTTGAAGATTGCACAATCAAACATCTTTCAACCATGATTTATTATTCTCCTCCACACAGCATTAATACCAAAAATTCTAAGATTGCTTTTAACAACATACTTAAAATATTTTTTGGTTTGTGTTTTGTACATTTTTGCTATGTGGTAAAAATAACTGTTTAGGTTATGTCATCTTCCATGCTATATATATATATATATATATATATATATATTATATATAAACACACACACTGGATGTTGAAAATTTATCTACTAATGTCCCTGTCAAAGGTATTATAGATATCATAAAAAATATCACTCTCTCCCTTCACTTAAAATTAAACCGAAAGTTTTTAAAAAAAGAACTCATTCTGACATGTACTATGAAAGTTCTCTTTTACATCTAAGTGGCAATATTTTTATAAAAACTAACAGTCACTATGGGCTCTCCTGTTGGTACTTCTTTTTCGATTTGTTATGTGGCTTCTCTAAAAAATAAAATTCTTAAAACAACAAACCTACCATATATGCCAGGTACACTGATGACATTATCCTTCTTATGAAGGCCTTTGACTAATTGCAAAAGCCTAAAGAAGCTTTTGAAATTAAACCTGTCTTCAGTTTCATCCACAAAGTAATAAAAGAATCCCATTTCTCAATGTCCAAATTGACTATATTGTTCAAAATTAAACAATCTTAATATACAGAAAAACCTTAATACCTTAAAGACTTAATACTTGTGTATTAAGTCTTGCTTACTCAATTATTTAAGTGAATGTTTGCAATGATATAAAATAAAATAAGAAAAAAAGCCTAATCAACTGTGCCAAAAATTATCTCTTCTAAAGACAATTTTTCATACAAAATTACCTAATATTAAACAGACACTTTGCAATAATGGATTCCCTAATCACATTTTTGATTAACAATTAAAATTTTTATTATAATACTCCCAATATTTGACATATTTATCATGCACCAATTTTTAATACACATTTAAACCATGCTAATGTTACAAGAATTAAACATAAATATAGACATAATGAGGTATAGATGTGATGTGCTCACAACCAATGAAAACAAAACATACAATTTTAAAACTGATACATACACATTGACACAATAAAATAAACATATGATGTCTACACAATCTAAAACATAGAATTTTAAAATTGAAACAATTCCACTTCAAAAATTTCTGATGAAGCTAAATAAATAGTAAAATGTTAAATTTCTAAAGACTTTCATACTTGTTACTTAATCATTCTGTTGGATTTAATATATATATATATATATATATATATATATATATATATATATATATTATATATATATATACACACACACAAAAAAACAAAACAAACACAGAGCCTGAATTTATTATGCAAATAAAATAAACCTCAATAACTCAAAAAGTTATGAATAGTTGTCAAATTTAAACTCATCCATTTACACCTTTAGTAAAATATTTAATTAAATTTTCTGCCATTTTTTAATGGTTAGATTTTCAGTTATTTGGAACTTACAAAAATGGACTGATTGAAGTTATGCAGATTAAACTAATATTAGCTTCTTTTTTTTTTTTGTCCACAATATATGTTGAAACATGGGAAGGATCTAACAACTGCTGAAAAACAGAAAATAAAAAAGTTATTGAGTGAGGGAATGTCCATATTGAAGATTTCAAAGGAGCTTTGCAGAGATCATTGAATAATAAAGAAGGCTGTTGAAAATATAAGTTGAGAAATCAAAGCAAAGGCTTTATGAGCCTTTGCTTCCTCGAGATGAACATAAACTAAAGTGAGTTATAGCAAAACACCCACTACTGACTAGCACCCAGATCTTTGAAAAGGCTGGAATTGAGGGAGTCAAGATGAACAAAAGGTGTAAAATACTTTGTGAAGTGAGATCCGTAAAAAAATCTCCTAGGCAACCTCCTCTCACTAAAGCAAATATCTTAAAACATCAAAATTGGGCCAAGAAATACATTAAAATTGACTTTTCTAAATTAATTTTCAAGGATGAATCTTGAGTGATATTTGATGGACCTGATGGATGGGCCAAAGGATGAACTTTATCCAATTCAGATGTCCCTGTGTCTAAAAGAAGGCAAGGAGGAGGCAGTAGTGGTATGGTATGGGCTGAAATTAGCGAACAAACCATTATTAGACCATTCAAATTCAATGAGGCAGTTAAACTGAACAGTGCAAACTATTGCGATTTTATGAACAAGACTTTCTTTGCATGGTACAAGTCCCATTCGCACAGTTTCAAAATGAAGTATGTATTTATGCACGACAATGCTCCTTCTCATGTATCAAAGATTACCCATGAATTATTTGAGCATAAAAGATTTACAGGAGAGAAGATAATGGAATGACCACCATCAAGTCCTAGTCTGAATCCAATCAAAAATCGATGGTCATTTGTGAAGATAAGATTGTATGAAAGTGGCAAACAATATAACAGCAAAGCAGACCTATTGGAAGCAATTAAAACTACCAAGTCAGAAATTGAACCTGCTGAAGGAAAAAAATTAACAAAATCAATGAATAGATTACTGGCTGTTATTGAAAAGAAAGGTCACTATATTAAAATGTAAAGGAGTCAAAGACTTATATGTGTTTATTATTTGTTAATTATAGGTGTTGATCAATTTTTGATAATTTTATTGAAGTAAAATGTGATTATTTGGTTTTGTCTAATAACTTCAAGCAGCAGTTTTTTTTTTAGAATAAATCAAATAACTTCAATAAAACATATTGGTACTACTTAAAATTTTAACTCACACTTTGTTTTGATGTCTAAATTGATTGTTTAAAATCTGTTAATATTTTTCAAATCAAATTTGAATTATTGAAGTTTATATGATTTGCTTAATAACTTCAGACAGGGGGTGTGTGTGTGTGTGTGTGTGTGTATGTATATATATATATATATATATATATATATATACACACACACACACACACACAGGGCAAACCAAAAGTAGGTGGACAGTAGGTTGAATAGGGTTTATGTTAGGGTTATATTAAATTTTATAACTAAATTTATTTAAATTTAATCTTTTTTCTTTTCAGATAATTCCGAGAACCCATAATGGCAAATAATTTAAACAGTGATGCAAGAAAATGGCTGTTAAAAGATGAAACCGTCAGATCAAAATGGGTTGAAACATTTGGTACTCAATCGCCAAAGAAACAAACCATTTACCACATTTATGACAAATTTGTTGACACTGGCTCAATTCTTAATGCCTCCAAAATTGCTTAACCCAAAACAGTTTGCACACAGGACGATAAGCAACTTGTGAAAGCATTTTTCACTCTCCCAAAAAATCCACCAGAAGATCCTTAGCAGAATGGGACATTTCCCAAACCTCTATTATAAGAATTTTGAAATCTATTGTTTTGAAAGCTTATCATCCATGGTTAATTCATGACTTATTGAAGGATGACCCAGATAGGTGGCTGCAATTTACTAAAATCATGCTGAATGAAATTAAAGAAAATTCAATAATTTTAGATAACATTGTGTGGACCAATGAGACTTCTTTCAAATTATCAGGTCATATTAACCAACATAATTGTGTTAACTGGTATAGTAAGAACATGCATTTAACATTAGAGCAGCCTGGTGTCATTGTTTGGGATGGTATTTCAAGTTTTGGTGTTTTAGAACCAATTTCTTTTGATGGAACAGTCAGAGGCGATAAGTATCTTGAAATTCTAATGAATTAAGTTGTTCCACAGTTGCATCAACCTAATTCACATGATCTTTATTTCCAACATTATTCAAAAGCAGTCCATGAGTATCTTGAAACATTTCCTGAAAAATGGATTGGCCCACACATCCACCTAATTTTACTCCAGTGAATTTTTCTTTTGGGGAGTACTCAAGGACAAAGTTTATAGTTGAAAACCACAAAGTGTTGGTGATTTGTAAAATTACATCACACATGCATTTCAAGAAATTAATACACAAAGATGCTTGTGCATAAAAAATGTTTGTCGAAGTGTGGAAGGTAGACTTCAAGGCTGTATAAATTGTGATGGACAGCAGTTTGAGCACCTGCATTGATAAAATTTTCAGTGCTTTGTATTGTATTATTGCATACAATAAAATTTAATTGTATATATAATAACTGTTTGTCAAAATCTAATTGTATTAGTATGTAATCTCAAATGTTATCATTTACTGTCCACCTACTTTTGGTTCACCCTGTATATGCACATAACATTTCAGGATAAAATTGAAATCATTTACATAATAACTCAAAGAAAAACTGGTTTAAAAAATATCACAAAAAGAGGTTTGAGAAAAAGGGTAAAAAGCAAGAAAAGTGAACTGATGAGCAAGAAAATATTTGACAAAACCAGCGTTGAAAATGCAAACAGAAAAGATGCAAAATATTTAAAACATTAGCTAAGGACGTGAAAGTAACCAAAATACCACAAATGGGGCAAGAAAAATAATTTTTCAACATTTTAAGTGATAACTGTTGAAAACCAACAATGGGAAGGTGAAGTAATGTAGACAGTAAAAAACTGGTTACATTTAATTGCGGCAGGAAATTTGACAACCTGCAAAGTTTACGTATCCATAAGGCATATTTGTTCAGGCAATGAAATTCTCTTATTGGAGAATATAAGTCAAATGATGGGATCATGAATCTGGACTACACCCACAGTGTTCAGGATTCCATTGCTTTGTGTCAGAACCTTGGAGAAATTCCAAGCAAGCAAAGAATCCAGTGGCCCAAAGGCAATCAGAGAGCTACTTGGTTGAATCTTGATCAAGAGATCTCATTAATATGTACCAACCATCTAAAGGGGCCCCATTAGCCAGCAGATCAGACTTTTCTGCAGAATTGTGCACAAAGTTTGTCTTGAGTGGTTTGGTGTGGCAACTGCTAGAGGGGATAGGAAAGAAGAGAAGCGACCAAATAGATGACAATTTCAGAAGGGTAAACTAAGAGAGGAGCAGAGAGTTATGAAGCACTGACTCAAAGAAGCTTCAATTCATGAGGGTGGGCCTTATGGACCTGCTTAAGGATATTAAAGAAAGGAAATTAATGGTCTCTAAAGAACCAAAGAAAATGTTGGAAGAAAAAGCAACAGTCTTGGAGATCATTTTACAATCATCTTTACGCTTTTGGTAAAAACTGTTCCCTGAAACTAAGTGTGGTAAACTTGGCGTACTGTAGGAGGAACTTGAGAACAAGCTGAGGATGATGTATTCGGATGCTTGGAAAGATGTTCCAATCCCCCTATGAATGACCTTCCTAGGCCACAATTTTCCTAGTAAGGTTGGGGAAATTACAATAAAATATTTCAGAGCAGCATTTATGCAGTTCATCACTGGTAACTACATCACCAAATGGTAAGCCCTCGACGTCGGCATCATGATGAGGTGTGTGATTTCACCACTTCTTTTCATTATATCTATGGAACTCATATAACAGAAAAGGGAGTGATGACTAAGGAACAAATGGTCCTTCCTCCTTCCAGAGTGTTCATGGATGACATTATCATTCTTGTCCCATCTAAGGTCGGTACCAATGAACTACTGCAATGTTACCCATAAGCTCTTCACATGGGCTAGAATGAAAGCTAAACCCAAGAAAAGCTGGGGCTTATCATTACTCAGAGCCCCTGTCAGGGAGATTCACTTTTGCATTTGTGGTGACATCATCCTGACAGTCAAAGAGAAGCCAGTGAAGAGTCTTGGATAGCTGTATGAAATTTCACTGACTGATCAGCATCAAGATAAAGTGGTGCAGAAAATGAACTAGATGGACTTGAATCCAACAACAGAACCCATCTCCCTGGCAAACTGAAAGCATGGTTTGTTGCCCCAGTTTCTGTGGCTGTTTAAAGTGTATGATATCAGCAGATGCAACAATGTATCAATATGTATCTGCACAAGTGGCTTGGAGTTCACCCATGCTTCTCCCCAGTGGGACTCTATACCAATGTCAGAAACTTGCAACTTCCCATCTCCTCATTGGTGGAGGAATCCAAGGTTGGAAAGATATGCCTTCACATGATGATATGGGACTTGGATGATGAGTTTGTCCACAGGATACAGCCAGATATCAAAACTGGCACCAAATGGTCGGCAGTAGAAGTCACCCAAGAAGCAGAATCCAGCCTGTGAACCAAGGAGATTATGTGGGTGACCCAAACCAATCGAGCTGGCCTGGGCAGCACAAGCAACCAGTTTTTCTCCTAACAGGGTCCAAAGGAAAAATGAGACATGGTGATTGAAGTTGTCAAGAAAGAGCTGCAGACAGCTATGTGCTTGAACTACATGGAGTGATATTGATCCAATGAAGCTCTCATGGAATATCCTGATTACAATGGAGCCATTGGCAATATCATTCCTTCTGTAATCTACCTATGATCTACCAAATGCAACCAAACTATGGGAGTACACTGACACCAATGTATGAGCATTATGTCAAAGTGATCAAGGCACTTTATGTCTCATGATCTTTCCATGCCCACAATCATTACAGATGTACATGTGGTGTCATAACAGATTGCTGGAAGTGGCTATGGACTTAGACAGTACACAGTGTGAAGCAGCCAACAAATAGCCTGTACCTGTGTGGAAGACCCAAATAACTCCCAAGATGCTACTGAGTGGAGCCTGTGATTGATGGGTATTAGTTAATCTTAGAACACCTCTGCAATTTCCAGTACACATAATTCAGACAGACACATGCTCTAACATTGTAGCGTGGTCTGATTAAAAAAAGAGTGTCCTCCTAGAATTAATGGTTCCATGGGAGGAGAACAGAGAGGAAGTGCATGAGTAAAAGAAAAACTGCTACAAATCACTGTAACCCAACTGCGTGGAAAAGAGGTGGACATTACATGTGCTACCTATTGAGGTCAGGTGCCGTGGATTCTTTGGATGGTCAATCATTTCCTTCTTTTTGAAGGTGTGCATCACTGACCAAAGCATGCTTCACATTGTCTCCCGGCCATAGCTCAACAGGCAAAGAGTTGGATCTGGACAAGATCCAAAATAAACAAAGTTAATTAAAACTATGCTCACAATAAAATGCTACTTCCAACATGAAACATCTGATTACCTTCCATTCTAAGTCATTGATAACGATTGCTACAAACACACTGTGTATTGGTTAATGATCAAAAGCAAACACTTAACACAATGTTGAAAATCTGACTTCCATTTAAAAAAAAAAAAAATCATGTCATGTCTACAGAAAAACAATACCCTGTCCAATGGCAAAAGCTGCTGGTGGTGCCAGAGGTGGCAGTACTGCCTTAGCCATCAAAATTATGTTACCTCCTCTGTTTGTTGGCTGATAAGGGCAAGGTATCGCCCGTGCTTTCACACTAATGTAGAAAATTAAAATGATAGATCTTTTCAAAGTTCATGATGGTGTCAAGATAAATGCATAGAATTATTGTGTTCTTGGACAAGATATTTTTTGTGTATTACAATAAAGAAACTTAAAAGCTAAAGCATATATACATTCAAGACAATGTGTCTTCATATTCTAGAAAGCTAATTATTGCTCATTTAGCACCTCCTAGCCCCTTCAGATAATAAGAAACAAAACTTGTGAGCCATCATTAAAAGAGACATAGATAAGAATGGAAAACAATATTCTAGAATATCTCTGAGAAGCAATAGAAACTTCTCCAGGTTGAAATAGCAGAAAAGTTAACAAAATCAATCTATCTATATATAAAATTCTGTAACTTCTGTTAGTCCATCTATCCATCACACCCTCTAAAATAGCCATACATTGACTGATCAAAAACAAATTTTGGGGAGAAGTGCAAACAGATAAGGAGTACAGTTGGTTTTACTAGGGTATGTAGCTTAGTACAATAAATTTTCATTAATTCATTGGAAAAATTAAGTTTTATTATTTAACATACAAAATACTCCAGCTGTTTTAAAAACAATTTAATGATTAAAATAAATACTTATTTAATAAAAATGCAATATTACTTTTGCATATCTTTTCATTAAGTTTTTATATATGCAAGAATCCAGTTTCCAGTTTGTCATGCATTTGTGAGAACTATAAAATAAACCACAAGGCCAAATGCTTCAAAAAGTTGGAATTTGGCTCCAGAAAGAAATATTTACGCTTGGCCAGTTGTATGTTGCATGCTCAAAAGTAAGAAATTCTAAGAATTTATTCTTCAATGTTAAAAAGTTAAAAAAATAAAATTTTCTTAAAATATATTGTTTACCATGAAGTTCTATAAAATTAAATTAAAGAAATTATTAAAGTATTTTTCCAAACAAATTCCAGTATAAGAAAAAATGAGGAAGGCTATAGAATGTAAAGGAGTCCATTTTAACATTTAAAATAATGATTTATTTATGTATATTGAATATTGTTTTAATCAAATATGTTTCTTTGGCCTATATTTTTTGGATTTATGCATTTTGCATAAACTTGACATTCCCAAAACAAGTTATCAATATTTTAGGAAGTATAGAAATTATAAGCTGAAATTCATATAATTTTACTTAGGTACCTCCAAAACTTCAGTAAGGTTTAAATGTATTTTCATAAATGAAAAATCTTTCTTGAAGTTTTCTTTTGTAGCCTCAATTGAAAGCTAAAGGATTAAATTTTCTAATTCCAGAAAGCAAAATACTGTGGTGCATATCAATTAGAAATTAGAATGATTTTTTATTGATTAATTTTTTTTCAGAAAAATAAATCAAAATGACCATTTTTAATTTTTTTGACAAATTTTAAACAAAACTTAATTCTTGGTTTTAAAAATCTTTCAAAAATAAAAAATATATTTCTGAAACATTATTTGCATAAAATTAGCAAATTTAAAGTTAAGTTAATCTGTTCTGAAACAAATATCACTTACTTATAGCATAAAGTTTTCTATACAAGCATTTTTTTACCATGGGGTCTTGTTATTCTCATGTCTCCATCAATAAATTGATGTCCGAAAGTGTTGACAGGTTAAGTATGATGGACCAGAATTGACAAATTTATGAATTCTAAGTAAAAACAATTTGTTTTTTTAACTACCAGGTAAGTTTTCAAAATTAACAAAATATTTTAAGCAATTATCTAATATTTTATTGGATTTTTTTAGGTACCTAACCTTACGATTGAAGATACTTTCTGGAAATATAATAAAATTTAGAAGACTATAAAAATTTCTTAAATTAATAACATTACATAAATTATTGAATTACCTCTTATTTTTTAATCTTTTCTACCATTTTTTTTGTCAGCAGTGTACACATTTTTTTTTTATTTTAAATCAGTTTAATTTAACTTTAAATTTGCTAATTATCCTCAACATTTCAGAAAAATATATTGTGTTTTACAAAATTTTTAGAAATGAGAATTAACTTTTGTTCACAAAAAAATGGCAAGATTTTTTATCACTTTTTTTAATGACAAAAAATATACAAAAAACATTCTAATCAATACACAATTTCTGTTTGAAATACACCAGAACATTTTGCTTACTGGAAATAGCAAAAATGTATTTTTTTAATCATTTAGCATTCAATTAAAGCTAAAATAAAAGCTTTTTCATTTTTGTTTTTTAAATTAATATTTAAAACTTAGGTATCAAGAATTAGTGGAGGTATCTATCACAATTAAAAATAAAATGAGAAAAGAAAACTAATTTCAAATGTAAATGAAATAAAGCCTAAAAATAATTAGACTAAACATTAGGGTTAAAATGAAATAAACATTTTTTTTTTATCAAAATATAACTCACAAAAAAAAATAGAGAAACTTAAAGAATTAAAAAACCAAATAAAATAAAATTATTTTTCTTAACTAAGTAAAACTAAAAGGTTAATGAACCTAAGTAGGACAACGTTTGAAAATCATGACCTTCTAACAACATATATGAAACACTATATTTTAAAAAAAAAAAAATTTGGATACACAAAAAATTATTTTTAATTATTGTAAAAATTTTTGGTGGGATGATTTGTATTAAACTTTTCAATTTTCAGTCTTCTCTTAATAACATATAACTTTAGTGATGTTTGAAAGAATTTTAAAATATTTTTGAAACTTTATAATTAAAAAAAGAAAACTGTAAATAATTCTTGTAAAAATTCATTATTCATCAAAAAATTTTTTTTCTTCAGCCTATAATGTCCTTAATATATATTATTTATAGAAGCAATTAAAAGTTTATCTAATTAAATAATTAGATAGTTTTATTGCAGTTTTTATTTTATGATTTGGAGCAGATTTTATGAAAATTGGTAATAGTTTGGAAAAAATTGATGATTTACATTCTCCAAGGTGTCCTGCTTTTAACTAATAAAACATTTTGTTAGCAATTTTAAATTCTAGAAAATTTTATGAAATTAAGTAAGGGTGGGGGAAACAGATGTAAAAAATATTTTTTCCAAGATTTTCTAAAAATGATAATTTCAAAAATAAATTCATTCATTTGTGAACCAGTCCCAAAAGGTTTATTAAAATCTGACAATTATTTGATTTTTGCAAGATTTCAAAAATTAAACAGGAATGCCAATGCAAAAATGTCCAATACCAGCTCTGTTACACATTGACAAAAAAAAAAAGAAAAGATTTTTAACACAAATTTCAAACATAAAGGAGTAAAAAAAATCTTAAAAATAAATAAAAAATACTTTGGTCTTTCCTCTTAATAATAACAAACATTTTGACAATAAAACATTGTTTTTATTAAGTTTGGGGTCTTTTTTCATCATGGTATGCTCTTCTTTCAGTGAATTATTGGAGGTATCTAATTTTACTAAAAATGGTTGGTTCATACTAATTCTACTATAAGAACATTAATTTGCATAATAAAATCTGACATAATGTGTGTTTGTGTGTGAATTCCAAACAAAAAAGCAGCCTCTTATCCCAAAAGTAGAAAAATTCCAGTCTTATAAATAAAAAAATTCTCATACATAAAAAAGAAACCAATTAACATAGAAAATTCAAGGAACTTTTAATTCAAATTTTAATGTCACATTAGCATGTCATTTTTGCAGTTATAATCTTATGGCACAATATCAAGCAAAACCTTGTATTAGAAGCATTAACAATCTGAAAATGGACAATAAAATTAAGTTGCTACCAAAATTAAGTTGCTATCAAAAACAAAAAAGACAAATATTCTATATTAACTGCAATAAGTCAGAATTAAAAAAAAAATTCAATTAGTTGATTAAGAATTTTTGCATGTAGGTGTACCTGAAAGTTTTAAAGGTGAAAATACTAGAAACAATGGTGACAGTATGAAAAAGGACATTTCAAACAAAAAATTTTAAAACATAATTCCTGAAATACATAGTACAATAAAATAATTTTAAAAAATAGCTTCTCTTACATATCTTGAATGATTTATCTTAAATATCTTAAATTATGATTTTTTAAAAAGGAATTCATTTTTCATTACACTATTTCTTTTTTTTTTTTAACATTTAGTCAAGTATTTCTTTTTCATCTTTCATGTGCATATTTATTTGTAGCATAATATCAGCTTACAGGTATGGCATTTAATTAATCAGGTGTCACTCCAAATATACTCAATAGCAGCTAGATTTTCAAAAAAGTATCATGTAAAATGGGTTAATATATTCATCATTGACTTAAAATTTTAAGCAACATAGCTTACACATCTTCAAAAATGATAAAACACAAATTAATATAAAATGAAGAATGATTCTTACTTATATTGTGGATCTGGGGAAATAAGGCCAGATGGGATGCTGCTAAAGCCACTGCTGGCAGACACTGATTGAGGTAAAGTACAACCACTCCCACTGTTTGGTGGCTCAACAACCATGTTAGAAAGATAATTTGTGTCAGAGGTAATTGGAGTTGAAGTGTCAAAGTTGAAAGTGTAACCAAATATTTGACTGGAAGGCTAGTGTGGAAAAAATCATAAGAATCAGCATAAACTTTTCATGGTACGAATATGAAATCAGCAAAAATAAATTTGATGTATTAACAAGTAATGAGTTTTCTCATAAAAGTTTATATATTAAAAAAGCCAGACTGTAAATTATTTGTTCAATTTATGTTAGAAGGGAATTATGTAAAAAATTGTTTACTGGATTAGTTTTATTGTTAATTTTCAAAATATATTTTCCAACCAAGTATAAAAGTAACTTAACATTAAGCCTCACTCTTAATGCACTGTCTCACCAAAACATTAGTGATCACAATTTTGACCTGGAAAATTTGATTTTAATAAAAATGGGATATAATTTACTCAGACAAAGATATATTGAAAGTGCCATGATCTATGAGTCCCTACAATGAATATATGATGATCTATTTCAGTTTATACTGTTTTTACAAAATTAGTACTGAAATAATATGGAATAAATAAACCTTAATTTATAAGTAAGAATAAAAACTTAAAATACTAAAATTACTTAAAATTAGTTAAAATCTAATATCTATAACAATAAAGTTAATGTAAAAATCAAGCATTCAGCTGCTTAATATGAATCTCATTTTACTTTGTAGATTTTGTTCCAGTGAAATAAAATTCTTTTTGTGATGATTCCTGTCCATTGACAAAACATGTCAAAATAGAAAATTTTTCACTTGTCTTATATATTTACTGTATATCACATACCAGAACAAAATAAATGGCTGCTTTGTATTGTATTACTGTGATCATTTTTTTTGCATTGTTCCCTTTTATTTGTGTGTGTGCGTTGTGTACCAGGATACCCCACAAACATAAAATTTTTAAAAAAAGCCCAACAATTTATACAAAGGATCCATATTCTTTCCCAATTCTTGACAAATTTCTCAATCTTTCAAACATGCAACTTACTGAACATTAAACAAATCTTTTTAAATTTCAAACCAAACTGCCACATACAAAATAAATAAATTCAACAAACTACACCAAAATACAACTCCCCAGCTAAAAGCCCACATAAATGAACTAATAACCATGAATAATGCTGAAATTGGATCATTCAAACTTAAAAAATTACTGCAAATATCATCCTGGCTATCTCTATGGGAATGTTAAAATCTACAAATCAGGCAATCCTATTATATGACCCTATTATATGACCTACATCCATAGGTGCCATCAGACACGATAAGCAACATAAGGATCATAGTAACATTAGACATCTACTCACAAGCAATACCAAAATACTATAAAAACCAAATAGTCAAAACAGACTTATGATCCTTTAAGCAATACTCATATAAATAAAAACAATTATAATTTCAGAAGCCACATCCTTAAATGCATATAAAAAAACATATATACACATGACACCTTGCCTACGTCACTACACTCACCAGTTCTATGAAATTCACCATTTTTCTCTACCTATCCTGATAATGACTTAAGAAAGTTGAAAGCTTAGACCATATTTCTTTTGAAATGAACTTTGGGCAGTTTCTGACAGAATTTCCTCCTGATCTGTGAAGGATTATTCATAATTTAGAAAAGTCAATCAATAAAATTAATCAACACAAAATGTCTGTTGTCTTTAATAACATTTGCCTTAAAGCATGTATTATTTTAGATCTGTGTCTTCTCTTTCAGATGCTGTTTGAATTTTTTGATTACTTTTATCTTTTTATAAAGTACTGAAACAAAAATCGTAAAATGTGTATTTCATGTCATCATGTTCTCTAAATTCAAACACAGCCATTATGCTGCTAAATCCACCCACAACATCAATGATACTTTAGGATTGGAGTCATATGTAATTGATTCCAAAAGTTTGATTCCCTCAAAGGGACTGGTCATGGTCACAATGAATACCTGAGAGCAATCATGGAGACTCATCCAGAAACAAACATTTGTGCGTTGGAATTAAAACTGGGGGTAGCCAGACAGAAAACATCTGCTAAAGTGAAGAAAGAAGTGATGCGATTGATAGACTTGCATGGTTTGAGAACTGCTGCAATTTTCTTGTTCATTTAAAAAATAACCCTTTTCTTGATAAAAAGTAATTTCTGTACAATAATTGCAAATATAGCCTTACTTCTCTCACTAAACATTTGTAACAGAGAGAGTTTGGGAACCACACACAAACACAAACACACACACACACACATATATATTTTTTTTATTGAAATTGGAGTAGATTTGAACAGCGAAATTAGATCAGAACAATTTTGTTTACTGATGGGAATCTGATCTAGCCCATTTGGAATTGGGTCAGTAGGAAGACAATGGAAGATGATCAAGATAATTTTTATCAGTTAAAATTTGAAATAGAGCTTACTAAGGCTATGAGGAACTTTGAAATTTACATGATTTTGGGTTGAAGGCAGCACTCGTGATAATCGCGTGCAGGCCAAGGGTCGATTTATGATCAGCCAGGTTTATCTATATAAACGCGCACAGAAATATGTTGACAGAGTGGTTGGCTCATCTGCCGTCGAGTGCAGTCAAGCTGGGTGGAGAGAGGTTGGAGATTGAAAGCGACATCAGAGATTGGAACTAAACGCCTGCTAACATATTTTGTACGAAGAAGTGAATTACTCCTCCAACAATCTAAGATTGCTACTGCTACTATTATTACTACCATACGGAAACGTCGAACAAGCTACAATAATCAAAAGAGTGGTTGGCTCGTCTGCCATTGAGTGCAGTCCAGCTGGGTAAAGAGAGAGGTTGGAGACTGGAAGTGACGTCAGGGATTGGAATAAAACCCCCACTAACATGTACTGTTAATATAAGTACCAATGCTTCTGCTACCACGAAGATTACTACTACTGTTACTACCGCCGAGCAGGAACACAACTATAAACTTTAAGCCGCACACAGAAATCTTTATCTCTCCATCGCAAGAGTCGTATATCGTTCTAAGACGATTTCACAAGCTAATCACAACCCACTCTCTCTCTTTCTAGAATCCAGTGTATGAGTTTTTACGTCAATTATTTTCTTTTCTGTAACCCGTTTCTTTTCTATACTATTCTTTTCTGCTATATAAAAGACATTAACAATTCAACCATTGAATAATTGTTTGTCCGGATTTCTGCAGATATATATATTTTTTTAAAATTTCTTAGCACAGACTCTCCAGCCGTGTCTACATCTTCAGTCGACCATGAATGGATGAACATCACTTCTGCTTTCTGAATCAAACCAAACACAACGTGGGCAGGAAGCAGGATTAAACCAGTGGACTGGTCGAATGATCTACGGATGCTCAGTGAACTTACGGTCACTCCCTTAAGTTCAGTTAAGACTGAGTAGACACCTCAACCCAGAGAGTAAGACGTCAGAGGTTGAGGGGCTGGGGCAAAAGAAAATCTTTACCAAAAAAAAGATTCTACTGATCTACATATCAGGAGAATCTTTTTGGTGTAAAGATGGATTAATTCATAAGAAAATCTTGTAGTCTGCTCAGACCCACATGGCCAAGTTCTATCATCATGATTTGGAACTGATGCATCAAAATCTGCAAACATTTTTACCAGTAACAGAGAATAGAAATGGGCTTATCCAGCTCCAAAATAACAAAAACAATCTGACAAAAATTAATAAAGTTAGACATCAAGAACCTACCACACACTTACTAGATTCTCTATATATATTATCATCAAATTAGATATAATATTAAATACTTAGAGTTTCCTAATTTTTCAATAACTTATCAGGACTCTTGACAAGAATGATTGTATTGATCACAGAAAATCTATTTTATTTTATAAATACAGTTGGCCTCTGAACATTGTCTAATTTAATAATAATTATTGTCTAGTCTAATACTGAGCACTTTATTTTAATAGCAGAAATTCTGTTAAATTATATAATTTTACGTACATTAATTGCTAGTATTAATATCTAGCATTTTATTATATATATATATATATATATATATATATATATGCATTTTTGAATTGGACATAGTCCGACAATTTATTAAAGACATTTTTGATATGTTGAATGTTCTTTTTATAGATACAAGTATTTAAGCAAATGCTCTGTTTATAAACAGAGCATTTGCTTAAATACTTGTATCTATAAAAAGAACATTAAACATATAAAAAATGTCTTTAATATATATATATAAACAAGTTAAAAAATAAAATCCTGCCTTGATTTGAACATCAGACCTGGAAGCATGTAAGCAAGTGACCTATTCACTACACCAACATAATGATGCTTGAACATCATAGTAAAGTTAACATGCAAATACTAATTTGTGCACACACTGGTTCAATCAAAATGATTAAAAGATATGATCCCATTGGTTCACCTTATTTTTTTTGTTTTATATGCTAAAATACAGTATAGTCTAACAATTGGAAAAAAATGTTATTTTCCTGTATGTATGTATCATTTTAAATTGTGTTATTACTTAAACAAAAAATATTTTGTTAAAATCTTAAGCCTGTCCAAAATTAATCAAATTAGTCATTTTAACATAAATGTGAGTGTACAGATATTTTGACAATATGTCCTTATATTTTTCAAGCTGAGAGACAAGATCTTCCTTTTAGTTATACAGTAGGCTACAATGATAAAATTATGATACTGATTAATTGATGCAGTGTATAATCTATGTACCTTATTTTTTTGTTTTTAATCTCTTGTTTAATAGCTCCAAGTTTTTGAAGGCAAATATAATCTTAAATTTATTGTGATATGTTTTGCTAAATTGAAGTTTATTTTGGCTGATTTTCATATCCAACTCTATTATTTGGTTCATTTTTAGATTAAATACATTCATTTTTAATTTTTATTTAATTTTACACAAAAACATAGCAAAAAATATTGATGATGGCAATGCAAGTATAACATAAATATATTTAAAAAAATGCATTACTACTATACAAAATATCAACCCTCAAAAGTAGTCAGGATTCAATCACAGAATATAATTTGAATAAAATTCAAATAAACTAATCAATTAATTAATTATAGCTGTCAACACAGAATGAGGGCAATCATGTTGATTATAAGTCAAAATATTTTAATTGGTTGTATTAAGTGGCCCATTTACCGTTGACCAATTTCAATTACATATCACTTGAAGAATATTTGATTAATTCAGATAAAATTTGACATTAATATTAAAATACATTAAAATTTGACATTTTAATAAAAGCTATAGTAGAAAAATGTTTTATTCAACGTTATCAGTTCAATTTTTAATAATAGGTTTTCATGTGATTAGCAGAATATTCAGTAACTACATTCAGTTTCTAAACAAACTTTTAGCACATTTCCACTTTCATTTACTTCAAAGCCTCTTCTAATCTGAAATGTCATGAAAATCTATACTTATAGTCAAAGTTTCTGTTTTTGAAGTGATTTAAAGTGACAGAGGTCATCAACAATTGAAACATACCATTTCTAGTCAAATAAAGCAATTTCAAGCAAAATAGAGATATTGAGTTTGTACTTTATGTGCATAAATGGTTTTGACTTCACAAATAGTAAAGTGAATATGGTCAAATTCAACTTCCAATGCACAATTAGTTTTGTATCAATTACATTCTAGGAAGTAAATTGGTATATGAGAGTAACTTGGGCAGAAAAACATAATAGGACTGAAGCTACTTCCCATTAGTGGTCAAATTAGGATTTTTTTCAACCAAATGAAAGAATTTAAAGGGCTAAAAACTTTTTTTCTGTTTGTAAAAAAATTGTGGAAAGCATTTGCAGACAAAACGTTTTAAATTTTCAGGATTAAACTTATTTTTGTTGTTATAAATGTAAAAAATGGGCCCAAATTACAGAAAATACCAATGGTTCTTAAGTGAATGCTCTAAAGAATTCAATCAAAGAAATAAACTCAAAGTTGTGGCAACAAATATTGGGGGGGGGTACAAATCAATTGACATAGTTCAGACACTTTGTAGGATGATCTGAACCTAACTGATTTCCTCAAATCTCTTGTTCTGATTGTTCCAGATCATAAGCTTCAACTAAGAGTTGGAACATCTATCTTTTTTTTTCAGAAATTTCATCTCTTCATTGCTGTGCAACTGAACTGATTTCATTGTCAAGCAGCTTCTGCAAAATATCATCAAAACAACCATACCAACTGAAGTTGGCAAAATGATGGATGTACTCATTCCTGGTATCCTTTTAATTCCAACAAACTTGACCTTTCTAATTCGTAAGACTTCAATTTCCAGTAAGGCTCAGCTTTATTATAACCACCAACAAGACACAAGGATTATCAAAATCACCGGCTTTAGCCTGACTTCACCAAGCATTTTTAATAACCAGCTTTTTTTTTTTTAAACACAAGTAGAATTTTCTTAAATATATGAGTATTGATTTGAGTTTAAGAATCAAATTTATAATGAACTTCAAAACCTGATCCCTGTCACATTTCAACTAAATCATTTTATAACTTACTAAAGGATGGAAGATTCAAAGGAATAATATTTTCTTGTTTATATATATATTAATAGAAAGTTTATCATTCCACTTAAATGATAATCTTTATAGATAGTGAATCCAGCTCAACACTACACTAAGCATAGTAAACTGATAAACACAAATAGTTTGAGTTTTGCTGTTACAAATATTAAATAACTTATTTAATACTAACAATAATATTATGAACAAGTAATAAATACCAGATTATTTTTTAAAGCTCTGCTTTCTTTTAGGCGGTATAAAAAGGCCAACACAGCACCTTTCTGTCGAATGGCTTTCTGAAATACAGTAGTAAAAGAATAATATGTTATATTCCAGATACATTTATATAATTATATAATTAAACATTTTAAATTAAGAGTTTAATGATCAATGATATAAATACTTACATTATTTTGCAATCTTCTATAAGAATCAGAAAACTGAGCAGCTTCCTTTTCCTTATTATGACGAGCCACTAAGGGGTAAAAAAAGCACATTTTTAACAAAATGGGAAAATAAATTATTTCAATTACTTAATTCATTTGAAGTCAGAACATGCCGTTTTATATTCCAGGCCTACTCATGGTTAATAAAAAGTATAACTGTCATAAAATGTCAGTTTACAAAGCAGTAACAATTTTCTAACTCTTACAAAAATGTAAAAATGAACACTTTCTGCATTACAAGATTCTATTGAAAGGAATATAAAAAGTAGTAACATCAAATATTTTGGCACACACATAGCATTTTTATATATCATCGATATGAACCCTGTGCCTGGTGAGACACAGCTAGTACAGAAACATTGGGTTTAAAATTAGACGTTTGTATCCTCAAGTCACCTCACTCAGTTATATCCCAGCTACTTCTACTTTCAGATACAGTATTAACGTGGCTGAAGCCAGCTTTTACCAAGTAGGCTGTTGGGAAAGCAAGCAAAATCAACTTTAAGTGCTTCTATAGATTTGGGATAAGATATCACTATACTTTGATGTTTACCATAAAGCTAAGACCACATTGTAGCATCATTATCATTTTGTAAATCTATTAATTCATTTTGCGTATTATCTTCACATTCAATTACTTAGACTTCAAATGGGTTGTTATACCAAACTGAAAAAGGAAATGAGAAAACCTGAAATGGTTGTACCATATCATCATGAAATGATTACAAATAACTGCAATATGTAACGACATCTTCTTGAACTAATTCATCTTTCAAGCTATTCAATCATTGTAATTGGTGGAGTTGATGTCTTTAAGTGTTCATCTTATACAGAGTTAATTTTGAAATGAAGGCAGTAATGGACAATTTAAATTTGTTCAGACAAAAAAATTGGATTCTAGCTTGTTTACAGTTTTAATAACTAACTGCAGTACATCACTAAGCCTGCTGTTGATATTTTCTGCCACTAAATGCTGTCAGTGAGTCACACAGTGAACTGTTAAAACAGGATATGAAAATTCATGTTTTAAGAGAAAGGAGAAATCTCTGTATCTACCTACCATAGCAGGTACTCCATCGGATACACAGGTAACAATATTGTTCAATGTGATGTTATACTCATTAAAAAAAAAAAAGAAGCTTCTATAAATCTAAAATAATTGTAGCTTTCAAGTCAAGTAACAATCAATAGTAAACATAATTCAGTATTATCAAAAGAGATACTGTAAACTGTTTTAGGATAGAAAGTTATTTTAAGAAAATTACAAAATATTTTTCCAACTTGGAGCCTCATAAAATTATTAATATACTTACAATGACGTTTAATCTTTTCAGCAACATCAAATTCATTACAATTTGTAGGTGTATCAAAATGCCTAAAAAAGAAAACATTAAAAGAGTATCAAGACAAAAGCATTTTCATAGGTAGTTCAAAACCTTTCTTAGAAAAAAAATTCAAAAGCAAATAGAATACAAATTAATATGGCTATAAGTTGCAGTTTTACAAGTTTTGAATATTTACAGTTATCAATTATTCATTAATTACTTTTGATTAGTTACTTTATTTTTGTGATTTTTATCACATTTTTAGTTGATTCATTTTTCAGAAAGAAATATCTCTAATCTATTTCAATTATTAATAATATACCTACACATGATAAAAATATAACACCATTTTTTTTAAACTAATGTTGCTTGAACATAGTGAATAGATACACTGAACCTTAAAGTCTGATTTCTATACATGGTTATAGAAATATTTATTTTAAACATTGAAGCATTTGTCAGAGGCAAAGACTTATTAGGTTGATGCAAAAGTTCCCATCTCAATGTTAGGGAAATCTTAGAAATGTCATTGAAGTTCATTCAGCTCTTTATGATTTGTGCAATTAATCAACAATTTATAGTATATCATTTACAAGCATTAAGAAAATTTTAGAACCTAGGGAAATGGGTTTCACATGAACTGACCAAAAGAGACATCAGTTAGTGTTTAAACATTTGTATTTTTCTTGCTTCATACCACACTCCATGCTTAATCAACAGCCCCCCCCCCAAAATCAAAGATATCAGGTTGGTGCAAAAGTAATGCCTGATTTTTGAGTAGAAAGTTTTAGATAGCATTTTTGAAATTTGTGCTGCTCGTTATAGTTAAGGAACATCACAATAGGTCATTTATAGGTTTCTCTTTCAGATTATAAAAATATTTTTCATGATTTTCTGCAATGTTCGCACCTATGTTCATCACATCTAAAATCACATTCAATATTACTGTATGAACTTCATAAAGGTGTCAATGCAAGTGCAGCAGCAAAGTTCATTCAGAGCACTTACAGAGATGATGCAGTGAATGAAAGAAGTTGCAGGAGATGGTTTTTCACATTTCCGAAGAGGGAATTTCAGTTTGAAAGACAAGTAAAACATGGGTCATCCAAAAAACTTGATTCCCAAGATTTGGAAGCTGTTGTCACAGACAATCCCAGCATTACCTCTAGGGAACTTGCAGAACAATTTAACAGACCATACAATTGTGCTATGCCAATTAAAAAGGATTGGAAAGCTTTTAGTGGTTGGGAAATGGGTCCCACATGAACAGTGTCCATAGAATCTGTAACAGTATGTTACTTGTTGCGAATCATTGCTTTCACAACACCTTCAGGCAACATTTTTAGATAGGCTTGTTACAGGTGATGAGAAGTGGATCCTTTACCATAACGTTACTCACCATCAAATGTGGATCAGTCGAGGGGGAACAACAATCAAAAGGAGGATTTCATCCAAAGAAGATCATGTTGAGTGTATAGCGGGATATTGAAGGAATTATCTACTACGAAATGTTAAACAACAATTAAACAATTACAGCTAATCTGTACTGTAATCAAATTTGTTGTTTGAAAACAGCTTTGAATCAAAAATGACCTTCCGTAGTGAACAGAAAGGGTGTCATCATCCATCACGATAATGCTCGTCCTCACACAGCTCAACTGACTAAAAATCTTTTGGATGAGCTTAGTTAGGAAATATTGCTCCATCCACCATATTCTTCTGACCTTGCTCCTTCTGATTATCACTTGTTTCAGGGACTACAAAATCATTTGGATAATCTTAGGTTGACATCAAGAGAAGAGATTGAAAATGAGTTGGATTCATATTTTGCTTCAAAACCTAAGGAATTTTACAGGTGTGGCATTTATAAGCTTGTTAACAGATGGAATGATGTTCTAGAAAGCAAAGTAGGTTTTGTTAATGAATAAATATTTTCATAATAATGTTTTTTTTCATTTTTAATATAGACCTTGAAATCGGACATTACTTTTGCACCAACCTGATATTAAATAATTCAATCAAAATTTAAATTATTCTATTATAATAGAATGCACAATTAACCTAAAAGGTGGTATAAAGTCAGAGAAAACCTAGGGAAATACTTTGATGATAAAATAATAATAATAATATGAACATGTATAAAGAAAAGGTCTTGCCAAAACTGTAGTTAATTATGCATCAAGTCTGCATTTTCATTTTTTTCTTTACTGCTTATAAATTTATAGGAATTTCTCAACTGGCTCCTGTTCTCTCCAAACTCAACAACAAATGCCTTGCTGCTTCTTGCTTTCCAATTTGTTGGAAATCCTCTTCTGTAGTTCTTGTCTTTAAGAACTCTTGTAAACTTTGATCTCTCAAATTATTGTCCTATTTTTTGGCACTAATCAACAATGAATTGATTAAGCATCTTACTTCACATGGTCTTCTTTCAGATAAACAATATAACTTTTAAAGTGGGGATCTCCAGGGCTCTATTCTTGTTTCTTATCTTCATCATTGTCCTTCTCAATGTCATCAATACATAACTCAGCATGTGTGCTGATGATACAACTATTTACTCCTGACTTAATAGTAAGTCTGATAGGTTCAACAAAGTAAAATTGGCAGCTGCTCTCAAAAATCACTCCAATCAGTTGTTAACTGGGGCAAGAAATGGCTTGTAAATTTAAACACTGCAAACAAAACTGTTATCTTTTGATCATCATAGAGAATCATTTTTGCCTTCAACCAGCATGGCTGATGCTAATCTCCAGGAGAGCAACTCATTGCACCTTATTTATCTCGTATTTTTCTTTGACATGAATTGGAGTGAATATATTGAATCAATTGGTAGGTCTACTGCTATAAAAGTTGGTTCACTGTGTTGTGCCAGATAATTTTTCTCACCAGAATCCATATTGCACATTTATAAATCTACCATGCATTCGTGCATCGAATATTGTTACCATATCTGGTCTGATGCTCCTGCTGTATATCTTGATTCTTGACAAAATCCAAAGAAGGTTTTGTAATGTTATCAGTCTTGACCTGGCATCTTGACTTCTGTAACTTTACCACTATTGTGATGTAGTTTTCCTCTGTCTTTTCTATGCATGAATTTAAGTGGCTTACTAGATTGCCAACTAGGTCTCATTATTTTACTGTTGAAATAGCTAGATGTAACCTTAAGTTTTATTCTGATAGTTTCTTTACTTGTACTTCTCACTTGTGGAACTCTCTTCTGATTGCTGGCTTCCTTGCCACCTATGATCTTCAAAAATTTAAATGTAATGTCAATCACTATCTTCTATGTTTCTGAATCCTGTTCTTTCTCCTCACCAACGTCTTCTCATTCTCTTTCATTCTCAGTAACCTGTGGCATTATCACCTTGCTTAGGGTAAAATGATTTTAAAAAGAAAAAAGAAAAGTGATGCAATGTCTATTAAGTCCCACGTTAAATTCAGTTAATTTTCTATTACCATTATAACAATTTTTAATTTGCTTAATTTTTATATCAACACCATTTATTTTAACAATAGCCAATAGTGATGACCAAGAAGAAAGATTAAAATAGCATATTCTAATCAATAAATAAAGAAATCACAAAAAATATTCCTTATTACTTTAATAAATTAAATAATTTAACCATCAGTTATTCGTTTATAACTATGACTGAGATAAAGTAGCATTTTTTATAGTAAAAAGGTTACTGAAATGACCAAAAAGTGTGTGTTGGGGAACTTGACACTGCTACACAATGTCAAGTCAATGTTGATTTTTTTCTTATGAGGGTGAGCTGAAAAGTTCATAGATAAACCATGAAGGAGTGATGCTAAATCTGTGAAATCTTAAATGTATTAATTTCAACTCTTCTTATTAATAACTGCATTGTTGTTTTCCAGGTGAACTGACATCTGACTGTTCAAAGAAGAATTCAAAAGTAACTTGTAGCAATTTCTCTTGAAAATGAACAAACTTTGGCATTGTGGTATTATAAAGTTCCTGCAGAAAAAGGATTTAAGCCCAAGGACAGCCATGCTGATATGGTTGCTACATTAGGGAATGATACTCCTGCTTTATCAACAGTGCAAAAGTGGGCAGCTGAATTTAGGAGTGCATAGAAAAGTCTTGAAGATGCTCCAAGGTCTGCAACTGTCACCATCAAGGAAAATATTGTGTTCACCACATGGTAATGGATGACAGGCGATTGACTATAAATCAAATAGCCAATGCTGTTAGCATATCCCATGAGAGGGGTGAGAATATTCTGCACAATGAACTCTGCATGACAAAGGTTTCTGCTCAGTGGGTGCCACATCTTCTGATACCAGATCAAAAGCACACCAGGCTGACCAGTGGGAGAATCTGACAACTGGATTCTTTGAACATTTCCTAACCCAGGATGAGTATTGGGTTAATTACTTTGAGACAGAGACAATCCATGCAATAAAAACACTCCTCACCTGCTAAAAGGAGGCCAAGGTCATCTGCAGGGAAGGTGATGGCCTCAGTGATTTGGGATGCAAAAAGCATTGTGTTTAGTGACAGTCCTAGCAGTTATAATGTCTCACTTAGGAACCTCGCTGTGATGTCATTAGCAATTCCTCAACTGACTCCAAAAGACTGACTCACTTCAAGTTTCTTAGCATTCACCCACTCCTCTTTCTAGAGAGTTCCCCATATACTGAACTTTGTATTCCTTTTGTTTTGGGTCAACATCTCGTTTTTCCATGAGTTTCCTTTTTCTGGTAATCATAGTTGTACATTCAACAAATTCTTGGGTGTTGATACATCAAAAATATTATACAGTTCTTGCATAGGTTCTTCCTTTATTGTGGGCCTTTCTTCTGTAAACCATTTCCCACATTTCTTTTTCATTTTTATATACACTGAAAAACACTTTTTCACCAATTTTGTGTTCTTTTTGCTATCCATTCTTATTCTTTTTTGACCTGGTACCAACTTGTCAAACACAAATTTTTCTTGTGAGCATCAATTCTGCCAGCCTGTTGATGTATTGGGATTCAGTGTTATCCAGTAGTACCTCTTTGCTCACTTTTTCATTACTTGCTTTTTTCAAAGCTCTCTTAAAAGTATCCACAAACCATTCAAGCTTATCCATCTGACCTTTGGTGATATGGCAGGATAGTAATATGTTCAATTGAGAACATTTTACAAAATTCTTTAAATTCATAAGCAGTTAATTGTATACCATTATCTAAGACTATGGCATCCAGAATGCTATATCATTATTATATATTTTTTGCATTTACAAATTTCAGGCCACTTAATAAAGCTATCCACTACCACAAGATAATGTAATCTGTTTATTGAACCTGCAAAATCTATGTGCAATCTTGACTATGGACTATTTGTCTTTGGCCAAAGTTGTAATTTTGTAACACTATTTAGCAACAGCAGGTAGTCGACCAATTAATTAACCACAGAAGTTAATTACGGGGATTTCTTAAATCGATAGATAGAACGAAAGACATACTGAGCGATATTCTTTTTGTTTTGTTATTTTTCCCAAACAAAGGATGGGTAAAAAGATTTTTTTATTTTATTATTTTCAAATGCGAATCAAGATAATCATTTTTCCTTTCTCGTGGAGGGGCGGAAATTTGACGCTGAGATATGCCAAATGTTCCTGAATAAGGTTAGGAATTTAACGACCCATTGTTCTCCTTCTCGCAGATAAGTTAGGGGAAATGGGCGGGGGTCTGTCAGCGTTGAATCGCGGTCACTTGGTGAATGTCAGCCAGCGGGACATGGAAGAAAGTTGATTAACAAAATAAAATACGAAAGAAAGAATTTGACGAAATTCGTTGTCAATGAAGGCAGAATTGATAACAGATTTGGGGTGAGACAAATATTGTTTTTTGCAACGGAATTTCGTTGCCAAGCTAGCGGGCATCTGGTTGTTATAACACCAGTTTTTGTCCCAAGATAACGAGTGAAGAACGAATAATTAAAAGCCTTATGGCAGAGGCCCTGTTATATGCCAGATGTCTAAGGTAAGATGAAAGATTGTCAACGGAATTTTGGGAGGTCTAATTGTTTTTCTTGAGAAAAAGGAAAAATAATTTTTTTTTTTTTCTTTCCTTCTTTTTCCCTCCAGGATAAGCTAAACACCCACCTGGCTCGAGGTGGTGGGAGGGATGAAGATATGATAAAACTTAGGAGGATAATTCTCCTCTGACTTTCCCTCACAGAATATGAGGATATGAAAAGGAGGGAGATCTTTGTTGACACCCCTCGAAGGGATTGGTATGAGGTACGGTATGAGAAGGAAGAGGTCTCTCCTCCGACCTTTCCTCGCAGAAGGGGTGGAGCCCCTCTAGACAAAGAGCGGTAGATTTCCAAAAATGGAAAATGACAAATATTTCTGACCAAAAACAAAGAAAATCCTTATTGGGGATTTGAAATCAACATGGTGGCCACACCACGTCCGACCCACGCCGGGTTTTGATCGGCGTCCATATAAGCAAACGTCTTCGGCCGTTTTGGCAGTTCGGCAGAAAGAGTTTGGCAGAGAGAGAGTTCGACAGTTCAGTTCGAGAGTTCGAAAAGCAGAGAGATCCAGTCGAGCCCAAGAGACAGGGGACTCGGAAGATAATGCCTCGCAGAGGTGCCCGCACGATTCCATGCCTTCCGACTTAGACTTCTAACCATGAACAAATTTGTTGAAGTCCGACTTTAGATTTCCCACCAAAGCCAGTTTTCGACTAACCAAGAACAAATTATAGAAGTCTGACTTATACTTTCCACCAGATATGACTTTATTGAAAAACAACCCAGATATCCAGAGCTAGCTAAGAACGCAAAAGTGTTACAATCCACATTTTTTCGGGCTGGGAGAGAAATAGAGAGACGCACTCCTGTAACTCAACAAACCGACATAAAATTAATCACTATTCCTAACCAGTCGCTCACCTTGAAGTTGTTGTTTGTGCTTTTTTGTCTACATTTATTGTGCAGTATCACCTTGACCCGGATTCGGCTGGCACTACGGCCCGATGTTTGATTGATCTCATCAACCTAAGATCAAATCACAACGTGGGTGGGTTGAATCGAGATCAAAGCAGTTGCTTCGGTGACCAGGCGTTGGAAGCGAGCCGGATACGACAAGTTGGTACTAGAAACCAACAAGACTTCAACCGATGTCCCAGGGTTAGCCCGTCACAGGTGGTGTCGAGACTGCAGGACTGCGCCAGAGAGAGTCAGAGGTCACGAGTGGTGTTGTGACTGCAGGATCCCACCGACGAGGGGTCGGGCGTCACATATTGGCATCGTGACCAAGGATGATGGGCGTCACAATTTTGTGGTAGGTGATATTAGTGCGGGCTTTTACTAATTTTTCAACATCTTTATCCATTTTGGTCCTGTATACATAGTTTCTCATACAAGATTTCATCCATAAAATTCACAGATGTCCATTATGAAATTCATTTAATATCCATTTTTGTAATATGCTAGGTATTTCTACTCTTTGTGCAAACATCAGTACTCTGTCACATAGTGAGTAAGTGTTCATATTCTGGATAGTGTTCTAAAAATTATCTTTCTTTCTTACTTTCTTTTAGTCATATTTTTTTATTTTTAAAATAAACATATCTTGTTCTGCTTTTACTTTTATTTCTCCCAGGGTAACTGGTAGTTCACATACTATATTGAATAATATTTTTAATTTCTATTTCACTTTTTAATGCTGCAATAACATTGTCCTCAAATGGTTCAGTATTTTTTGCTATCAATCTTGATAAACCATTAGCATTTCCTAATTTTTTGGACAGTTGGTATTCCATCCTGAAATTGTAATAAGATGGTACCCCAGTGTTGTAATCTAGTCACTGTATGCGTAGGAATTCCTTTTTTTAATCATAAATTGATAATAGAGGTCAGTGGTCTGTCTGTAAACAAAAACTCCTTCCATGTATAAATTTGTGAAATTTTTTCACTGCAAATATTATTGCTAATGCCTCTTTTTCGATCTGACTGTATTTTTTCACTGTCAGTAGTAGTGAATGCAAAGCATGTGTGACAGCTTTCATGTTACCATCATTATATTTATGTAGATTACTGCTCCTATACAATAGTCACTAGCAACTCAAGACAATACAATTTCCTAGTAACCTAGTAACATTTGTTGAAGAAGGCATATTCTTAATTACACTTGCTCTCAACAGATCTAGTTGGCAAACATTTTTGTCAATGATCAGTCATACGTACTTAATTTTAGGCAAAAAAACTTTGCAATTTTCCTCAGTCAGAAACTCTCTTCACATGCCTGATATGTTGTTCCTTAGATACACTTTTAATTAATATATCATCCAGATAAGCAACTGTGAAATCACAATCTGCAAGCATAGTATCAATAGCTTGTTGAAATAGAGTTGGAACCACTTTTATCTCAAAAGGAAGTCTGCTGAAATTATACAATCCCTTGTGCGTATTTATAGATATGAACTCTGAACATTCTTCAACCTGTATTTGCAAATATACTTCAGAAAGATCCAGCTTTGAAAAAATTTTTCCACTGCTTAAATTCACAAAAACTTCCTCTGGATTTGGTAATGGGACTCTAACCCTGTCAAAAAATCAGCGCAAACACAAATTTTATAATTTATTTTCTTTACATACACTGCTGGTGCTGCCCATTTTGAATGGTCAATTTTTCAATTACACCTATTTTTTCAATCTGTTTAATTCTTTGTTGACTTGATCCAATGTTGCCAATGGTACACTACACTTCAGTTTAAACACTGGTGTTGACACTTTTTTCATTTGAAATTTCGCTTTGACTTTGGAACACTGACCCAATTCATCCAACAGAACATCCAGAAAACACTTTTTCAATTCTTCTTTTAAATTTTCATTTTTAATTTTAAACTGGTAACTTGTCCACTTACATTTTTGCAATAAATATTTATAGGTAAATCCCACAATTCAAATAATTCCATCCAGTCTGTAGTATTTTTAACATGTAAGTCTTAGCTTTTACACACTTGTTACAAAATGAAACATTACAAGTTATTTCACCAATAAAAATAATTTCTTACCCAACATGTCACATGCAATTTTCAAAGTTTTTTTTAATATAGGTTTTCTGTTTGCTTTCCATGTGGCTTCATTCATTACTGTGATATCGCTACCAGTATCTAGATGCATTTTTACATCCACATTATTAGTTTTCACATACACAAATTTTCTTTGGTTTACTGTAATTATTTTTTCCATCGCAATGCTGTGTACAAAATGTACACAGATGTGAGAACTTTTCCTTGCTTTAGCTTTAGTGTGAATTTTTATATCCTGTTTCCACACTTATAGTACTTTGAATTCTTAAAGGGACAATTGTTTCAGGGTTGTAAACTTCCACATCTGAAACATAGATTAATTTTTCTTTTTCCACATTTTTCTTTAGCACATTCTTTTTCTTCAATTTCTTCCATATCGCACCTCATATTGAGGATTCTCTGACATTTATTTGATATTTCTTGTAGTGTTAGTTTTTGATTCTGTTCAAGTTTCATTAGAATTCTAGCATATATTTCTGCATCTTTTTTCACCATTAACCCTTGAACAAAATTTAACCCTTTACACATATCCGGAGTCAGTTTGTTTACTTTGAATCTTTCCAGCATATGTGACAAAATCTTTGTCTTCTTTTTTTCATCAGATTTATATACTTCCAACAAGTATTGAATAACAAAAAAATGTTAAAAATTTTAGTCACAATATTTACAGTTTCTTCAAAGCAAATTTCTACTTTTTTTTGGTAGTACAAAATTACTGTATTTTCATGTTCTATCAGCGCTAACCCTCTCAACAAAAGTCTTGTTTTTTTTTCTCATCTTCCAAGTCACTGCATTCTTCTCTAAAAATTTGTTCATATCTTCTAAAATAAGCAGAAAAGATAATTCCATCATCTGAATTGTATGTGAATTCAGCTATGGCATTTATTCCAGTGTAGGGAGTGTAAGAACTTGGGGAATTTTCCATTTTCTTCTGTATTATTTCAATTAAATTGTGTTATTGTTTTTTGGAGTTCCAAAAACTGCTGCTGTTGCAGTATTTTTACCCTTTACACTAATAATTCTCCCATATATAAAGTATATATATTTTTTCCTTCTTTCTCTTTGTTTTTTTTTTCATTTTTTTTACCACACATCAAAGAAAAAAATTAAACCAACCTGGTTCTAATTTCTTATCATCACTGTTATCAAATGCGCCAAAGCAAAAAGTACTTTTTCCTACTCCGTATTAATCTTGATTCCTCATTGCCACTATTATAACTCACTCTTAGTAGTTATACTATTATGTTTCACTCAGGCTACTTGCCATGATGTCATTAGCAATTCCTTGACTGATTCCAACATACTTCTACTGACTCACTTTGAGTTTTTTAATTTAAGGCGTCTTGCCTAGTTCATTTGTTACCAGGGGTGTTTTATTTACTCCACAACATTGACTATTTTGAAAAGGGACACACCATCAATGGAGAGTATTATGCCAACTTGCTGTGACTGTTAAGAAAGTCTGTCAAGACCAAATGCCCAGAAAAACTGACTTAAGTTGTTTTGTTTATCAGGACAATGGCTCCAGCACAAAGTCCTTGGTTTCAATGGCTGCTGTGTGTGACTGGCTTTGAACGGATTGATTACTCTCCCTGTTCTTCTGATTTCACCCCACCTGAATATCTTCTGTTCAACATGAAAAAACACTTGGCTGGAAACCAGTATCACAATGATGATGACTATTATATCTGTTGGTGTTGACTTTTTTGACCAACATGATGAAAGCTTCTTCAATGTGATCCAAGAACTGCAACTGATGGAAGAAGTGTGTGGACTGCAAGGGAGAATTTGAAAAATAAACCTCACTTGGTCACATTCAATGAGCGTATCTTGCTCAGCCTATGAACTTTTCAGCTGACCCTCATATATCCAAGAGGGAGGGCCATCATTCATGAGGAATCCCTCTTATCTGGTCAAACTATAAATGGCAAGCTTTACTAGGAGTCTACAGAATTGCCTATTTAGAAGAATGAAAACTAGGCTCTATACCAAAAACGATGCATTCAACCATGAAACAATTGTTTTTTGACAGTTCATAGTTTCTAAAAACATATCATTCCCCCATCTCTCTTATTAACTTAATCTGGATCAGCTTCTATATTTTCTAGTTCTCCAAATTTAAATTCTAGATGAAACTGACATGACTGAAGACAAATTCAGACAGAAATAAAATTATTAATGCAATCAAATTTTTGATTTTCATTTTCTTATGTCCATATATTAAGATAGTTGCAGAGTCATGAACTTGAAAGTTTTAGACTAACATTTTACCAGAAGACAATATAACAGCTGTAGCTGTTATTATATCTATAAATTATTATTATATCTATAATTATTATTATATCTATATTATGTTTTATATCTATAAAGTCATGCTGAAAATTTCTTGGCCCAAACCACTTCCTAAAATCTGAACAAATAAGCAAATGGAATTATTTTTGGCATCCTTTCTTGGGTGCGATGAGAAATATTCAGCACTTTCATAAATCAGCAAATGAAAGTTTCTGTTTATATTTCTGAGATGAGGTGCTGTAATGATTTACATCATGGCTAAAAGGCCGGATTGTACAATGACTGAAACATTGGGAATATAGCAATAACGATGAGGACAACAGTCTGAACAATGTAAATAAATGAAAATTTGCTTGATTATTTAAGTCAGTAATTGTACATTAGATTCCTTATTTCATGCAAATAGCTTGTACTGATTAGAGAACCATGTAAATATATTTCAGTTCATAAATATGGACGGGGTATTTATAAATCTTTTCCTATTTTGTCAGATTAAATGAAAACAAAACCACTGAAAGTTATGAATAAGCTACTGCATATGAATTCATAATCATCATTTATTCAGCACATTTTGAGCCACTACGGTCACCACTCCACTCCATCTGTCTCATGCTGCTCTTACAACCTCAGCCACTGTCATTCCAATCCATCTCTTAATATCATCAAACCAAGACATGAGTGTCGTTCCCAACGCCACTTGCTCTCTACTGGGTCCAACAGAATGTCCTCATTGTTTAATATGTCTGAAGTAACAGAGCTTCTTTAGTGCTATCAGCTCTCTCAAAAGGTCTTGATCTAATGGTATCTAGCACCCATTTATTAGTGCATCTTGCTGTCCAGGGTACTCTAAGGACTCTGCAATATGCCCACAAATTAAAAGCATCAATCCAGTATCTTTTCCTCTTGGTCAGGGCCCATGACTCACATCTGCAGCTGGTGATGGCAAATTTAATTGAAAGCTAAATGATTAAATTTACTATTTCCAGTAAGTAAAATATTCTGGTGTATTTCAAATAGAAATAATATAGATCGGAATCTCACTTTTTTGGTCAATTTCAGAAAATCTTCTTACAAGCAGCCATTTTCTTAATTTTAAGAAATTTGTAATGAAAACAAAATTGTTGGTTTTAATAATCTTCCAAAAATAAAATATATATTTATGACACATTATTTGAGTAAAACTAGCAAATTTAAAGTTAAATTAATCTGATTTGAAATAAACATTACTTACTTATAGCATAAAAAGTAATATACAAGCATTTCTTAATGACCAGTCCTGTTTTTTTTTTAATCTTTATTGATGTATTGATAAGTTCCCAGGTGATGACAGGTAGTATGGATGACCAGAATTGACATAAACTTACGAAATCTAAGTGAATGCATATTTTTGTTTTTAGCTACCTAGTAATTTTTACAAATTAACATATTTTCAGCATTTATCTAATATTTTACTGACATTTAGTTATGTTTGAAGAAGCTTTATGAAAAAAAATAAAAAAATTTAAAATACTATAAAATTTTCATAAATTAATTTTAAAATTTAATAACAAATGAAATTAAAATAAGCAAGAAAACATCGATCTCGAATTATTATAATTAAAATATTTTTTAATCATTAATACTTAAGTTTCAATTAACATTAGTAAAAAAACATTTTTTCTATTTTCTTCAATCAAAAAATTGTGAACACTCGCTTTTGAAAATGAATAAAAAAAAGAGAAAATTAATTTCAAATATGAATGAAATAAAATATAAAAATAATTAAATTTATTAAACATTAGTTTTAAAATTAAAACAACTTTGTCAAAATAACTGTCATTAAAAAGAATAAACTGAAAAACATGACCAGGAGCAGATTGTGGAAGTGATCATCAGATACTCAACTGCAAACTCGGGATGCAACTGAAGGCCAGGATAAAAGGACAAGGGTCACCATAGTCTGATGTGATGCAGATATCAATCAAATTCTGTGAGGATGTAGAAAGAAGGGTCCATGCAAGTGATGACAGCCCATAGAGTGGAGACAATGATGAAGGACAAGGGTCACCATGGTTTAACATAAAGCAGATACCAGACAGAGATTTCAAAGTCATTATGGGAGATTAGAATCCAAAGGTTGGCAAAGGTAGTTCCGTTGAAGAGAGCCATCAGATAGGGTGGTATGGTGTAAGTAAGAGAAACAAGAGAAGAGACAGTCTCATGGACTTCTGGTAGTTGGCAACACAATATTTCAGCACCATGTGCACATTGTCTGTACACGTGACTAAGTCCTGGAGATCAAACAAGGAACCAGATTGATTACATTCTAGTTAACAGAAGGTGGAAGTCCAAACTCATGTATGTGAAGACATGACCAGGAGCAGATTGTGGAAGTGATCATCAGATGCTCAACTGCAAACTCAAAATGCAACTGAAAGCCAGGATAAAAGGAGAAGGGTCACCATAGTCTGAGTAATGCAGATATCAATCAAATTCTGCGAGGATGTAGAAAGAAGGGTCCACGCAAGTGATGACAGCCCATAGAGTGGAGACAATGATGAAGATATTGAACATCTATGGATAAAGATGCATGACATTGCTCACAAGACTGCAAAGGAAGATATCCCATTCTGGAGTCACCAGAAGAGACCATGGCTTTCAGCAGATGCACTGGAGATTGCAAAGAAGTTAAGAGAAAGCAAAGAGTAGCCAGGAAGAGTGAAGTAGGCTGAACAAAAATTACAACAACATGGCAAGTGAGGACATGTGGAATTACTTGAAGGAAAAATGTACAGAGGTTCAAAAGAATGAGAAGAATGTAAAGGTTTTTCAACTTGTAAAAGAAATGACTGGGGTATGTTCACCGCAAACCAACACTATCAATGATGGAAGCAGAAGAGATAAAGGCCAGATGGGCAGAGTACTACAAATGTCTTTACAAGAATACAGATTAACATGGAGCCACCACCCCTCCAAGAAGAGATGATCACTTCGAAAAGATCAAGACTGGGAAGTAGAGATGGGCGGTTTAACTGAAAAACTGACTTTTTCAGTTTCATCTTCACACCATAAAACTGAATTGAAATTTTTTTACAAAACCGAAATCGTTCGGTTTAGGTCTATCACTATTAAGTAACCATATCCAAAGAAACACTATTGAAAAAGACTTTCAAATGTTAATAAAATTAAATTTTATCAACATTTATACTATTATAAGAGAAAAAGATTGAACAAAAATATGTTAATAACATTTAATTGACTAGTTTTAGGAAATAAATGTGAAATCTATTTGTTTACAAAAGAAATGAAGAAGAAAAAAAGGAAATATGAATGATGTCTGAAAGCTATTTGTTTCAGTTTTCAAAACAAAAAAAAGAAAAATTTGTGGTAAAATTAATTTAACATAATAGCAAGTAAAAATTTAAAAAAATAGTTGCTAGTTTCATCTTAATGCAAATTTTATGAATCATATTTTTTTGTAAGGGTCATATATAATTGTTTTCTAGTAAGCTAATACACCAATCATGAAATAAAGTTGTTGTAAACAAGAAAAATGAATGAAGATTAACAAAAATCTTAAATAAATTTGTTTTTTTATCTAGGGAATGCACCTAAATTAGATATTAAGAATAATTATTAGGTCGTCCCGTAAGTTCTGTCCGAATTTTAACTTTTTGTTAAAATGAATGAAATTTAAAGAGTATTTTATAATGTCTAATGGAGCTGAACATTATTTTTATGTTTAGATGCATTTAAACTGATCAAATTTTATTTCAGAGAACAATAAAATTAAATTTTGTTTGATTAAAACCCTGCTAACATGGAAGTACACAAGAATCATTTGAGGCACATAATGATTTATGAGTTCAAGAAAGGAAACTCAGCAGCCGAAGCGGCTAGAAACATTCACTCAGTTTATGGAGAAGAATGTGTGAATGAAAGAACTTGCAGAAGATGGTTTGCAAAATTCAGAGGTGGAGATTTCACCCTTGAAGATGAAGATCGAACCGGACGTCCAGTCGAGTTTGATGAAAAGCTTCTTGAAGCAGCCCTTAAAGAAAATCCTGCTTTATCAGTTGAGGAATTGGCAGTGGTTCTCAGTTCAAACCAAACAACTGTTCATCGTCATCTTCAACAACTTGGAAAAGTTCCTAAACTTGGAAAATGGGTGCCTCATGAATTGTCTGAAAACAACCTCAAATCCAGAGTTGACATCTGCTCTGCTCTCCATTCTCGCCAACTTGTTTCACCTTTTTTAGATAGACTTGTGACTGGCAACGAAAAATGGATCTTTTATCGAAATGTTAAGCGTCGTAGACAGTGGCTTGGTAAAGGGGAAGGACCCCAGCCACAGCTGAGAAGGGAACTTCATGGGCAAAAGGTTCTTCTTTCAATCTGATGGGATTGCCAAGGAATAATCCACTTTGAATTCTTACCACCTAATGCAACAATTAATGCTCAAATATACTGTCAGCAATTAGAGCGTTTGAACCAAGCTTTGAGGAAAAAAAGACCTGCTCTAGTGAATCGAAAACGGGCGATGTTTCATCAGGACAATGCACGACCACACACAGCAAGAATCATGTCACAAAAGATCAAAGAACTTGGTTGGGAGAAAATTCCTCATCCACCTTATTCTCCCGACCTTGCTCCTTCAGACTACCATTTGTTTCGTAGCTTACAGAATCATTTGGAAGAAACAGCTTTTGTAACACAGGAAGAGGTTAAAACTGACATTTGTGAGTTCTTCGAATCAAAGCCAAAAGAATTTTACAGTAATGGAATTAGTAAGCTTGTTAATAGATGGAAGGAAATCATAGATAATCAGGGAAAATACATTGTTGATTGAATCTGTAATTAAATGTAACATTTGGTCACTTGTTTTCTTTATTCAAAATTCAGACAGAACTTATGGGATGACCTGATAAAATAGTTCTTAATTTCACATTTAAAATGTGTATATTTCCAGATATGCAAGTCTCTAGTGTAAAATTTTTGTTTTCTACAAATAAAATTATGTTTCTATCTAGCAAATACACCTAAAATTAGATATTAAAGAAATAAAATAAGTTTTGATCTCAGTTTTAAAATGTGTATATTTTCAAAACTGTAAGTCATTTTTTTAAACCCAAAGTAAAAAAAAATTATACTTTTTAAGCCATTCAGACAGTAGTTTGAATAATTTGAAAGTTCTTTTACCACACATTTATTACTATCAGTTGCTTTTTTCCCCCTTTTTTTTCCTTTTGCTTACTTTATAATTTTTGAAGAAATTTGTTTCCTCGGGTCAGAGAAGAAATTAACATCTTCCTGGTTGTAGTTTAAGGTATCTTCTAATTAAGTGTACAATTTCAAGAATATTGATAAAGATTGGTCACTTTGATTTTGCACAACAATTTAATGTGTAAAATCTAGCTCCTAAAAAAAAAAATAAATAAATAAATAAAATAAAATTTTGCCTTTTCAGCTGTTTGAAGCAAAATACTGTTTTCTGTAAAAAAATAATTCAATGAATAAAAAACATACAAATTACATATTTAAAAAGATTATTTTCTTTTCTTTCCAGCCCTATGAATATTTTTTAAGATTGGACCAGAAATACACAAGAAATTGAGAGTTGAATGGACTAAGTTGCAAATTTATCAATCTCAAATGAAATCAGATAACAACAGGAAATGCTATCATTACACAAGAAAATGAATGGCTTCCTTAGAAAGCAAAGATGTTAACTGAAAAAACGAATTGAAAACTGCGGTATCAAAGAAAAAAACGGAAACCGATACCGAAACATAAATTGCCAAACAACCAACTCTACTGGGAAGTGACCGGGAATCAACAACTTCTTATGGAGATCTGAAACACTACTAGAGATACTGAAGTCAATCTGATCTGGTAACTCTGCAAAGTGATATGAAAGATTAGTCAATGGCACCATGACTGGTGTGGAGCAGTTTTCATTCCTTTGCCAAGGAAAGGAGACCTCAAGGAGTACGGCAACTACCACACCATCAGCCTGATATTCAACAGAACCTCACGTGGACTATCATTAACAGAAGTATATGAATTATGAATAGGTAAAAACTATGACAGATAGAAAATACTTCATGTTCAAAAAAAAAAAGCCATAGTTTTAAAACTTTGTTCAAAAAATAAAATTATTCTAATAGTTAAAATGCTTGCAATATACTCACATGCTAATTATCTTGATTGCATGCTGATAATAAGGCAAGATTTCATCTGAAATTATATTAAGAAAAATGATTGCATTAAAAAAAAGTTTTAAAAAAATTCTTATTAATTCATGATCAACAAAATTATTTTTCAGATATCTTAATAGCAATAACAGAAAAGAAAGTAACAAAAATTCTATAGTTACAAATTTAATAAAAATCTAATAAAATTAAAAAAATATATTCTAAAATTTCTTGGATAAGGACATTTAGATACTTGGTACACATCTTACTGTATAAAATAATGTTTTAAAAAGTTTTTAGCCAAATAAAATTGTTTATTAGTTATAAAACTTTTAAAATAAAAAGATAGGACTAAATCTTCAAGTTTGTATTTCAAACCATTTTGACAGATATTAAACAATAACCTTCATTTTTATCCATTTTCACATAGATATTTTTCTACAGTAATTATTATGTACAATTAAATTTACTTGGAAAATGAGAGTTCTAATAATCAGGGCATAAACCAATTTAAAAAAAAAAAATTTCATCTCATTTCTTAAACTTTATGCTAACAAAATGGTAACCTTGGTTCAATGTTTAACTGCATAAAAATGCCTAATGATGATTTGAAGGAGGAAACAATTAAGATTAAACAGTGAAACTAGTTAAGTGTTGAGGAGAATAAGGAAAAAAAAAGGACCAATTAAAAATAATAATTAGAAGCCATATAATGAGTTAAGAGAAGGAACTAGGAAGATTTTAACCTGAAATAAACCAAGTAGAATTCATTAAGATTTAGTAAGACTAGATCTTCCCCAATCTCCCTAATTGCCTATGGGGCAGTATGACAATTTATGGTCTTCTAAAACTTTCCAAATTCCAAAGAATTTTTACTCTGCTTATTTAAAGTACTATCAAGCCCAAGAAACATTTATACCATCTTTTACAATAAGAATTACAATTTGTTTTTTACCTTTATCATTTACAGTTAGCAGCATAATAAAAACACCATTAAAATATTTATTTTGGTCTATTCAATCTTTAAACTGAGGTTTCTATGCCCTGCAACCACAATTCCAAAATTTGTTTTTAATGTAGTAACAAAATTAAAAAAGCTAACATATTAATAAATACAAATGAATAACTACAAAAACAAATTATTTTTGTCTGAATTTCTGGGATGAGGAGTTATTATTTCCACTGTTTCCACTGAGTGCAAATACACACTGCCTGATTCATGGATTGAACTCACAACCAATATTTCACCTTCATACTCTGGCCACACCAGAAAGCTGTGCAAATACTGCTGGGATATGTGAGTTCAATAAGACCTTTGATCCAGTTCACAATGGAAGAAGAAAATAATAATCACCTAGCCTTCCTGGATGTGCTAATAACTTACACAAAGAATGAGTTCAAAATATCTGTATATCACAAGCTAACCTTCTCGAGACACTATCTCAACTTCAATTCCCACTATCTGTACAGTGTGAAGAAAGGGATCATTTGATGCCTACAACACCAGGTGAAAATCATAAGTGGCAACCCAAATATATACCAACAATAAATGATCAGCATCAAATGTACCCTTCAGAATAACAACTACCTGTCAAACATGACATCAGTGTCAGCAGGTGGGAACAGAAGGGACAAATAGGAGGACTAGAAAATTGACACGGTTTGTCTACCTTATATTAAGGGCTTATCAGAAAAGATTCAAAAGATCTGTGGCCTATACAACATCAGGACAATATTAAGAATATTTCTACATAGGAATCTGATGAGTAAAACCTAACACTGGTTGGGGTACAGAATATGACCAAGAATTGCATGTACTTAATTCCTTGCAGTTGTGGAGGTGAAACAAGCCACTCCCTAAAGTAAGGCTGGGGAACATTGAAAAGCCAGAGTAAGAGGTGATACAAAGAAATCAGGCATAGCTGATAATGTAAAGGCGTGGTCATCAGCTACTGTGGAATGAAGTGAAATACTGGACAGAGAAGAACACTGGAGAGTTAGAAGTCTGAAAGAATCAGCACATATGCTAGGCTATGCAGACTTACTTAGTAGGCCTAGCATAGTAATAAATACAATATGGGATCTGCCAATAAAGAAAGACAAATGATAGTAAGTCTTTAACAGCAGCAGCAGTAATCAAAACATGACAGCCAGCAACAGCAGTGACAACCTAATCAGGAGTGAATTATTCCAGCAATTGTTTCATGTGGCCTAGTGGGTAAAAGCATTGGTTTTTGAATTTGGTGACATAGTGGTTGTGAGCTCAATCCCTGGGTTGGACAGTGTGTACTTGCACTCAATGGAAATGAGCAAGCAATAGCTGAACAGTGTTAAATAAAAATAAGAACTAGATGATATCCATCAACTAAAATAAGAGTGGAAACTATAGTAAATTTAAGATTTATTGGGAATTTTCTAACACTTCCTCAACAAGTGTCTTCATAAATAAGACTATAAAACCTAAGTACCTAGAATCCAATAAAATATCAGATCATTGTGAAAGTTTGTGCCTGATTTTCATTGTTAATATAAAATGACCAAAACTTAACACTGGTGTTTGTTTTGGTACTGATTTCTGGTAAAACCATGCATTGTTCATGTTGACGTTTTGTCCACAAATGAATGGCTTAAAGATAGAGGATGAGAAGTTGCATTTTCACCATATTATGCTCTATGAGTTTTAGAAAGGATTAAGCTTTTATGAATAAAAAATATTTTATGGACAATTTAATTTAAGAGTAATTTTTTTTTCTGATGAATAATGAATTTTTACAAGATTCATTTTTTAAAATTTTAATTAGAATAATTTATAAAGTTTTAAACCTTTTAAAATTCTGTATTAATTTATAAGTTAGGTGATATCATTATTTACTAATCATAAATGGAAAAGCTTACTACAATTCAGTGACCTCCCAGTATTTTAAAATTAATTTTGAATTTTTTGTCTGTACTGCACTTATTTTCTGATAATGTTGTGTATTATCAGAAAATCAGTGCAGTAACTATACTAAATTTAAAGCCAAAGTACTTAAAATTCAATAAAATATTAGATTACTTAGAATATTTTCCTAAATTTTTAAGATTACCTGGCAGTTAAAAAAGTATATGAAAAAGGTGCTCACATTATATTTGTCAAGTAATTTTTATAGATATATCCCTCGTAGAAAAAAATCCCAACAATGTCTTCTATCAAGATAGTTGTTAAAATTAAGACATCATAAAAATACCTACCTCAGTGTTAAAACATACTTATCGGAGATATTTTAAACTAAAAGTAAGTAATATTTCTTTCAAATCAGATTAATTAAACTTTTTAAATCAGCTAATCTTCCTCAAATAAAGTTTCAGAAAAGTATATTTTATGTTTTAATAAAGAGAATTACGTTGTGCTAAAATATCTGTAAATGACTAAAATCAGCCATTTAAATAAAAAGACTCAGAAAGAGGCATCCTAATAAATTTAAATTTGTTTTGAAATACAAAGCATTTTTATTTTGCTTATTGGAAATATATTAGTTAGAAATTAAAGCTAAAATAAAAGCTTCAAGAAAGATTTTTCATTTTTAAAAATTAATTTTTTAAACTTTAGGTATCCCTTGTCTAGGTACCTAAAAAATGTTATTTTTTTATGATAAAATTTAGTTTTATCATGTTTAGTTTCTATGTATTTTTTCATCACATATTCTCAGTAAATTTCTGTTTTAACACCTGCGCTTAAAATTTTTCAAAAATCATAATTCCATGTAAATGCACATGCTGAACTTAAATTAACAATTACATCATGAAGAAACCTACCGTTTTAGAGTTAATGACAAGAAAAAAAAATCAGACTTCTTGTTGGTAATTCATCCCCCATTACTGCCATCAGGATATCTGATTCAATGCCGAGTACTTCTGCCAGCGGAAGAAAAATTTTGGCAAATTTACTTCTTTTACAGACTTTCGTTGCAGAAAATCACTATGCACTATGTAAAGAAATGTAAATTTTTTTTTTTTTTATGGTTAGGAGTCAAAATTAAATAATACAATCAACCCTTCTACTTTACCAAGTTTGCACATTAATTTTTGTTTTATTTTCTATTTTAAAATATAAATAAATGCTTTATTTTTATTATTTAATTTGCTCTTTTAATTTGTCATTGCTATTCTACACAGAAAAATAAGGTTTTATTGTATTATTTTAAATAAGACTACACTTATCAAAGAGAAAAAAAAATTACAATAATGCGTAGTGATTTCAAAAAGAGATATAGCTTAACACCTAACCCTAAAGTTAATCTGGTTTATTGTATTATTCAATTTTTTTTTTATTAATTTGTCCCCTTTTCTACACAGAAAGAAGCCAAACCCAACCCTAACACCTAACCTAGGTACCTCCACGAAAAGTAAACAAAAAGAGCATAGCATGATGAAAAAGATGCCAAACTTGACGAAAACAAAATTTTATCGTCTAATGTTCATATTATTATTAAAGAGGAAAGATCAAAGTATTTTTGGGGTATTTTTTTACACTTTTTAATTGTTCCTAGCATGTCCAAAATTTTCGTTAAAAATCTTGTTTTTTTTTAGTCATCAAAACTAACAGATAATCCATCATTTTGAATCATTTTTTTCCATTTTATAAAAAAGATGAAAATCTCACTTTGAAATTCTTTTAGAAATCAATTATCATTTTTTCAAAACTTATTTTAATAAAATCAGAAATTATAATGTTTATTTAAAATATTTTGAACCAAGCTTAACTTAGCTTCTGCGCAGAAAAAATGTAATTTGAAAATAATTACATTTCTTAATTACTGCGGATCTTCTGATTAGTCAAAACGATAGTATACAACGCGCTAAAAAAGATCTATCTCATAAGGACACTTAGGAAACCCGATGCGGCTTTTAACTAATTTTATAATATTTTAACAACTTAAATGTAAAAATCTATTATAATTAAAGGAATAACAAATAACTGTATTAAAAATTCATTTCTCATCGAAAAAATATTATGCTTTCAGAAAATATTGTTCATATTCATAAAAAGAACTAAAAGCAAATAAAAGCATTTGAAATTAAATATCTTCGTTTTATTGAGTTTGTATGTTACAATTCAGAGCTGTTTTTCAGGTATGTGGGGTCCAATTAAAAAAAAAAAAAAACATGATTTGCATTCCTCAAAGCCTTGTGCTTTTAACCATTGTAATCATTAAACCCGATGCGATTGAATTTCTAGAGTTTTCATAAAATTAGTTATGGCAGGGTAATAAATATAAAAAAAAAATTTCTGTCATGACTTTAATAAAAAAAAAAAAAATAATAATTTCCATCATCTATGAATAATTTCTGAAAGTTTCATTAACTTCCGACAATTATTTTTATTTTTGCAAGATTTTCCAAATTAATGTGTCATACAAAAAAAACATACTAAAAATTGTATGTTATTTTGTAGTTCCAGTGATACAAGGTTTTTTTTTAATCAAAATTTAGAATGTTAAAGTAAAAAGAAGTAAAAATTTTAAAAAATAATTAAGAAAAACTTTGGTCTTTCGTCTTCATAAGCATTTAGACCATAAAATTTTGTTTTAGTCAAGTTTCTTTATCATGCTATATCATTTTTTAGCGATTTTGTGGAGTTACCTAACTTAACCCTAGTTATTCTGGTTTATTGTATTATAAAATTTTTTTTTTTTAATTTGTCCCCTTTTCTACACAGAAAGAAGCCAAACTCAACCCTAACCTTAACACCTAACCCTAAAGTTAACTCGGTTTATTGTATTATTTAATGTTTGTTTTTTTTAATTTGTTCCCTTTTCTACAGATTTCTTTACGGTAGTGATTTTCTGCAACGAAAGACTGTAAAAGAAGTAAATAGGCCCAAATTTTTCTTCCGCCGGCAGAAGTACTCGGCATTGAATGAGATATCCTGATGGTGGTAACGGGGGACGAATTACCAACAAGAAGTCCGATTTTTACTTGTCGTTAACTCCAAAACGGTAGGTTTCTTCATGATTTAATTGTTAATTTAAGTTCATCATGTACATTTACACGGAATTATGACGATTTAGGAACAATTTAAGGCATATTTAGCGCGAGTGTTAAAATAGAAATTTACCATATTCTCTCTTTTTAGCAAATTTTTGCCGGTACCTAATTTTTTTAAAATAAAGGTATTTTCAGTTGTTAAAAATAAAATTATTTCCACAAACTCTTCTTAACAAATCATACCTCTTAAATTTTTTCAGGAAGAAAGTGTCTGAAAATATTATCCAAGTCAAATAATTAGCTGAATTTTTTAGTATTTTTTTTTTTTTAATTATTAAAAGTTAGGTGATTTGTTTCTGTTTTTTCTTTTTACATTCATTTTTTTCTATATTGTCAAACTGTTTTTTATACAATGTGTTATATCGTGGATTATACGATAAACAACAAAGTAATCCCGAGTGGAAAGATTACAATAACACAAGAAATCAGGTAACAAATAACAATGGTTTATTGTACGTAAAGTACAAATGAGCAACAGTTCGTAATACTAAGGAAAACAGGAGATAAGTCACGGAGGTTCGTAGTCTCACTTCTTCAATAGCTCGTCAGTCTTTTATAGACTGACCAATCCATGTCGGGGTGTGCCAGGTTGTTCCACTAGTTTAGTATAACACAATGTAAGCAACTTTTTCCAACTAAAAGATCTCCGATTCTATAAGTCAGCGCATATAATTTCCGTCAAAAGTGCCTGGAGGTATGTTATTGAAATAAAAACACATTTTTGTGGTCAAATATCGAAATTTTACATTTTGTCACCAGCCGAAACTAGTATTAAAAATAATAACAAATTTAAAATAAATTAATGAAGTTATTTAAAAAATAATTTCATGGAGCTATTAAAGTTTAATTAATAGTTTTGTTTTGATTGTTGTCATAAAAAATAGAACTTTTTTTCTTTTTTAGTTTTAAACTAAAAAAAAAAAAAGTTATAGTTTTTAAATGACAAAAATCAATCAAAACCTGAACAGTTTTTAAAATCGATACTTTTTTTTATTAAAATACATAAGTTTTTATTCACGTTTTTAAAAAAAACTAAAAAAGACAATTAAAAATAAAAAAGCTTTGTTAATTTAAAAAAAGTTTTGGACAAAGATGAGTGAAAACTGAAATGTAAACTACCTTTTTTTTTTTTTTAATAAGTGTTATTCGCATTTGAATATTGTATTTAAAATGCAATTTAAAGTAAGAAAATGTTTAATTCTTTACTATTGGGAAAACAAAAATGTACAAGTAAAAGTACTGTGATCCGTGTTGAAATGATAATTATTATGGAAGAATTCATAATGTGTCTGCAATGAGGAACCTTTTTTTTTTTTCGTACATTTAACTAACACTTCACATTTCTTGTTTCATAAAGTAATTGCTTCATCATTTCGAAAACCTGTCAATGTACAGGGTGGCCCGAAAGACTTGTCATCCCATGCCTCTAACAAACTTGAAGCTCGTGTCAGCCATCTGAAAAAGAAAATTATATTATGTACGGGTGACAATACTTTCGGACCATCCTGTATATTAAAAACAAAATTCGATGACGCAAGAGCCTAAATTCTTTTGATCCACATTTCAACACGAATCACGAGTACTTGACTTATACTTAACTTCACAATAAGTTTTATTTTTTGTGGCTCCAGTTCAAATACTCTTTAAAAATACATCCGAATTTTGTCAAAAATATCCACACAAAAAAAAATCAATTTATTCCAAGTTAAATTACATTTTATTTCAAGTAGCATATTAATTCTTAGTTATTGAAATTATTTTAATAAAATGTAGAGAAATGTAAAAACTTCATAATTTAATTATAACTTTTTAGCGAGTGAGAAATAAAAAAAAATCGACAACACGTACGTAAGCACGCACACCAAAGTTCTTTTTAAAGTTTATTTTTAAGGAAATGTTTGAAAATAGTTAATAAAATTACCTTCTGCGCAGCCAGTAACAAGTCGACATAATTTTTGGAGTGCCACCGATATAGAGTTTCCATCAACTTGAGTTGACATATTTGTAAATCAGCCTATTAAAAAATTAATTTTTAAAACGTTGTAAATAAATATTACATCAAAATATAGTTTACCGCGTTCGTAAACATAATCGTTGCTAGCACTTCCGTCGGAACACTCGGCGATTTCCGGTTGACGTTACTTTACATTGTTCATAGCTCGAAACAATTTTCGCATAGCAACACTGAATTATCTCCCATTTAAACTCTTTTTTAACTAGCTTCATATTATATTTATGAATTCTCTGGATTTGAAAACTCATTACCCAGAAACAGAACGAAAAATAGAATCCGAATATTTCGACTTATTTAATTAAAAAACAAAAAATGCTTTCTTTGAATTTAAACAAAATTGTTTGTTCTACTTTAAATTACATTACTCTTTACTGCTTAATCAATCCCTTCAATAAAATTACACAATGAATCAAATGAAAATGAAAAAAAAAATGAAAAAAAATTATCTATGAGGGCGTACTGGAAAATTCTCAGCTCAACCCATGATGTTTGAACTTGGTCATACCTGTTGCTGTCAGTGGCATTACAGAACAAATCCACATTGATGAATGTACACTGTACACATGCACCCAAATGCAGTGTAGTCAAGTCAAGATCCGGAGCTTTGATTATACTGCTGCTGGTTTCCCAGTGACTGGGGTAGACAGCATTCAGCTAGCTCTCACTCCTTCTTTCCAAGCATCCCTGTCAAGTGGGCTAATGTGCACAAGGCTGCACTTCTGCACATCTCTCCCAATGCAGTCATTCTTCGTCTTCCTAGGTATACCTCGACCTCTGTGGCCAGGAATCCTGAACTCCAAGTCATGCTGAAAGGCACCATCAGTCTGAACTGAGCCAATAGTTAATAGGCTGCAAGTGTGGTGGTAAAAAGGTCTGGAAGCAGCCTGTGCAAGGAGTTGGTATAGCTAGTGGCTCATAGGTCAGAGATTGTGGACTAAGCTGCAAGCTATGTCACTAAGTGTTGCTGTTTCAGGTTGGCTGGGCTGGTTAGTCTGCTTCACTGTGTAGGTAGGAAGAAAAGATTTTGTGCTTTGAAAAGGGCAGTTTTGGTAGTGGAGAGAAAAGACTTTGTGCACTGAAAAGGACAGTTGACTAGCATCGGATCTTTGGTTAGCGGGAGCAGTGGAAATGAGGCAGGTGCTGGAGCCTACTGGAGCAACTGCTGATAATGATGGCTGATAGCTGCTGCTTCTGGCTGTAACCGTGGGATGGCTGATTGGCTGCTGCTGGTACAGATACTACACACTCTTTGCCTGGACCAGGCAGGCCGTGGTATTTACCCATGCCTCCCCACTGAGACAGGATGTGACACAAGGACAGTTATTTAACGTAGGGACACAAGTGCATACACTGGTCAAAATATTGGTCAATTTTTAACCAAACTCCACTTGCATGGGATTGAGCTCAAAGCTTGTCTTAGCTGGTCAAGATTGCTAAACAGATACAATATGCTCATAGCTTCTGGATTGCAGCTGTGGTATTTAGGCCAGAAGAATATTTATATCAGATTCATTTCCCTTGGAAGAGATGTCATATTACCATCAGTAACAAAAGGTTTGTGAATCAAGCAAAATCTCTGAAATCAACAAGATAGTAAATAATAAAAATAAAACAACTCACATTCACCTACATGAATTTAGAAATGTTAATAAATCAAATTTACTTGATCATTATACTTTTTTTAGCTTGAAGAATACTTAAATTTAAGATGGAAAAAATTTGATTTAGTTTGTAGTCCCTTTTTTTTAGATTTTATGATATGGGCAACAAAAGATTAGCAGCTAATTATAAGATTATAATTTGATTTAGTATTTAATTCATATCAATTTTAAAATTATGATGAAACCATTACTTTCTAGTACAGAATAATTTATAATTTTCAAGTAAAATTAACACATTCAAATCCTCTTGTCTCCTGAATTTTATTCCAAATACTACTTGAACAAATTATTCCCCCTCCTTATTTATTTTTCATTCAATAACAAAATAATAATAGGAACATGGAATATTAGGACAGTTATTTAAAATAAACCTTATTTCCAACATAATTACATACCCACATACATATCATATAAAAACACACCCAAACTTTATTTTCTACCCAATAATAAACAATATTTACAAACATGCCAAAAACATTTCACAATAAAGCACACACCATTTAAATCAAAGTGTCTATTGGTTATGTAAGGATACAAAAGGTGATCACATGGCGGACGCTTATTGACGTCACTTCATACAGTGACGAAAGTGGCCAGTCATTCAGTCAGTAAGCTTATTGGTGTCAAGACACGTGTTGTTCCTCATGCCAGCTGCCAAACACTGCAGCTTACAAGTCCATGGTGCTGTTTCCCTTTGGAAATATATCTTTCTCAGATATAGAAATCTCCAGCTTGCTGTCCTCAATCTGAGAAAACTCAAGACTTGCCATTTCACATTCACAAACATAGTAGATGAATCTGGTCCATTTGAATCTGAAGTTCTAAACATGTCTTCTTCAGAAACAGAAGAATCTCTATATTATATGTAGAACCCTTCAATTTTGTTTTTCCTCACACTCTGCTTGCTGTGTAGATAGGTTATATTTTTCTCTGTGTTTTGTGTATGTCTTAGTGGTATAAAAGGCTCTCTGAGAACAAAACATGTTTGTCATTTCCTTTTCCTTTCAACCATTTCATTTTGTCTGTGAAGTACAGTGGATATCATGGATATAATAATGCCCATAATGGTGGAAATAAAAATTGGAGAATAAACCTTTCTTCCATAATTCCCCTCATTATAGTTAGAAATTAAGATCACCATGTGAAATATTTGACCAATCAGAGAAAACTAATGCCCTTTTTTACTCAAATCTACTTTGATGAAAAATTTCCTAGAAAAACTCACAGATTTTGACTTTCAAGAGAAAGTTTTGACTGTCTCCACGCTGTTCAAACAAATGAAGACATGGATACATAGCTTTCTCCCATCTTCCAACACGTGCTGAAAATAACATTGGCAACTTCCAATAAATCATCTCCAACAACAACAGCAGGGACAGTCAGTGAATCTTTACTGATGATCAAAGTCTTTTCTCAACCACAGCTTTGATTGTTGATCAACTACCCAAAAGTCTTTTCTAAATTACTGCTTTTTCTGTGCACCAAATATTCAAAGACTTTAACTCAACTAAAGATTATTTATACTCCTTTTTTACTCTTTTTACAACCCCTCTTCATGCTGCCTACACCTGATGATGTAACCACACCTAGCAATCCAGTCCTCAGAGTCTTAGGAAGATATTTTAACCCTGCACTGGTCAATACTGATGCTTGTCCAAGCTAGCTGCTGATCACTGGCCACTTTGATCCACACCCACTCTGTTTATGTTGTGTTCTTGATCTAAGAGCAGTGAAAGATCTAATGTCATAGTAATCAAATCACTGTGGCCGAAGCTATATTAAGGGAAGAAAAATCTTCTCAATGAAAAATAAAATGAAAGTTTCATGGGGTTAATCTTCAATTGTCTTATGTAGTTCTTGGTACAACAAAAATTAACTCTTCCCACATCAATCAATTGGGCCTTGTCTAAAATTCTGGAGGAGTTGGGTTCAAAGTTCTTCAGAGTCAGAAGATCTGGTGGCAGCTGATATGGATTCCAGAGGTACTTGATGTGGAAATTTGCTCTCAAAGTTATCTGCTTATATGCACTTCAGCCCAAAACTGGTATAGGGCCAACGGGTTCTGGAGATTTGGTGATTCCCCAATTTTTGCATTAATCCCAACAAGGGTTCTTTGTTCCATATTTCTGCTTTCTTAATCAACTTTCCAAATTTGGAGAATTATCCACCTTCTTTGGGATCACTCCTTCCCTCAACTACAACTTGATTCACTTTACTTCTTGTACCATCACTCCATACAGGTGGTGCTAAATTCTCTCTCTTCCTTCATCCCACTCAGCATTCAACCTCAGCCTACTTCCCAGGGCTGGCATAACTGTCTTTGTGACAAATCTAATTTTTAAAGCATGTAGGTGAAAAGTGGAGTTTTATTCTAGTTATTAATTTTAATTCTCTGATTCATTTCTATTTCCCTGGAATTATCTTTGACAGTAATAATATAAACCAGATCACTTCTCTTGGTTGACTTGTTTTTGTAACTTCTGTCTTATTGTACAAGAAGAGTTTGTTCTTATTTAAATTTCCCAATTCATTTTCATCAGTGAAAATATTACCCAGACCTATCCCTCTCTTTATTAACAATATTTATTTTCTTAAATTCTCAAGGAAGAGATAAAATTATTTCTCAGTTTGTTTCACCATATGCCAGATTCCTCAATAGAGAGAAATATAAACTTTTGAGTGCACTGTTCCAATTCATAGGGTCAAAACAATCCAGATGTCACCTTTTTCATTTCCAGGGAAAATGTCTTCAACCCTCCCTCTCTATCTTCCAGCTTATACTTCATATACAGCTTAACCCATCATAATTCTTCCAGCTTATGCTTTACATTAACCACTTCATGGCCTCAGTGTCACATCTTCAATTTTTGTTTAATCATTTCACCCCCAAGTAAGGCAATAAAGCCATTTAAGATGCAAGGGGTTACTGATTGTTAGAGAATATGAGTAAAAGAAAACACTATTAAGGGGGAAAGAACAATAAAAGAATTAAGAAAAAAGAAGATAATGATTGACATTGCACTCAAATTTTTAAAGATTGACTGGGAAGCAAGAAGCCAGAAGAGTTTCACAAGTGAGAAGTGCAATAGAAGAAACTGTTAGCATAGAACTTACAGTTACATCTCTTGCTATTTCAACTGAGAAATTATGAGACCTTTGCGCAAATCCAGATCTGCACTTTAATTCATAAAGTCTGATTACCATAGAGAAACTATTACAGAAAAGGCACAGGGAAGTTACATTATGTTGGTGGGAAAGTGACTGAAGCAGTGATGCCATGTGTTTTAGGATTCTGATAACTATTGGACAAGGTTGTCATGAAAGGGAAGCCTTTCAATATAGCCTTAATAGTAACCATATGTATCAGCACAAAGTAGGGAAGAAGAATTAGATAAGTTTCATGGCACACAAGATAATACAAAGAGTCATAATAGTCATGGAAGCCTAAATGCAAAACAGGAAAGACCAAGACAATGAAATAATTGGCAAATATAGACTTGGAACAAGTAATGAACAAGAAGAAAAATGAGTCTAATGGCACACCTAATGGTGAATAATCAACACCTAGTTTAAGAAATACCTGATACATTTGTAAATGTAGAAAAACACTAGAGGAGACACAAAATCTAGATAGACTAAAATAACAATTTCAAAAATGCAGTTTTCCACACTAAAACTCATCCAAGCACAAACTGTAGGAGTGATCACTCCTCCACTCACCTGCTGAAACTAAAATTACAGAAATTAAAGAAACCTGAAGCAACACTCAAACTATGATACAACAGATGATTCAATTTGCTAACAGATTTATGCTAATAGAGCTAAGGACAAATATAAAAGCTTACAATCTGAAATAGAACACGTTAAGGGAAGTTATGACATCAGCAAACAAGATCATTTCAAAGAAAGAAAGACAAGTGTGGTGATAAAGAAGGAACTCTTTAACCCCTTTTTCTACTTCTCGGGAACAAGTTGTTCCCCTTTGACTTTGTACCCTTTTGATCAGCCATTTTACTGCGACTACCTCTCTGTGTGGATCTAGTTGAATAAAGCTTCTTTAAGCGAACCTGACTCTGAATTCCTCAATCACTTCTCATTACAATTTATTCAACTAAGATCTGCAACATGGAAAAATACCTTAAGCTGGAACGACTGGATGTAAATCCCTCAAAATTAGACGCAGCAGATACGTGGCGACACTGGAAAAAATCCTTCCATATTTTTCTCGAAGCAGTCTGCGGAACTCAACAACCGACCCCAATAACGGATGAACATAAGTTGAGTCTACTGATAAATCTCGTCTCTCCGGCCATTTATAAATACATCTCGGACATTAGCGATTACGAATCAGCCATGAACGTTCTGGAGGAAGTTTTCGTGCAGCCCAAGAATATTATCTTCTGCCGACACCTGTTGGCGACTCGCAAACAACGCGTCGATGAAAATGTAGACGAGTATCTACAATCTTTAAAGGGACTGGCGAAAGACTGTGACTTCAGGGCTGTTACGGCCATTCAGGCGAGAGATGAATACATCCGAGACGCCTTTATAAATGGAATTACATCCAACCCTATCAGACAGAGGCTCCTAGAGAACAAAATTCTGGACCTACATACAGCGTACGAACAAGCCCGAGCATTAGAAATGGCTCAGCAGCAACTAGCTTCGTACGCTCGACCGTGTCGCAGTTAGCTCCTCCTCATTTCCTTATCCCGTCAACAGGGATCACTCTCTCCCGGGAGTATAAATACTGGCTGACCTTTCGCCTCTTTCTCTCTTTTCTCTGCTTACGCGCACGTGCGAGCAACTATCTCGACTTCGGCCGCGGGCCGCAACCTCGCACGTGAGGCGAGGTATAAAACTTTCTCTTGAAATTTCCAATATGTGAACTCTTATACACAACCAGCGTTTCCCATATTCTGGGAACACGCTAAAACAAAATACACACCCGTACGGACATTCAATTCAACACACACAACTTTCCATACAGACACTGTAACATTTTATTCATGTCTTCAATGTATTTGTAATTCGTATTTTAATCTATTTGTTATTAATATATATTTGTTCGCATACATGTATATCGATCTTGTTTGTTTCTTTGGACTCCATTAAAGTCCAACATTCTTATGTAGCTGGACCGGCCAACGGAAGCCTTAACCTAGAGATAACTCATCTTCTCTTCTCACACAAACACACCGCATGCTCCACTTCAACCGGACTCCCTCACCGCTTCGGTCTCCACTACTAGGACAGAAGAAACGGATAATGGTCAGCTCCAACAGCCCGCGCGTGACGAAGTACCCACTGTAGCCGCCCTCTCCGGACAGAAATGTTTCTTCTGTGGAAACCAGAGGCACGATAGGTCCAGATGCCCAGCCAGGAACTCAACTTGCAGACATTGTAAGAAGAGGGGACATTTTGCTCATGTCTGCAGGTCTCCTACAGCAGTGGCTATCAACTACGGTGAGTCTCTTCTTGCTTCATTTACTTCTCCAAACTTCTCAAGGACACTCTCTCGTTCGTCCATGTGTGGTGAAATCAAAGGTGAGCCTGTTAGAATACTCATTGATATTGGAAGCTCGGAAAATTTTATTCATCCTGATAAAATTAAAAAACTTGGATTGGCTGTCACGCCTAGTTCTGACAGAATTTTGATGGCTAGCAGTTCTCATTCGTCCACTACTCTCGGACACTGTGTAGTATCTCTCCGCCTGAGTGGTAGGGAGTACAGGGATGTCAAACTATCGGTGTTGGCCGACCTATGCTGTGACGTCATTCTCGGACTTAGCTTCCTATCCAAACATTCTTCCTTAGAAATACCTTTCGGAGGGCCGCTTCAACCCCTCACCGTTTGTAAATTGACCGCCATTAAAAATGTCCCCTACCCCTCTCTGTTTGCAAATCTAACCCCAGATTGTCATCCAATAGCGGTTAAATACAGGAGACATAGCCTACATGACACGAAATTCATTCAGTCAGAAATATCCCGTATGCGAAAGGAAGGAAATATAAAGTTTTCTCATTCCCCGTGGCGAGCCCAAACGCTTGTAGTATCTCCTGAAAATCACAAGAAGAGACTTGTTGTAGATTACTCCCAGACCATAAACCGGTTCACTCTACTAGATGCTTATCCTCTTCCTCGGATAGAAGACATGTTAAACGAGATTGCCAGTTATCAAGTATTTAGTACTCTTGATTTAACCAGTGCCTATCACCAGGTCGCTATCAAGCCTGAAGAGCGTAAATACACTGCGTTCGAAGCTGCGGGATCTCTATACCAATTCTGCCGAATCCCGTTTGGAGTAACTAATGGCGTTGCAAGTTTCCAACGAATCATGGATGATATCATCAGGCGAGAAGACCTCAAAGGAACCTACGCCTATATTGACAACGTCACCACTTGTGGAAGAAATCAGGCTGAACATGACTACAATTTGAATAAGTTCATGAAGAGTGTAGAAAAGTACGGTTTGACGCTGAACAAAAACAAGTGTCATTATTCACTCTCTTCAGTAGACTTGCTCGGGTATACGATAAGCAAGGGTTCTGTAAAACCCGACTCAGATAGACTCAAAGGATTGATGGATTTACCGGTACCCCAAGATCTTCCTTCTCTTCGACGAGCAATGGGTATGTTCTCCCACTATTCTCGGTGGATCTCGAATTTTTCGGAAAAATTACATCCCCTAACCAGAGTCACCAGCTATCCTCTCACTAAGGAACAATCAGATGCCTTCAAGTACCTGAAGCAAGAGATTGCTAAATCATCCCTGGTAGTCATAGACTCTTCTTTCCCTCTCGAAATCGAAACCGATGCTTCGGAATATGCTATTGCTGCGTCACTAATCCAAAACTGTCGGCCTGTAGCTTTCTTTTCAAGAACTTTAACTCCTGCCGAGCAAAAGCACTCGTCAGTCGAAAAGGAGGCATATGCTATTGTAGGGGTGTAGTATGTTGGCTAGGGTCACCATGATATAATCAATATCAAAGAAGGCTGTGTTCTTGTAAAACAACACCCTACATTAATTTATGAACAACAATACACGAGAGAAAAATAATCAAGCTCAGTGAACATTAATAATATTGTATTAACAATGGTATACAAATTTCAACAATAAGTATAAAGAAAGTTGCTTCCCTTTTTCCATTAATAAAAAGGGTAATTTTAGCTAATAAATGTTGAATACAAAATTGAATGTAATTTAACTACAAAGTTCAATTGAAGTCTTAGCTAAATAAAGAATAGTTCCACAGTGTTTTATCAGTGTAGAAAGATGTAATGTTCATGAGTGATATCAACAAGATTTAGTATGATTACTTGAATTAGTAATAATTAAGAATTAAAATGTCAATATAGCGCCGTGCCTTATTTTCCAAGAATTGAACTGCTACTGCCGCTGGCAAACAGCGAGAGTATTTATATAACAAGTTTTAGGCTCCGGATGGCTTGGCGCCAAAAGTATAGAAAAGATAATAAAATACGCGATTGGTCAGGAAATGGACCAATCCGTGATTTTAGAGAAAAATTTGAATTACCTGCGATGGTTAAATTGTCCTATAATAAGTATCATGTATTTATTAACCAATGATATTAAAGAAAGCGGAGGTGTGGCACATGTAAGTGATTCCCACACTATTGTAGAAGCAATCCAAAAATGGCGGCACTTATTGCTCGGGAAGCATTTTAAACTGATAACAGACCAAAAATCCGTCTCCTTCATGTTCAATCCTAAGAGTAAGAGCAAGATAAAAAACGAGAAGATCACCAGATGGAAATTAGAACTTGCCTGTTTGAGTTACGATATAGCATATCGCCCCGTAAAAACAAAATGCAGCTGCGGACGCCTTATCCCGGATTTGCTCTTCTACCATCTCGGCAGACAAGTTACACACCTTGCACAAAAATTTATGTCATCCGAGAGTAACCCGAATGCTGCATTTTGTCAGAAGCAAAAATATGCTGTACTCTGTAGAAGATGTAAGAGCAGTAGTCAGAGCGTGCCAAATCTGTTCGGAGATGAAACCTAGGTTCATTAGAAAGGCACCCCAAACACTCATAAAAGCGAGTCAACCCTTTGAAAGATTGAGTGTAGACTTCAAGGGACCATTACCTTCAAATTCTCGCAATCGCTTCTTATTAGCAGTGGTAGACGAATACTCACGTTTCCCTTTTGCATTCCCTTGTGCCGATGTTACCGCTGCTACCGTCAAGAAACACTTGACCAATCTATTTTCTATTTTTGGAAATCCTTCTTTTGTACACACTGATCGCGGTACTGCTTTCATGTCAGAGGAACTAAAGGGATTTCTGCATTCTCGAGGCATTGCTACCAGTCGAACTACTGCCTTTAACCCTCAAGGCAATGGGCAAGTAGAGAGATACAATGGCATCATCTGGCAAACCGTGGGCCTGGCTCTGCGAACAAGAAATCTCTCTATTGTTAATTGGGAAAAGGTGCTGGACGTAGCCCTTCACTGCATTCACTCGTTACTTTCCACTCTCATCAACTGTCCTCCACATGAACGCCTATTTAATTTGCAAAGGAAATCAGCTACGGGTGATTCCATACCCACTTGGTTAACAAAATCCAAGTTGGCTTTCCTGAAGCGCCACATACGTGGAAACAAATATGAGCCCCTGGTAGAGACCGTCGAAATACTGGAAGTCAATCCAAACTATGCTCATGTGCGCTTCAATAACGGACGAGAAACAACAGTGTCTTTGGGTCATATGGCTTCGTTGGGAGATGGAATGGAGAGTCTAAATACAGAACCCTATCCTATGCCAGGGGACCCGCAGGAGCTGGAGGCTCCTAACCAGTCTAACCATGAAGTGGAGAGTTCAAATACCGAACCTGACTCTATGTCAGGGGACCCACAGCAACTAGAGGCTCCTAACCTGTCAAACACTCCTCCTCGCTCTCCACTCTTGGAAAATTACCAGAGGACCCCGCGGGAAGATGCTAACACATTGAATCTTCGACGTTCTACTAGGATCCGTCAAAGACCACCGTTTTTAGCCGAAAACTATCAGCTTTAAATTTTGTCTTCTCTTTTCTTTTTTTTCAGTTTGAGCGAAGACGTTCTTTATCAAAGGTACCTTTCCGAGAGTCCACTGAACCCTTCCTCTCTAGATGACCTTATGGCCTTGAACTTCCCTGGCCGGCGGAGAATGTGGTGATAAAGAAGGAACTCTTTAACCCCTTTTTCTACTTCTCGGGAACAAGTTGTTCCCCTTTGTACTTTGTACCCGTTTGATCGTCCATTTTACCTAGACCACCTCTCTGTGAGGATCTAGTTGAATAAAGCTTCTTTAAGCGAACCTGACTCTGAATTCCTCAATCACTTCTCATTACAACAAGAAAAAAAAAGTAGATTATTGGAGATTTTTGAGCTGAAGAAAAAGAGACATAAAGCAGTGCTAAGGAATGGTATAATGTATAGGATGTTAAAAATATTAGAAAGAAATGTATGCAGATAAAAAATGATTAACTCAGTAAGAAATGTGCAGAAATAGAAACACTACACAATATAGACATAGCAGGACTGCATAAAATGGTAAATGTACTTCACTTTCCTGTCGTGTCATATTTGGCCTTCTGCTTGTTATATTCTTTGGTGCCAGTATGTTTGTGTGTGTGCTTGAGTTGTTACAGTTGGTACCTTTGTGTGCCACTACTCAATGTTACACTAGCATATCATGTGACAAGAAACTGTGTACCTATGCATTAGGACTGTATCTTCTCTTAGCAGCATTTACCTGAAGCTTGGCCTATCGAGAAGGGCTCTATTGATTGGACACTGAGGATCACATGACCAGCCAAACATAGTGTATACTAAATAAGGAAAAAGAAGGAAAGTTAATTCAATAGATGGTTTTTAGGGCTTGTATTTTCATTAAAGTGAGAAATTACAGTGGAATTAAGAAAACATTTAACATCATAGATACTCCTACACAAAAATAAATTCAGAGCATGCCATTTAGTTCGACAAAAATAAAACATTTCTTTTTAGAAAAATATAATAATGTTATTTACTAAGGTGGTGAATGTAAAAGTGTTGTCTTAAGTGTTTCACTATTCACAAGTGAGTTATATGTTCCATTAACTAAAAGTTATTATTAGTTCATTCTTTCTTTTTTTAAGCAGGTAGAGTTTTACAATATAGAGGAAGCAGGGATGAACATGAATCTGTATGAGTCAAAGGTTTTGACTGTTTTGACTGATGAGTGAAGATTTGAAGAAAGTTGTTGGCTTGAAAGTACTAACTTGAAAGCAAAATCTTTAAAATTTGGTATTGGCTCATCTATATAAATGTAAATGCCAGTATGTCACACTTTTTTCAATTAAAAGGACACAACTCACTAACTTTTAATGTTATAGAAATTTAGGATTCCCAAATTTTCATTACTGGAATTGTTTTTGGTGATTTTTTTTATGTGATTTTTGCAACAAATTTTTTGTACAATAACAATTTTTATAACTTGGAAATAAATTTGGGAATAATCAAAATTAATTGCAAAATCCAGTGAAAGTCATCCATGAAATAAAAATAATTGTTCTCCCCAGCTCCTCAACCTCTGACATCTTACTCTCTGGGTTGAGGTGTCTACTCGGTCTTAACCGAACTTAAAGGAGTGACCGTAGATCACCTGAGCATCCGTAGATCATTTGACCGGTCCACTGGTTTAATCCTGCTTCCTGCCCACGTTGTGTTTGGTTTGATCCAGAAAGCAGAAGTGGTGTTCATCCATTCACGGTCGACTGAAGATGTAAACACGGCTGGAGAGTCTGTGCTAAGAAATTTAGAATGCACCAAAAAAATATATATATCTGCAGAAAGCCGGACAAACAACTATTCAATGGTTGAATTGTTAATGTCTTTTATATAGCAGAAAAGAATAGTATAGAAAAGAAACGGGTTACAGAAAAGAAAATAATTGAAGTAAAAACTCATACACTGGATTCTAGACACTGAGAGAGTGGGTTGTGATTAACTTGTTGTTAAATCGTCTCAGAACGATATACGACTCTTGCGATGGAGAGATAAATATTTCTGTGCGCGGCTTAAAGTTTATAGTCGTGTTCCTCCTCAGCGGTAGTAACAGTAGTAGTAATCTTCGTGGTAGCAGAAGCATCGGTACTTATATCAACAAAATATGTTATCGGGCGTTTGGTTTCAATCTCTGACGTCACTTCCAATCTCCAACCTCTCTCCACCCAGCTCGACTGCACTCAATGGCAGACGAGCCAACCACTCTTTTGTCTGCCTCCATCTGTCTCCCTTTCTCGTCTGTCTGCGACCTGTAATGGTCAACGCGGGTGCTCATGCACGTGACAGCACGCAGTCGACGACGACAATGGGCCGACCGATCGCGGCCTCTCCAGTCTCTTTGAGAATTCTCTCCCGACTGCTCCTTTTTCAGCATAACTACGCGTTTATATAGAAAAAATTAGCTGGTCTTAAATCGACCCTTAGTCCACACACGATTATCATGAGTGCTGCTGTCAACCCCAAATCATGTGAGTTTCAAAGTCCCTCATATGCTCTATTTCAAATTTTAACCAATAAAAATTATTCCGATCATTTTCATTGTCTTTGTAATGACCCAATTCCAATGGGTGAGATCAGATTTCCCATCCATAAACAAAATTGCTCTAATCTAAGTTTCCTATCTAGATTCACTCCAATTTCAATAAAAAAAAATATATGTGTGTATGTTTCCCAACTCTCTCTGTTACATTTCCTCCTCTACCCATCTGTCATTTACTAGTAAATGACACACAAGCTTTCCTATCAGCAAAATATGAGAAAACCCAGTCCAACATGCTTCTGACTAGGGTCTACTTAAACATACATCTCTTCCAGCATGCAAAGGTAGAGTCCTCAGTTCTTCTTAGGGCTCATTATGCCCACTTACATTTTCATTGTCCTTACGATACATATGTACATGCAACTTCCAGTTAAAGTTCACTGTTGTGGTGATCTCGTGCAGTAGAACCTGTTCACATAGTTTACTACTTTGAGTGTTCTCTTTTCTTTTTTTTTTTCATTGGAGTTCGCAACACTCCTTATCAATTATTTCAGTCTCATTACAAAAAAAATCAAAAACAAATTTACATTTATTTTGTAAATCTGTCCCTCCGATTTTGTCTCGCCTTCACAACGGGCTTTGTCGAATCTTTTGTTGGTTCGGGTCCTTCGACGACAATCGTGGACTCTTCTTCAATATCAGTTAGGGGTCCCAATGCACTTGGGTTGCACCTACCTTGGTAAAGTGCACTAACTGGAATCCCTCCCTCACTCATGCACTGCCGTAACAGTTTATTCTGCCCGGTCAACAACACTGCACGCCTCTTCAACCACCACCAAACTAGCAAGGCCACGACTATCATTAGTATAATTTCCACAATAGTCGGCCAGGTGAATATAGCAACTAAATTCTCTTTCCAGCCCGAATTCGGCGTACCTATCTTATCTAACTCCGACTTCAACCGTCCAAGATCAATCTTATCGATTGGCCTTAACAACGCCGGCATTTTCCGAGCGACATCTTAGGAATCTCCCTTACAATGGGTTCTCACGATCCAGTCTATCCACTGGCACTCATTCCTACCAGCTCTAACAAAGCCTCATTCTCTTCAAACTTCTCTTAATCGTTCCGGAGTTTAACCGACTGAGACATTGCTTGTTGTCTCTGTTCTACCGCCTCCAATTTCCTCTTAACTACTCTCACTTCACCTTCGGAGACTGTGCCAAACAACACGCTTAATGTCTTTCCCACTATAGGTAATACTGCCCTCTTTTACCTGGTCCGTAACAACTTTATTCCTTTCAAATAGTTACTCATATCCTTCCATTGTCTCTCAAGTATTAGGGATTCCTGAGCTAAGGGGTACAATATACGGTGGTATTCCGGAATCTGTAAATAGTCGGTGGCTGTATCTACTTTGTCCACTTCGGTCTTCAACTGACCCAGTAACTTATCATACAGCTGCAGGTCTATCACCAAAGTTATCAACCACTTTGATCTAGTAATAATCACTTTGCTAGTCTTCTTAAATACAGTATTCTCACTGTGTTCCCAGGTATTAGCTACCACAACTAGCATTGTCCATGTATGCAAAGAGATGGAGAGAATAATTCGCCTTACTCAATCATTCTCTGGGGCCCGTCCACACAGTTCACCAGCACCGGTGATAAATGCACAGTTAGTTCCAGACCGTCACTTGTTCACCACAGCCACCTTACTGGTTTCACTTGGGCTTAGGCTGCACCACTCCCATCAATCGCCGTTTTAGTAGTAATTCCACATTAACATTAGGTGCCTTTTCAGCCCGCAATTTACTCTGCAATTGAGCTAACGGAATTTCATCCTCTTCTTCCTATTCACCCAGTTCTTCTTCCCTAAGGTTAGGCTCAATCCCTGCTTCCTCAGAATGTCCCGCTGGGGTCCGACTTATCTCCCTCAGCCTTCGAAGGGTAGTTGGGCTAATTTCAATCTCCTCACTCCCTTCACTTTCACACTCAGTCTCTAACCCTTCAGGTTCTACCAACGTAGTTTTTCTCAGCCTTTTCTGTTGAGATTTTGTTTCGGTTCCTTTCCATTCTCCTATTTCAGCTAGCTTTATATCATTCGCATGCACTCTCTTTACTTGTCCGGTCAATTGGTCCCAGATAACAAAGGAAACCGGACCCGTCTGCTCCACGATCCTGTAGTATGGACTCCATCTCTCGTCCAATTTACCTTCTCTCAGGTGTATTTTATAATACACTGGATCACCTATCTGGAAGGAAACTTCTTCTCTATTTTTATTTACTCTATCGTTTCGCTTTTGGGGGGGGGGCTCTTTGAATCCTCCTCCTCACCTGCGTAAAAATTTTATGCTGTTGTTCTAAAACAATTTGGTGATGATCCTCTCCTAAATACTTCCTCCTAGGTCATAACAGATTGTCTATAGGTAAGACTACATCCCTGCCATATATCAAGTAATAAGGGGAAAATTTTGTTGTCTCGTTCATCGAGAATCTCACAGCTGCTAACGCTTGGGTTACGAATAAATCCCAATTTTCCCTATTATACTCTGTTAGTTTAGCTAACACATCAGCGAGGGTTTTATGAAATCTCTCTACCATAGCATTACTTTGGGGGTGATATGGAGAGGTGGTTATGTGCTGTATGTTTAATTCCCCCAACGTCTCTCTCATAATCTGATTCACATTCTCCGATCCATTATCGGTAACCAACTGTTCGGGGGCCCCATACCTAGGGAATATTTCGTTCAGTATTATATCTGACATCATTCGTGCCTTCTTATCCGGTATGGCAAATGCCTCAGGTCAATTCGTCAGCCAGTGCACAAAACTCACTATGTAAAGATTACCTCTATGTGTTTCTCCATAGGGCCCGGAAATATCCATGCTTACTTTCTGAAATGGATAATTCGGAACATCCGTTTCTAATACTGGGGCAACCCTATTCCTTCGACTCTGTACTTGGCATGTTACACATTTTTTTTTACATGGTTCACAACATCATTAAACAACTTAGGCCAGTAGTAATTTCTCATTATTAATCCATACGTCTTATCAATTCCCAGGTGTCCTAACCTCCTATGGCATTGGTCTAGAATTTCAGATTTCAACTTCTCAGGTATCACCATTTTTAAACTTACTTCCTCATCTCTTCCTGAAAGGTAATACAACACTCCATCGTGCACCATATATTTGAAGGTACGCCCTGCCTCTACCCTGGACCTGATAGTTGCTATCTTGCTATCCTCTTGGCTTTGCCTAATAATATCTCTCCAGTGGGGGGTCGGAAACAATCTCTGTTTCACTCATTTTCTGATCTTCCCAACCAAGTCTCTCCTTCAATGCCTGTGAATTGATCACATTAATCTGGAATGCTTTATCATCCACACTCGGCTACAACCTGACAGATTCGGTCTCTAATTGCTTCGGAATCCTTGATAACAGGTCAGGACAGGTATTATCCTTCCCTGCCAAATATTCTATTCTGCAGTTATACCCACTTAACTTCAATGCCCACTGTTGTATCTTCTTATATATCCACGAGTTATTACCCGTGTCTATCTTCATTTCGACTGTCTCCGTCTGTCCCAGTTCCTTATCAGTAATGGCAATTACCTCCCGATTACTTTCAGCAACCCCCTCAATTTCCTCCTATAACGCTCAGGAGCTGTTATATCTTCATGCTGTATCTCACTGCTACCTGTCTTATCCCCAGGCCTATCCTCATTCCATACTCTCACCTGTTGGACTTCTCTCACTGGGCATGCCTGTGCCAGCTCCTCTCCCTGCTTTATTTTAATAGTTTTATTGGCAGTATTGGTTAGTAAGGAATGGTCCCCGGCCTCTTCACCAACGAATCACACACGGTTATTTTCCCTTCACTATTATCATACCTATTGGTAGGGACCACATGGTACAGGTCACTCTTCAGCACTCCTTCTGTTATAATCTTGCCCTACCCAGAAACAGTAGTCCTAGGGGGAAGCTTTATATCTGTCTGGGCCACCACTGGCAATTGTTCATAATTATCCTCTCCCAACAGTATCCCTACCCCGTCCAATGTTAAGGTGGCGGGGTCAAAACGGATCTGTGCCTTATTCTGCCTAAGCCAGTCATTCCCCAAAATTAGTTCATCACTTAAGTCAGGTGCCACATAAACCTTAAGTTTACCTCTGGTTCTTGCCAACTTGAAAGGTAGCCACGTCATACCCTCTATCCTCATCCTGCTACTATCAGCCTGACTTATTAGTAGATCGACGGGACTAAGCTTCGTTTTCAGTCCCTACTGTCTAAAAACCTTGGAGCTAACCAGTGACACTGAAGCTCCAGTCTAGACAAGAGCCTTCGCGTTCTTGTCTCCCAGCAACACATTACAGAGAAGTCTGGCCCTTCCTTCAGCAAACGGTATACCTGTGCTTTTCTCCTTTTTGTATGTTCTCTCCCTTCCTCCCGCTTTCTCGACAACTGAGACGTGGTAGTTGGTGACAGGAGTTCACCTTTTTCTAGGGGTTCCAATTTCTGTCTAGGGGCCCTCCTGGGTGGAGTAGAGCTTGGATGACTGTCTATTCTCGGACTAGCAACCCGTTTCTCCCCTCTATTCGAGTTAGGGTTTTTCCGTTCGATGTGGTCCATCTTTCTCCCGCGAGGACAGGTTCATCTCAGGTGGCCTGCTCCTCCACAGCGCCAACACCTTTACTCTTTACAACTTGCCGAAAAGTGCCCGACCACACCACATGTCCATCATCTCAGAGGTCTTACTTGCACTGGGGCCACCCTGCCTCTTACTTTTCCACGGGTGACCCATCGGCGTTTCCCGGACCCTTTTTCTTCTCGGTAGGGGGAACCAGCGTATTAACTTGCTTTATCCCCAGTTTACCGTCTCCCTCTGCCATACACCATCGAGCCTTGTGCCAGAACTTGCCACAAGTCATGCAGTTTGGTCCCAAAGACCTTGGGTCGCCTCCCTAGTTTGTTGGACAGTTGCGAGCACGATGCCCACCATACTTGCAAGTCCAGCACACCAGCCCATATCGGCCCGGTGTGGGCTTGTGAAACGCATAACACAGATCCCAGGCTCACCTATTAGGAACTGCCTCCGCCTCCCAGTCCTCTTCCACCTCTTCTTTTGGGTCCCGTATCTGGATCTGCCACTACTTTGCCCCCCCCCCTCCCCGGAGTTCCTACCTACACCCAATTTTATTCTTTCCTAGAGTTGTTTGCTGGTCCGAGCCGCCTCTATGGTTGCGGCCAGGCTGACCGGTCCCCACTTCAGAACATCGCCCCTCAGGTCCCTGTCACTCAGCGTGTCCACATACACATCGGCCAACAAGGCCTGAATAGGACTACTGTCCCGAGTCACCAACTCTGGAAAAGCTAATGCCGCTAGCCCTGCGATTTTTTCCCCCAATTCCTCATTAGTCTCTCCTTCTTGTTGCTGCAGCCGAAATAATTTCCTGACCGCCTCAATGGCCGTACGCTCACTTGCGTATAACCGCAACAGAGCGGATTTAAACTCGGTCCACGTCAGGGCCGGGTTTTCTTTGTACCCCACCCTCTTATGTACTTGGACACCTGCCCCGCTGCGGCGGCGTAAGCTAGGAGCACCATTTCTTGGTCTGTGAGGGCATAGATCACCTGCTTCTTCTGAATGGACAGAATCCATTCGTGCAGGTCCGCAGGGTTTCCTTTATAAGTAGGTAGCTTCATGCTACCTATCAGCCTCCTGAAACCCATCGATATTTCGGGGACTCCCACGAAGGTCATCTGTGGCATCTGATCCTGCTACGCTCATCCTAGCGTCTTTTCAACTACCATTTCCAATGACAGAATGAAAGGAAAAATACTTAACACGGTGGTGGCGCTTGAACTGCGTACAAGGTTGACAAAGTCAAAGCAAGATCAACAATATTACTGGCAGATCTAAGTGCAATGAGCGAACAAAGGAAACCAAAAAGTGACTTACCTGAGGTCCGCCGCTCCAGGTTTTGTTTCTTTTTGCTCCTTCTTGCTACCTTCTCTTTTCCTCCTTATGTCCCTTTTAGACCAATATAGTCCAAAGACTAGAGTCCTTTCTGGTCTTACTTGGTCCCGACTGGACAACACATATGCAACCCTCTCTCCTCTTTCAGACGGCCGTGGTAATTTCCACGGGTCTATCCTGGTCACAGCTACCAGTCTAATCACTTTCGCCCCAGCTCCTCAACCTCCGACGTCTTACTCTCTGGGTTGAGGTGTCTACTCAGTCTTAACCGAACCTAAAGGAGTGACCGCAGGTCCCCTGAACATCCGTAGATCATTCGACCGGTCCACTGGTTTAATCCTGCTTCCTGCCCACGTTGTGTTTGGTTTGATCCAGAAAGCAGAAGTGAGGTTCATCCATTCACGGTCGACTGAAGATGTAAACACAACTGGAGAGTCTGTGCTAAGAAATTAAAAATATATATATATATCTGCAGAAAGCCGGACAAACAACTATTCAATGGTTGAATTGCTAATGTCTTTTATATAGCAGAAAAGAATAGTATGGAAAAGAAACGGGTTACAGAAAAGAAAATAATTGATGTAAAAACTCATACACTGGATTCTATATATATATATATATATATATATATATATATATATATATATATATATATATATATATATAGAGAGAGAGAGAGAGAGAGAGAGAGAGAGAGTTGTGGTTAGCTTGTTGTGAAATCGTCTCAGAACGATATGCGACTCTTGATTATTGTAGCTTGTTCGACGTTTCCGTTTCCAGTGGTAGTAATAATAGTAGCAATAGTAGTCTGAAGATGTAGAATATGTCATATCCACATTACAATTGATTATGACACAATTAGAAGTTAAATATCCAGTGTTCATGTGTTTGTCATGTTGAGAGTGCCTCAAGATTTATTGCATATAAAAATACAATTTTAGCACAAGGCTGTAAAATCGGTGGGGGGGATTTGAGCTGAGGCTGGTCATCATTTACTATCTTATACCTAGCTAATCAGATTCACGCCCAGACACTCGTTACAGTTTGCATTTCCACCACAAGAACTCATCCATCATCCTCCATATACCATAATACCGTATACAATCAAGGAACCTACAAATTCATCCCATGACATAAAAATTTAATGAACATATTCTATATATAAAAATCTATAAATGATACACTATGAAGGGGGAGGGGATGAACCCAATAAACAAATTAAAATATAAAAACAAATGCAAACAAATGAAACCAATCGCTTTCTATCAGTTCTAGTCTTCATATTGAGCTGATGCTCATAGAATCGGATTAGATCCTGATTAGAAAGACGGTCACCTCAAAAGACTTCCTTTTGTCGCGTCATCCAAATCACCATTTGGGCTGTGGCCAGCAGTGATAGATACACCATCTGTTTCACCCCAGAATACGAGGACGACACATTGTCACATGCATATGCGTGATCAATGGGCACAAGCTTTTCGATGGTGACACAAGCGTCCAACCAAAAGTCCTGCTTTCCAGGCACCTAACTGCAAGCTGGAAGACTTGTCGCAGTTTATCTTGGCCATTGTTACCTTTTCGCACCGTACAAGAGCCTTCAGTACCACCTCCATGGACTGTGGGATGGCATGAAAGTATATACATGATCGGCATACGCGGATACCCTGTCTTGAGCCCCCCAGGGACAGCGATTCCACATAGGGCCGGACTGCACACCCTGTCCCTCAGCTGGCTAAGGAGAGGCTCCAACACCAAAGCATAAAGTAGGGGCAACCGACGAACCAACTGAGACAACACAAAAACGCACGACAGCTTCCTGTTTATCTGTACCACAGTGCTTGGGGAGCGATACAGGAGGCTAATCCACTGGCAGAAGTTGTGTTCGAATGCAAATTGATCAGCGCGGCTTGCTTGATGTCTTTTACACCCTCTATGATTGTGCGGATCAGATGCAGGTTGCTCTGAATTGTTCGGCCCTTCACAGCGCAAGTCTGCTCACGTCCCAACAGAATCTCAGCAACTGACTGGAAATGCTCCGTCAGGATCTTGACAAAAATCTTTAACTCTGTGCTTAGCACAGTTATGGGCCTATAATCATCTAAATTCCGCCCAACACCCTTGCCCTTTTTAACAGCATGATCACACCCCTGGAAATCCAATCGGGGATGGACCCCTGGCGGAACCAGTTGTTGAACACGACAGTTAAAATTGGGACAAAGATGTGTGATAGCCGCAAGTACAATTCATAGTTCAAACCATCAAAACACGGCGACTTGCCTCTGCTGACCTTCTTCAATGCCACTTAGACCTTGCCCTCTGTGATCTCTCTTTGGCAGCTTCAGTCGGTGAAAGCCGAGGAAACTCGGCCAAACAGCTGTGAAACTCTTTGTTAGAGACCAGACACTTTGGTAAACCAGCTCTCAAAATGGCACCGAAATGCCTCACATGTGTCATCAGTCGACTCCAGGGTACACCACTCGGGGGGTTTTGACCTCTCGAATGTAGCAACCAGAACCTTGGCGGATCTCTTCTTTGCGCAATTCTCCGCAAATGTTCACAGCATTGGAAAAAATCTTACTTATGTCTAATTACCTGACCCATGTAGCGCTTGCTAGCCAAATGCTCCAGGGCCTCTATAGCTATGGCTATCTCTAGGGGATCCCACCCAGCCTCCACCCGAGAAAGACTATCCTTAAGAGCCTTCACCTTGTTAGCCTTGTCTAATGTGAACCGTTTGCTAAACTTGGGAGTGAAAGACCTGATCCTATCCTTAGACCTTTCCCACCACCTATTCCCTGTAATAGTCCCCACTACAGTAATTAACTTCTCCTGGAAGTTCTGCTTTTCCAATAAAGACATATTGAACTTTCAGTAGCCAGTCATTCTAGGCCTATGATCTAACACCACCCAGGTACAGACGAGTCTTGTGTCAGAATAGCCTAACCAGTGGAACATGGGACTATCTAGTAAATCTATGTTGGTCCTTTTGACTAACATTCTATCCAAGTAACTAGCCACCTAGGTAAACGGCCACGTCCACATCTCCCCATCTAGGTTATTGACCTGGTATCTATCAACGAAATCAAACTCGCTGATTCGATTAACCACGTTACCATGGCCTGACTTCGCCGCCTGTCTAACTTGGAGTCCAGGACAGCATTCCAGTCCCCCATTAAGACTAAGCATGTTGAATCCACCATGAACGGCTCCAACTGCCGAAAAAAACGAGACATGCTCCTCCCAGTCATTTGGCACATAAATCGCAATGACCCGAAACGAACTATTTTTCACGGAAATATTGGCCACGATCAACTGGTCCTCGGCATCAACATGAACAAGGACCACCCTCACATCCAGGATACGCTTAACCAGCAAAGAAACACCCCTGGCCTGTTGATCCCCATATGCTGAATAGATGACAAAGTCATTAGACAGCACACAGGCATGAACATTGCAAACGAAGTGTATTTCCTGGATCGCTGCGACATCCACGCCTTACCCTGATTCTTCAGGCCATTCGCATTCAGACTGGCTAACTTAATAGACCTTCTTTATGTCTGAAATGATAAAAAAAGAACAAGTGTCAACCTATTCACATACTGGGTGGAAATCTGCTGCTGAAAAGTCCTCGACAGATTGTCCCAGGTTCTCTATACCCAACTCTGACGTCATCCGTCTATCCAGGACAATTCCGCCAATGACCATGGGATGTGTTAGTCTTAATGCCCTGTATAGAAAGGGGTGGAGATGCACCGGAACCCTCCCTGCACAAAATCTTGAAAGTTTCTTCAAATGTGCTGTACCCATCTGGGCCATGCGTAGTTCGGAAAAGGCATCTTTTGCCTCATATAAGTGGGGCCAAACTTTCAAATGATTCCCAGTGTCCCTAATACATGTAATCACTCCCAGGGCCCTAGGGAAGTTGCAAGTATCCTCTACCGACTTTCCGCCGACAAAGGCAACTTTGAAAAGTAAACCCAAGAGGGGCTTTTTTTGTACTGATTTTTGATTTGCATTCTCAACTTCCGCTGGTGAAGCTGTGATAGATTTCAACCTAACTTTAGTCATTTCCTTTTCCTTCCTGCTTCGTCCAGCCCACTTCTCTTTTTTCATGGGAATCTCTTCCTCTTCTTCCTCCCTACCCCTCTTCAAATAGGAGGACCAAGGTGGGGGCATTTCCTCCGTCTCCATATCGGAATCTGCTCCCCCTTTACTGTTTCTGCTGTTGTTGTTGTTCCTGCAGTTGTTGTTGGTCTAGTTGGTCTTTTTGCTGTTGTGGGTTACGTTTCTGCTGTTGCTTCTGTGGTTTCAGCTGTTGTTGTTGGTGGTCTTGTTGCTGCTGCTGCTGCTTTTTCTGCTTGAGCTGCTGATTCTTCTCTTGAAGCCCTTTTTGGGACTGTGGCAATGGGTGACGATGTTTTTCAGGTTTCGCCCGCTCTTTGTGTTGTTGTTGCTACTGTGAGGCCTCTTGTTCAGGGGTGGTGCTTGATGACTTCCGTCTCTTCTTTGTCACCTCCCTCCAAACACCATCAGGAGCCTTGCCAGACACATCAGTTGTTTTTGCTGCTGTTACTTGGCTAGGCTGTGTTACTTTTCTTTTTTTTTTTTTGCCAGGACAAGCTTTGGACATGTATGTGTCCCAAAGCCCCACAAGCCCAGCAGTAGGGACGACGGTCCTTGACCACAACAGGTATCATTTTGTTCTGACACATCAAACTATTGGGAATCTCTGCAAAAATCTTCCTCGTTAACATAATCTGCAGAATAAAATCTCCAGTGGCAATTCCAACCTTGCTGATTGTTGCAGTCACCTCATCCACAAGGGCGTATTGGGCAAAAACGTCCCCCCAAGCCTATCAACACTGATGTCCACCAGACCTCCATGAATGTTAATACTTGTTCGCCTCGTACCCTTATATTTGTTTAGGCGGCGGACTGACTTAGTAGTCAGGGTACTTCTGACCAGCATTTTAGTCTCTTCCTCTGTCGCCAGTAAAATGTCCCACAGAGCGTTAGCCTCCTTGCAAAAACTTGGGTCCTATTTGAAGGCTCTCCATTGTTTTCTTGCTGACTCCAATAAGCCTCAGAGTTCCAACGTTGGTGGTCAGCAGGACGATGGTTCTACCGTTTCTGGGATAGTAAGGACCTTCTTACGTTTAATGAATGAGTCATATTTCTCCCTTAGGCTTTGTGTCTTTTTGGGGCCTGTTTTCACCTCAGGCCGTTTTTTAGGCGGTGACATATTTTGCGTTTGCACCGCCAGTGCACCCAAAAACAAACGTTCGCCGTATATTCTAATTGCCTATTTTTACAATGAAATAATTAAATTAAAAAAAAATCTTGTGACCAAGAAAGACAAAATAAAGTTGTGGATGGATAAAAAAAACCAAACAAACAAAAAATCAAACAAGAACATGGAAAATTAAAGTTGATAACAATAAGCATGTAAGAACTAAAAATAAAACCAATAAAAATACAAAAAAATGAAAAAAGAAAAGGGGGGGGGCGTAAAACACAAAAAGGAAATAAACTAAAGAAAGAAAAAGTGAAAATATGAAAACAGGTACACACAAATAAAAGAAAACTGAGAAATGCAAAATGTTTGACAAAAATAAAAAGTAACAGTTCATAAAAAAATATCACTTCAGGTGGACTTAGGCTGGACAAAACCAAAAGTTGATCCCGAAACAAAAATAAAAACGCCACCTGCATGTTCAGAGCGCCTGTCTTGACTGAGAAAAACACTGGTGTTATATAGCTCTCCCAGTCCCAGACCCATGCTGAATATTGGTTAATACTTGCCCAGTATCGTTCATATGTAAATAGTCAGAGCCACCTACAAGGTCTTCTCTCAACAGCCCATTGTGGAAGAGGATGTAACTCCTGGTGCTTACAGCACCACATGCAACCAACTCGGAGTCTTTTATCAGGTTAACCTGATTCTCTGTTACAGTTCACAAGCACACTGTAGTGAAGACCAGAAAAAAATTCAGTACAACTAGAATCTTTTTCTATCTCCAGGCAAAAGATGGGTTTTTGTTTTGTTTTTTTAATCAAATTCACCCCAAGCAAAGCAGTAAAGCCACTCAAGGGTTACTGGGGTGAAAGAATTAGAAAACAAAAACATTACTAAGGAGTGAGAACAATGGAAGTGTAATCAGGAAGACAGTAAATAACAATTGATGCATTTAAATTTTTGAAGATTAATGTTGACTGGAAAGCCTGAAATGTGAGAAAAGAAACTGTTAGCATAGAACTTATGATTACATCTAGCCAACTGAACTGTAAATTGATGAGACTCCATAAATTCATAGAGTCTAAGTACCATAGCAAAGAACTCATTCAAACAATTAACATGAAACTATTTATAGAAAAGGCAGAGGGAGGCAACTTTATGTTGGTAGAAAAGTGACTGAAGCCAAGATGCCAGGTCATGACCAATAATATTGCTAATTCTTTTTTGGATTTTATCAAGGACCTCTAAATGTAAAGCAGGAATACTGGACCATATGTTGCAGCAATATTCTAAGCATGAACGAATGGTAGACTTATAGATATGCAAGATAGATTCTGGAGAGAAAAATTGTCTAGCAGAACACAATGAACCAACTTTCTTAGCAGCAGACTCAGCAATGGAATCAATATAGTCTTTCCACTTTATGTCAGATGAGAATGTTAGCTCGAGATGGCACTAGTCACTCTCCTGGTGGTTACCATCAACTATACTGGTGGAAGGAAGAAAGGGGTTTTTCTGATGATCAATAGATGATTAACTTTGGAGGCATTAAAATTAACAAGCCATTCTTTGCTCCAATTAACAACAGATTGAAGGTCGTTTTTTCAGTCACCAATTTGACCTTATTGAAGTGATCAGACTTACTACTGAGACAGAATGTGTCATCAGCATTGATACTAAGTTGAGAGCAGATGCCATTGAGAAGGTCGTTAATGAAAATTAAAAACCAAGTATGACCAAGGATAGAGCCCTGGAGGACACCAGCATTAGTACCAAAGGAACTAAAAGAATGTTCAGGATAAATTTCAATTCATGATTTGATATGAAAGATCAGTTCAAAAATTTGTCTGGAGACACTGTCAACTTTCAAGATGTCCAAAGCTTCACCATTCTTATCTAAAGTTTGATAGAATCTTTCCACAATGATCCTCAATACATCAGCAGTTGACCTAGAAAAACGAAAGCCATATTGCATGTCTGTAAGAAGGCCCTGAGATGCTTAAACAATCCAAAAGTGATTAGGGCCTCCAGTAGTTTATTAAAAAAAGATAAAAAGCTAATAGGCCAAAAGTCAAAAGGGTTGGACAGCTTACAGGAGTTCTTAAAAACTGGACCAGATGAGGATTACCAATAAGTTGGAAAGCAAGAAGCAGCAAGCCATTTATTATACAGTTTAGAGAGAGAATGGGGACCAGTTCAGGAGCAAACTTTTTAAAGACTTTTAAGGACCATTACAGGGATACCATTAGGTCCACATCTTTTGTGGGGATCCAGATTAGAGATGATAGCAGAAATTGTGGAAGGGGTTATATCAATATCACTCAACAGTGACTCAGTTCTAAGTGTAAAGTTAGGTAAAGATACTCCAGATGAGCCAAGAGTAGAGTTTAAAGAGAATTTGCAGGCAAAACATTCAGCTTTATTATTAACACCACAAATTATTTGAAGAGAGGAAGAATAGAAAACTGTTATTTAATACCCTATTACAGAGCATCTAGTAATCACAAGAGCTAATGTTGTTAGATGCAATAGGGTGCCTTATTCTCTCAGCAAAGACTTAGTTCCTTCAAGGACGTGTTTACATTTATGTGCAGCCATGAATAGGTGTCTGTTGTGCCATGCTGGTATAGCTGGAAATGGCGGTTCCAGCAGGCTATAACAACAGAACATTGCTGGTGTGAATCATGAAGTAAATTCTTTTACTATACTTGAATATGATGCACTCATGTTACTTTGAGGCTTAATTTAACCATTGAGTGCAGAAAACTGTAGATTTAATGTTCATCATAGGGAAAGTTGATCTCTTTTTATGCAGGTTGTTTTGATGAATACGACAGCTTTAAAATAAAACAGTATCAAAGATGGAAATAGATAAAGTATTTACATGTGCAGTGTTTATTTCCTGGAACTGACAAAGTGTCAGCAAACATACAAAGGACATGTGATATGCTATAAAGTGGGGCAGGGTAGCAATCATAACTTATGAAGTATAAGCAACATCACCATCAATTTTAGTTTATTCTAATACCAAAACTAACATTTATTTAACATAAAAAAAAATAAAAAAATGAGCAAAGTCTTTCCTTATCATTATATCTTTATTTATATTAAGTTGAATAAATTTAGCATTAGTAAAAGGTTAATTTTGCTAATGTTTTTGCATTAATATATCCACAATATTTTCATTTGAAGGTACATAAAACATTTTCATTTTGAATTTGTGATATTACATCAATGTATTTTAATCCCTAACAATGGCTGGGATTCTTTGCTAACAACATATATTTAGTGGTGCCTCATCATTACGCTTCACATCTAATTGTTTTAGTATATTTTTATCACATAAAATAAATCCATTTATTGTTTCAAATGTTGACAAGACAACAGCAGTTTGCCTCTGATTTTCCATGAATGGACCATTACAATTTAACTGGTATCCAGTGATACTTGTATCATCTTAATCACAAAATCCAATTTCTGACCTTTTAAATTTGAGGCTGTAATATAAATCTATTTAAATTTAAGCATGCATCAGTACATTTTGCTACATGTTGAAATAACTTACTATAGAACATAATATAAATCAGGTATAGTGCAAGTTATTGCATAGATTAAATTGCCTACAATTTCTCTGTATAATCTGCTATTTCTTTTGAATCTGCAGTATTACCCTAATTAAACATTCTTTTCAAATCCTTTACAAAATTCAAACTTCATACACTAAAATGCACAATAAATGACCAAAATCTTTCATCTTAAAATTGAGACATTACTTTCATTCAATCTTTCTAAGTTTAATATGACAATAATTAAATCATTTACCAAAGTCCCTATAATTATCCTTGAAATTTGTGTATTAATGATCATTTGCTGATTGTTCAGTTTTAGTGCAATAATTTATAGAAATGATTTCACTGTTTCAGTTTACATAAGGATCTCCTTAGCTTACAAGATTTTCAACTTTTCCATTTGCTTGCATAGTCTTTAGGTTGTACAACATATTTCAGAATCACTTTTAGCATTGATACAAGGCCATTTTAAAGTGCATGTGATGTACAATTATCCTCTGCAGTTGCAATTAGCATTCATATTTTCTAGTTGTTGATGAAAGTGTCTTTTGGTAGTCTATATTTTAAATTTAATAATGTTTTGCTTAATCTCTAGCTTTAAATTGTTCATCATAGAATCCAATTCTCACTGTATAAACCTCATTCAATAATTTTCTTATTTTTAGGAAGAAAAGTTTGTTTATAAGTTTCACTTTATGTGCTCTTATTTCTTCACTCAGTGTGGTTGTCCATTTATTTGCTTCAGATATTATAGCTCCTTTGTAAGTTTTAAGAATGTCATTCATTCTGTAGCAATAATCTATAGTATAGTTTGCTATGTCTGAATTATCAGGACCTGTATAACCTTCCAAGTATTTTGGTTTATTGATATTCCTCTTTGGACATCTTTCAATTTTTTAAATTCAAGTTCTTCAGGTCCAGTAGTGTCCTATTTATTTTCTTTTGGTGGGCGCTTAGCTTTTTAAATAATCAAAGGTGTTCTCATTCACATATTCAATGTTCTGTCAATGTACATTAAGTAATTAAGACACATCTTACTTTTCTAATATCTTCTTTTTCTGAGAAGTAAATGAGAAACAGGATTTTTTATGTTGAATACAACAAAATAAATACCCAGTTCACTTAGGTCTAATTTCCTTTAATTTCATTTTCTACATAAGCAAAATATAAATTTGTGCATGTTGCTTATGTCAGTTTTCTTTTGGAAGTTAACAAGTTTCACTCATAGGCTTCTATAAACAGTCATGGTTAGAATTGGAAGTAGTTCCAATACAGCCTTATGGTAGGGTACTGTCTGCCTGTCAAAGTTCACTCATAGGCCATGATGTAGAGATTGTCAGAGGAATGGTGGGAGAGAGTCAGAAGCCTTGCTGAAGAGAAAAGATGATCAATTCATCTGTTATGACACTTACCCAACACACACAGGCAAATCCTGGAATAAGTAACCAAATTATTGAAAAAAAAAAAAAAAAAAAAAAAAAAAAAAAAGGAGGACATGTTTTCATATCTCATTGAGATATTAATTTCACCTTCTGAGCATAGAATAGACTTTTCCCAGTTTGTGCACACTGCAGCAAATGAGAACAGAAACCTAATATGGAGTTATTTGTTCAGTCGATGAAAAGCTGGCTACAGATAGAAGTTTGTTTAATATTTTAGCTTTGATTGACGTATCTTGTACAGATTATTCATTTATTATATTGCATGACAAGGATGAAAAAAAAAAAAAAAAAAAAAGTTACAAATTCTACTCTTCACTTCTTTTGCACAAAAAAAAAAAAAAAAAAAAATATAAAAAAATGTAAGTGTAGGTGTCCAGCGTTGTTCAGTAGAAACGTCCAATACTCTTGCACAATAATACTCGACCACAAATCACCCAACCATTGCTCTATAAATTGAATGAATCTGGCTACAAAACTATCTCACCAGACCTTTCACCAACCACCACTTGTTGAAGCATTCCAACAACTTCTTGCAAGGAAAAGTATCTAACAAACAGCTGTGTGTGCACACATGCAAAAAAAACAAAACAAAAAAAAAACAAAACATATATACCAAATAATTTTATTCATTTAAACAGCAAGTACAGAAATCATTAATTCAACTCCACAAAATTACTTTGAACAACACCCTTTTCATGTTAAAACTTATCTTTAAAAATCATTTGCACAGTTTTTGTAAATGGATTTAATTACTTTTTACTTTCAAGAGTGAAAATGAAGAGAGAACCAAATAGTGACAGATGGCTTAAATGTCCAGTTGAGAAAGGTGTTATAACTGAATGGATATTGTAGCTGGTGCATTGGTTTCACTTTCCAAAAGATTACTCATGAATTTGATGTCAGTTGTCGGTTAGATTCACAAAGTGAGTTGCAAACATCTAGCCAGTGCACCCAGATATATCTGGTTTCTACACTAGCTATCATAAACTTGGGAATCCAACAGGTGTCCAAGAAGCAAAATCATAATATCTTTTTGTGATAAATGATAACACCAGCTGTAAGAGAAAAAGAAAAAAAAAGATTAAATAAAATATCCCAGGTTCCACTAATTTTTTTTCAACCCATTTACTTTACAAGTTTTGACCAGCAAGTTACCAGAGTATATTGGTTGAATAAATAGTATTAATTCAGATATCAGTTTTATATTCTCAGTAAGTTTAGTTCATTTTTTTTTTTGTTTTATACAATGAGGTTGTAATCATGAAATATTAGAATTAGATCATGCATATATTCCTTTTTGGCAAAGAAACAAGAGGTGGAGGGATAAAAAGTGTAAAAAATATATATATATATATATTGTTTTGGTAATGAAAGCATAAAAAACTGAAGCCATCATTCTTAAGGAAAAGGATATGTTTGGAATAAGGAAATATTGGTTTGTTAATTATTCTACATATTTATCTATATAAGATTCTCATTTTTCATATGCAAGCAGAATGGAGTCGTATCTCTAAACAATAATAAAAAGAAATATGAACATATTTATCAAGAAAGTATTACATCAAGCACGACATGACAGTTTGTGACAAGTCTATATTTGAAAGGCCAGCAATTCCATTTAATTGTAATTAAAAAAAAAAAAGAGTTTCCTTTAATGCAGTTTATAGAAAAAAGGTTTTAAAAGACTAGATAGTTAATTTATTATGTAAATTCTTAGTGAAAATAAAATACAAAATAATACCTCGATTGTTCTTAAGCAGGGCTGGCATCTTTATGGAGTCTCATATGGTTGTCTATAATCTGAAACATTTCACTTGAGGAAGGAATGCGGCCATTTTCAAGTTTGGACCACACAGGAACATCTACAATAAAAGTAATGTATATATAGTAGTTAATATTTCCTTTAAAGATATTAACTCACTTATTCTTAGCATACATTTTTTTCACTTACATATCATTTACTACAAATGTTGCTCAGATAAACTAAATCATTCAAAAACAATTGTTTACAAGTAGATAAAGAACTAGTCCTATGAAGTAGAAAGTGAGTTTTCACTTGTTTTTTTGTTAAAAAAAAAAAAAAAAAAAAAAAAAAAAAAAAAAAGTGTAAGTAAGTATATCTTACCATTAAATGTTACTTCAAATGCCCCGGTTGATATCAAGTGACCTTCTAATGCATTACTAAGAAAGAAAACCATCATACAAGAATAAATCTGGAAGAAATAGAAAATCATGTAGATAAATATTGTATAAATAAAATGCACTTACATATAATGGAAGAGATAACAGAATTTAATATGGGCTCATGGCAAAAGAGGGAGAAAAAGGATTGGCTTGACTATCATTTAAAGGGCCCACTAGAGGAAGACAAGGACTTCAATAAAACAGTTGATTAAAGAGAATTGTTAATTGATAAACACATATACAGTGCTGATAATTATGGTGGCAAAGAATGAATTCAAAAGGAAATCTAAGGATAACAATTTAAATAAAATCATTATTAGCAATAAGCAATTATATTCAACTGAATTACAATTAATGGAAGATAAAATAGGAACAATAGTTTAATTATGGTGATCCGATTGAACAATGAGGCCTGAGGTGTACTTGTCAAACTATTCTGATGTGATTTTCTCACTATTTTAGTCAATTAAAAATAATTCCATTTCGTCATCAGCTTCATTCAAGTTGTTAAATATCTCCAGGATGGTCGGTATGGTAAAATAGTAACGCCAAAAGATTTATAAAAAGACAATATTTAAAGAAAAAGAGCACAAGCCAAAATATCCAAACATTTCTTCATGCACACTTGCTTGATCTAAATTATTCTATTAACATAATCTGAATATTTACTTCAGAATTCTCTCATGATAAAGTATTTAGTTCATATTTCTGAAGTATTTAGGTATCTTAGATGTGGGTGATGATTTAAAAAATTCTTTAAATCTTGTTTTTTAAATTTAAATAAGCAAAGAAATATTAAGAACAAAATATGGATTTTTTTTCCTTTTTTCTTTTAAACTTAGTTTTATTTTACTTTAATTCATTCATTTGTTCAGTAACTGTACAATAGGATGTCTAACATTTTTCAATCATGTCACAAAATAAAACTTACCTTATTAGAAATAGCCCAAGTAAATATACTGGGTGCCTGCATATTGAAACAAGGGAAGGGGTCTTGACCAGAAATAATAAGTCCGATCAAAGCTAATTTGAATATACTTAAAAACTGTGCTATGGCTGCCCTAGTTGGTGTAGGTGGGAAGTTTTCTCCCTCGACCTGCAAGCTAGGGAACCGATGTTGAATAGCTTGTGCATACTGCTCAAATACTTTCCGGTAGCCTCAAGAATAACTGGAGGAAAAAAAACAAAAAACAAAAAAAAAAACTTGTAATATTCAGGATACAAATTAAAAAAAAAAAAAGAAAAAAAAAAGATAAAATACCAAGCTGAATTCAGGAAAATGTTATTAGAGGGTAATAAAAATGTTAATTCTTGATTGGTTAATGTGTAGTAACAAAGAAAAAAAGAATTATTTCCATTTGCTTGATATATAACTATTGTTTACCATATATTTTCTTATAGAAAAGTACTTGTTTTGTGTTTTATTACTTCAACAAATGATTTTTCTAGTCTTGATTGTATTCTTTTCTGAAAGGAAAAAAAGATTACACTGATATTGAAACTATCACTAAAGGAGTTTATACGTCCCTGATTTGAATAAAATAAACTGCAAAATAAACTATTATGTTCATTTTCATTAGCTCATTTCATAAGATTTTTCAATTTAAAACATTTCATATGTAACAATATTTACTCTCCAAAATGTATCACATTTCAGACTTACACATTTTACGGATTTATTAAGCACCAATTTTATTCAACAATACAGACAATAACTAAAATGGTTGCAGATTTAAAAATGTTATATTCTTATATTTGAAACCTGATCAAATGTCCTTTTCAAAAAGGATTAAGACTTTATTCCATACTTCAGAAATCCTCAGTTGAAGAAACGAATTTGCAAAAAATAGTCACAATTATAGGAGAAAAAAATGAAAGAAATGTTTAACATTTTTGTATATTTAAAAAGAAAGTCACAAAACCATAACTATATTAATGCATTCATAATTTAAGATAGATAACAAGTTCAAGAAGTAGCAA